>VXBW01004283.1:309137-399703 GCA_013400375.1 Thinocorus orbignyianus
ACGGGGGGATTAGTGGGTAGTGCTGATGAGAAAAAGAAGCTGGGAACAGACTTCTGTGGAACTTTGACTGCTTTATTTTTTTCTAAAATCCTGGAGGGATGTGAATGTCCTGAATCTCTGGTCTGCTCTCACCCTATTTGACTTGTCAGCTTTTTAATTCAAGTGTTTCAGTCTGTAGAACTTGGATGAGGTTAATGACGCCACATACAGCTTGCAACAAGGGCCAGTTGCAAGTGCTTAGAACAATGCTGCAAGGCCAGGGATCTGTAAGATGGCCCTTCTCAACGGAAACCTTCCTGACTTTCCACAATCAGTAGGGTGGGTTTTTTATAATGCTGCCTACCACCAAACTGTACAGGTGTATCAGCCTTTACTGAAGCCTGTGCTTATTTACACATACACAGGCACCCCACATCTTGCAGACACTCTCACTGGATGACATGAGGTGGGTATACAATACCTACATATCAGACTGGTACTTTTCAGACTTGAGCTGCGAAGCATATAGGATTTGCAGCTTCTGTCAGGATTTCTGCATTTACAAATCAGGATTTCTAAATTTCTATTCCAACAACTACCTGTCTTCCTTTCTCCCCTGCCCATCCCAACAATCATATATATGTCATATACATGAATGAGTTAATACCTTGGGTTTCTTGCAGGAGTGCAGGCTGTATATTTGTTGAAATGATCCAGGGCCAGCCAATATTTGCAGGAACTTCTGGTACTCGTGAACAACTGGCGAAGATCTGGGCGGTGAGTAAAATATACCATGAAATGGGAGAGAAAAATAATATGTTGCTCCAGCCCCTTAATTTTAAAGTCCTAAGCATAGGTCCTATGAATAGCAGAAATAATTTGGTCCAATCTGCCAGGTTCATAGGAAACTTTGTAACCCATTTTACATCTGGCAACTTTCTTCCAGACACAGGAGTAAATCAGATGACTTTCCTTTGATGTTTGTTATCTCATCAAAAATTTAAAGCCAATTAAAGTGACATCAAATTGAAGAAGGCATAAAAGGTGTGCAGGTACTGCAAATTCTATTCCTTCTTGTTAAATCCTTTACTTACTGTAGGATACAGCCCACCATATTCTCACAAATGAACTCTAATACTGCTCTTAAACTGCCTTGAAAATGGCAAGACCCTGAGGTTTTTCAGAGATCCTTCTTCATTTTAACTTGGAACATTTTGTATCATTCAGTTTATGGTACACCCCTAGAGACTGCTTTGGTATAATGGAAAGTGTGAGATTACTTTATAAAGGCAGCAGTGAGTGAGAGCAGACATACTCAGGAGCCTCTTAAGCCATTTTTTCTGCTGGGGAACCTGAAACAGAGCCACATCCTTCATGCAGCTTGGCAGAATTGAGGCAGTTACCAGCACTAGTGGATTCTGTATGTTCCTTACTGCTCGGTACTGACCTTCAAACTGACTCTTCAGGAAGATCAGCCTATAGGTTCCTATTTGGTTTTGCTGTAGGTATCTGCCTTTTGCATCTCATCCCAGGGATGTACTCTTCTGCATAGAGTGCTTCCCCAGACATTTATTTTCAAAGAGTAAAGAAAAATGAAATTTGGAAAGTGGTGATGAAGAACATTATAACCTCAGGTCTCTGTAAACCAGATTTTTCCTTCTTAATCCTTTTATCCAGAAACACTCCTGCCTGGTAGGGTTTTCCTCTCTGCTTTCAGCTAAAATGTGATAAAAAGACAGACAAGGAGGTCCAGTTCTTAGACTTGAGTTCAGCCCATTTAAATAAATGCTGAATTTCTCTTTCATAGAGAGGGGAGAAAAAAAAAAAGAATTATTGTGGAAAAAAAAAATAATCCAAACTTGGCCAATTAATAGGGTTCAAAGCCAGGGCAGGGCCCAGTTTCCCAGAGTGTGAATGAAGGGTATCCTTCCACTTACAGCTCTGAAATCTCTGGATACATTTCCTGTGGTTTTGCAGTTGGAGGGTTATAGCCCTATCTTCATTTCTCTGGTATTATAACTAATACCATGATTAATAGGATTTGTGCTACAGAAGGCAAAAAAAAACTTATTTAAAAATCATGAGGAAGCTTTAAGAGCCATGAAATAATTAGTGCCTTTCACAGAGGGTTTTATGTTATTATACAGCCTGGAATGAGGCTCTGTGTTAGGCCAAGATTTCAAAGCTCCTTAGAGGCTTTCGATGCCTAACTTGAGATATTTTGCCAAGCGTGAGGTTCAGAACGGGGATTCCTACTGTTTTCTAATAGTCAGTTCCTTTCATGTACTAATAATAGAGGCACCCTGCTCTGGTCTAGAGACCATCTGCATTTGTGTGCATGAGTCTGTATCACCCAGCATGCTTATCTCCAAGCAGGGCTGTTGGTTCAAACACCACACGGCTATGTAGCTGGAAAATCCCTATTCTGTGAAATGTGTCTGTCCTGTTGAGTCATCAGGATGGACTGACTTATCCTGCCAACATGTGCTGTAGAGGCAAGCATCACCCTGAGCAGTCTCCATCCCTGGCTGCTTATCCTAGCTCCTGTGTTACCCCTCACACATGGGGCTATGTAAACTGGGGAACCTGTAACTTGGTTTTCTCTCTGAGTTGCTCTAAACAAGAACAGTTTATTTACCCAGTTCATCATCTGGCTGCACAAACAGTAGCACTAATGACCGGTACTCAGGAAGGGAGGACACAGGAGCAGGTCCAAATGGGAAGGGGGAAGGAAGTAGCTACTTTGGCCGGCAGTGCTGGTTATGGAAGTATGGCCTGAGTGAATGCAAACTGCAGCGTCTCCAGTTTTCTCATGATATGGAGAGTAAGCAAACCTGACAAACTTAAGATCTGTAATTCAAATTTCAAGAGCTCAGGCATAGGTTTCACATTCAAAAATTCCATCTTCTTGATTAACATTGTACTGAGAAGGACTTCACGTGGGCAGGATTAGGCTGCAGAATGCCACCAGCATGCTTCTGTGGCTGAGCAGAACACGTGACAAGTGCCAAATGAGTGACTACAAGGCTTTTCTCTACATAAAACATAAAATACAACTTCCCAACAAAACTAAGCAAAATCAGATAGGTTGCTTCCTTCAGCTGGTTCTTCACAGGAGAAGGAGGCAGTTAGAAGGCAGAGGACAAAGATTTATACCAACTGGAAGTGCTTGCTGAAATATGGGTGTTGTAAATATGTTCCTGGCTGAAACTATGCATCTTCCAAAGCAGACTGACCTGAGCTGCGCTAAGACCTTTCACTACAGTAAAAAGTGCCTGCTTGGGGAAGCGTGGCAGAGCAGCAAGTACAGAGAAACTGCCTTGCTTTGTCTGATGGCATGGACCAGAGCGTTAACAGCTAGATCTAGGGCAGATATGCAACAGATATAATTAATTTCAATTAAATAAATATACTCTGGGGATTTTTCTAACTCATTGTCTGATTTGGCAAGAAATCTCATTAAATGTCTGGGTGGCAGGGGAAAGAAAAGAAAATAAAAGAAAAAAAAGAAGAAAAAAAAATCACCTGCCCCATCACCTTGGAAATTCAATACCGCATCCAAATTCATGGTTTGGAATAGCATCTTCTGTAAAGAAAAGACTCAGAGAAGATAAATATAAATCCATATTCATATGGCATTCAGTGATTGGTGTTCTGAATGCTTTCAAATCTCAACTCAGCAAAATTTAAGTGTTTGATGAGAACCTTACATAGCAAAGTACAAGCATGCCGAAATAACTATTTCCTTAAACTCTTCACTAAGAAAAGGCAGAGTCCTGAGCTGACTCTGGAGGGTATGATTTTACTATGTATTGAACTTCCCCAGCTCCCCCTGATGCCTTAGGACTGGTGCCCAATGGTTCCTAAGAAACTTTGAAGAATGAGGACACAGATGAATACATGCACGGGCACTTCAGAACACACACATGGATTTTCAATGCAGAATATTTTAGACATTTTGCTGTGGCTTCCTGGAAAACTAAGACGACAGCAAAGGAGAGCAAATTCTGGATTCAGATTCCAGCTCTCTCTTTCCTGTGCACACAAATTTTGCTCTGGGCAGACCTGCCCTACCTACATGATATACATACCAGTGCAGAATGCATCCTCATCCAGAGCTGCCAAATTACTCTGACTGCAAGACACCTTCCAACATCCTCATACGGCTGAACGCTGCAAGATACCTCTGTGGGGAGCTTTCAAGCTTCCAGAACTGATTTTACAAGACAGCAGAGACAAGGGTCCTACCCCTTGGTCTTTGCTGTACCAAAAAGTCTCCCAGCAGTTTGGAAACATGGGCCACAGTAAGCCATCCTAGCTTGTTTTCCCCCACAGACCACCACACTATTGTGTGCTAGCCATGAGATGTGGTTCCTGCTTGTGGCTGCCTTCTCCAGGTAGCTGTAATGGTCCCCACAGCTGTTTCCTTACTGTGAGTGAGAAAAGCAATCACCTACCAGACATGTAACAACTGCCAACAACCAGTCTTTAGATTTCTTCCTTCTTCAGTGTATTTATTTACTGATACCTATTCTCTTGCAAACTTACCACAAGTTTCTGTGGCCAAGTTCCCCACATCACAGATCTCAGCTTTCATTTTAAGAAAAAGGAATTCTCTATCAATTGTGAAGTGTAACTAATGTAAGACAAATCTTACATTACAAAATGTTGGAGAAGAGAAAGTGAATAAAAAACCTGACATCTTTCATGTTAAAATTTCACCATTTTTAAAGGAAATCTGATAGTTTTAAGGATTGTGTAGATGAAAAGCTTTGAATGCTTGGAGTTAGCAGTACTGATTTATAATACCATATCACATGCTGTGAACTCTTCTTAAATACATAGCTTTACCTCTTTAGCACAACTCATTCATTTCAGTAGGCACAAGGCACTATGCATGTGGTGAGTAATAATAGTAACACCAAACATCCAGCCAAGCACAGAAATCCAGATATGCTTGATCTCACACATTTCAGCAACTAAAATGAGGTCAGAGGAAGCTTCCCTGGCCCAGACTTTGCTCACTGAAATCCAGAATTCATAAAAAAGGCCAAAGACACTGCTGAAGCTCAGGACCCTCAGGATTAGACACTGGACTGCTTTCTGGCACCTGCCAGTAGACCTGTCTGTCAGTTTTTTCTTTTTCACCTCACAGTGGCAGGGGTTTCTGTCGCAGCTCTCAGCCTGTGCTGACACTGAGCATATTGGCTGCCTGCTTGCACAAGTGGGCTTACTGTAAGTCCCCAACGTGGCTCTGGCACAGGTGGACACTTTCAGAGATGTAAGGGGCTGAACAGTGTGACCCCTGGGCTGGCAAACATATGCAGATGTGACAGCTGGCAGTGAAGCTGCGTATGCCTGCACCGATGTTCCCAACAGCAGCAACATTCAATCTCAGCAGGACCCCTTTTGCTATAAAATCAAGAGCTAAAATGTCAGTGTCCTTTATGCGCAGTGGTAGATCCAGCCCCAGCCAAGGCAGTGTGAATCTGCACTGATTTACAGTAAAGGCCACAGTTTCTTTCCACTGAGACCAATTCCTCTAGCTACCCACCAAGGCAGGGTATTGGCAGGCAGAAATTACTGCTCTTCTCACTCTTGTTCTTCTTTTCACAGGTATTGGGAGTCCCAACTGAGGATACCTGGCCAGGACTTTCCAAGCTCCCCAACTATAACCCAGGTAGGATTTAACTCAGAAGAATTTCAGGTTTTTTCCCTGAGCCACCAGGCACTTAATTTTTGGGTCAGTAATTCTCATTATGAAACATCCTGTACTTCCATGCTACTAAATCCCTTGAACGACTTAACGGTAGTGGTGTTGTAGGACCTGCAACACTGGGTTTGGCCTGGGATACAAACAAAGGTACATGTGTGGCAAAGTTGCCTCACTGAGCACTGAATATATGTTAGACTGATGGAAGATCTCATTGCTGCAAGTGCTGACAATGTAGTCTCCGCTCCTCAGTGCCAAGGACTGTTCTCTCCTGGTTTAGACTGGAAAAGCTGACAGATACCTGGAGACACAGTTTATCTGAACTCTCCTTATTTTTATGGAGATTGGTTTGGGGACCTTTAAACCTCAGTTTTAAAGGTCACTGTCCCTGATTTTGATGTGGGCAAGGTGAGAAATCTGTGTGATTTATAAAGCTGGCTTCTTTTATTTCCACATGGGCTGGTAGAGAAGTCTGTGTCCTGGACTTCAAAGGGCCAGTTGTCTCTTATTTTGATGTGGGCAGGTTGAGAAGTATGCTTTGAAAAGCTAGCTCAGTCACTCTCCCTCTCCATCCCTCCCCCCCCTCCTTTTCTCTCTCTCTCTTTTTGTTTAATGTTTTCTCTCGGGAAAACATATTCAAGTGTCAGTGAGGGGGAAATGATGAGCACCGATTCTCAGCCTCTCAGCAGGATCATTCTCTAAGAGAAATATAAAAGTGAAATATTAAAAACCCTAGAATGTGAAATCTACCCATCTACAATCTAGCCATTCTCTCTCACTTGTACCCTAAGAGAGTGGTGGGGGGAGCTGTCTATCCAGAAGGGGGGAAAGAGAACAGGGGGGAGAGGAGGAGGGAGAAGACGAGCTTTAAGCATGAGGTTTACAGGTTTAGTAGAGCATAGTAACATCTTTTCAAAGAAGTGGGTGTTGCTCTGTGACCCAGTCCAAGATGCCCCTCCTTTGATTCTGGTGCATGAACACTAAACAGCCTCCATTTTCACATGGTAGCCACGATTGGCTGAACAATAACCTGGTCTCACAGCCGAAAGGACTGGAATCTTTCACACAATTAGCTGAGACACATTAATCAACCAGCGTGAAATGGGAATGTGTCGCTGTCCACAGCAAGTTTAATTTGGATAGGGAGCAAGCACAGAGCAGACAGCTGGAGGAAGCACTTTCTTCTCTGAGCTGTTGAAGGCTTGGCAGGGTAGTCTACAAGTTGGGAAGAGTGGTCTGGGAGGAAAGAAATGCTCGTGTTTGGGACAAACTGATCACAAAGAATTTTTTAAATGCCAGTCATTTGCTCATACAAGGCTAATAACTCTCAGTGATGAGAGTATACCCTGATGCTATACAGAGGGACTATCTGAAAGTGCAAGCGTTAAGGCCTGCCTAGCAAAGAAACCAGCAGACAACAGAGAACGTGTGAGTGCCCAGAACTGCCCTGAGTGCCCACTCAGGCTTAGCTCTGTTTTGTCTGAGTAGCAGTGCTGTCCTCTGCTGCTGTGGAGGGCGCCAGTGGCAGGGCTGGCACCTAGGCAGCATGGAAATAGCTCCGGTAAAGACAAGTCTAGTCATCTTAAGCAGTTTTCAAGTCTGAGTTGCTTTCAGGCTTGATAGAATGGACTCCAGTGGGGCAGAATTGGCCTGTGCTGTGATCCTGTGATGCTGGTGCCTTTTGTGGCTGGAGCAGACAGAAATGCTGTCTAGAGGACACTTTCCTGTGGGAGCATCCCACCATGCCAGCAAAAATACATGAGAGAAGGATGCTGAGCCAATGTTTGGGTCAATAGCCATGCCAGCTGGAGAGGTAGCATCCCTTTCCTCTCCTCAAAGCCTCCTAGAGGGGCTCGGAGCTTCTCCAGCTACGTACTGGAACCAAGCACTTATCTCACACCTGGATTACAGAAACCAGTTTGGATAGAAGAGTGTTATTCATATAAGGTTGGACTATTTGCCCTAGTCATGAACTAAATCAAGTCAGTTTTTGATGGGGCTGCTGGTAAGAAGGCAAATTAGTCTCTTTGTTTAAAGCTATTTGCCATTCACGTGCTCCTGTGCACTTCCCCTCTCTTCCCTGAAGCACGAGTGCAGTTTACCTCTGCGGGACATGCTCAGCTCGAGTGGAAGCTGTGGAGTCTGCCTGAGTAAACCATCTCTCTTGAGGTTATTTCCAGCCCAGCTGTGCGAATCTGAGTGCCTGGGATGGTTCAGATAAGCAAACAAACTTTGGAGCACTTTCCCAAATCTGATGGCTTGAATGCTTTTAGCTAGTTCCATTGATGTTCGCAGTGAGCGCAGGCAGCAAACAAACAAACAGGTTCCTGCCCGAGGCAAGGAACGAACATGGGCAAAACAAAGCACCGAGGTGTGATCCTACCCTCATTGAAGTTGATGGCAAAACTCCCACTGGATTCAGCAGTGTAGGCTCAGCCCCAGACTGAGTTGTTACTGGAAGGGTTCCTGGGCCAGGTGGGTTAGTAGGAATCTTTGAAATGAAAGCTGGAAACCTTTAGATGTTTTCCTGTCACTGCTGTGGGCTCGAGCACATCCTGCTGCAGAGTCTGAAGAGGAGATACAGCATGGGCGGTAGGGTCTGAGCCAGGCACATGCAGGGCAGCTGGGGAAAGAGCAGCCCCCCTTCCCCCTCTGTGGACAATTTGTGAAGGGTGAAATGGGCAAAGGACTTTGTCCACCTTGTGCCCCTGTGCCTTCTCGCACAAAGTTCAACAATGCCCGTTGCCAAAATCTCGACTTGTGCCTGGCGGCAGGTGAACAGGAAGCACCGGTGAGCAACTCTTCCCTGGCCAGCCCTGCAGCTTGTGATCTCCCTTTCTGCCTGCAGGAGAGACAGTAAGGAATTACACACAGCCATGGGGCCTGAAAGCACGGTTTTACCCCAGCCCTAGCTTGAGAACTGGTTCCTGCAGAACATGAAGTGTTGGGAGAGCTCCTGCCCCACATCTCAGCACTCTCGCTGGCCCGCTCCTTGGCTCCCCAGGCTTAGGAGCCCTGCCTGTAGCGACAAGGCTTTGCCCTGTGTTTGTTCATTTGTTCTGTTCCCCTCATTTTGCTTCCCCTGAAAGAGGCAGTTGTAGCTCTGTTAACACTATTTTTGAAAGCTCTCATGCTGTGTGAGCTCAAATCCTTGCATTAATCTACTGCTGTGTTCATTTCACTGTGCTGAAAAGCAGGGAGTTTAAATCCCCTCTAAACACCACTGGTGACACCAGAAGGCCAGTGTTTTGATCCAGCCCCATTAATGGTTACAAGTTTGAATCTAGACAGCAGGGGTCAAGGGCAGGAAAGGATTAGGAATCACAGCCCATGACATTAAGATAGTGCTTTTGCCAAACTGGGAATACTGGAGTGCCCAATGCACCAAGTTGGATTTTGTTTCTCTTTTCTGACATTTGGGTTCCCAAGAATGGGGAGCAGTGCTTATTTGTTTATAACATGATGAACTCGCTATGAGAGAGCTTTACTCCTTCGTTTATCGCACAGGCTGAGTAATGAGTTTTCCTGTGGCAGGTAGTAGCATCTCACTTAGCAGGCACAGCTTTTACACTGGGCTTTTTCAGATGCAGCAATGCCTTTTAAATTAAGCCTGGTTTTTCACATATCTGGAGGCTTTGCTACGCTGAATGAGATTTAGAAGCTTTCCAGAGTCAACTTTTGTTCCAGAGTACAGGCTTTTAGTCTCTGTTGCGCTTCCAAAATGTCACCAGCAGATGGAGGCAAGAAGCAGCAGGCTCTGAACCTCAAACTTCAAATGACATTTTTGAGAATGCAGATAAAGTCTGCACTCCGAGTGCTTTTTTTTTTTTTTTTTTAATCTCACTTTTTATGCTGATGCTTCATTTGAAAAATGGGATGGTTTGAAACTGAATTCTAAAACTATGAAAATTTTATTGTCATAATAAACTGCATGTGGCTTTGATCCCAAAAGGAAGAGCAGCACTGTAACTAATGCACAGTATATGCTGGCCAGGCTGCAGGGAAACTTCCTATCTGTCTGGCACTGGGCACAGGCTGCAGTTTCCAGCCTGCCACACAGACAGAGCTCTGCTTCTGTCCTGCAGCCACAGAGATTTCACTAATAAGAGAAATTTTCTCTGCAAGCCTGCAACCCCAGCACCTTAATCCAGCAGCACTTGGCATCCTCTTTCTCCCTCTTCATCAATCAGGAAAGTTTAACTTTTGTCCTCTGGCTTGCTTGCCTCATTATCAGTTCATTAGCCACTTCCACCTGGGTTTTCATCTGGGAAGGTATTTCCTCATTAGCACACACTGCCTTGCAAACCGACAGAAAATAACAGACCCAAGCGCTACCGTTCAGATCTACTGGTGTTGTTAAAAAAAGCCAATCAGCACTACACAATCCCATCATTTTATGTCTATATCATCATTGTAAGGTAATTAAATCAGTACTTCGTCCACTTTTTGGAATGACATCCATTTTACCTTTAAGGAGTAGCTGTTTACATTGTTTTACAATTTTAATGAGGTCTTAATTTTTACAGTAGGGAAAGTATTTACTGCTCTGTTCTTACCCTGCTCAACACAATGGGGCCTCAGCATTCTCTAAGGGTTTGTCTATATGGGGTCAGTCAGGAGATTAATCTGAACTGATTTAAAGTTGATTAGTTAACTGCATTAAATCCTTGAGCAGAGACACACTGTTTTCTTACCCATATCTTCCATTTATAATCAAAGTTTTGTATACTCAAAGTGGCAAGTTTGGCAGTCCTCACTCAGGTAGAATTCTCCACTGAGAGATGTGTTTGGACAGGGACAGCAGTAACTGGCCCACTGGCTCTTACACTACCTCTTGTAGATAATTATTAATCTCCATGTTATATAAATGATAAATTTAAGTCAAGAGGCTTGCTTGAGACAGCAAAGACCATAATTCAGGTATTCCTTCCAGTTCCCAATAAGCAAGCTGATGTTTCTATCTATAATGTAAAGAAAATCCTTTTTCCTCTTTGGAATTTTAATCCTGAAAATTCACTCCACAAAAACAAAGTGACATTTCAGTTAGATATCACTGAAATATTTTGTCCTGCTGTTATCAACTTTTTTAAAAATTTTTGTTGTTTAACTTTTATGTTAAATTCATTAAAGAATATAAATGTTAAAATATTTCAGTAAAGTACAATATTTAAGTCATCTTGACATTTTTATTAAATATTAAAGGAAATTGAATGGAACGTTTCCATCTCACAAATCAAAATTTTCTGGCAGAAGGTTATAGCATCTGACAATTTTTGGCCAGCTCTATTAAGAGGTAAAAATGTCTACCTCATAGAAAAAAAATCTTACACCTTTCCAAACTATTTTTTAATTTTAATTTTTTTTTTCTATTCTGTGTGGAAACTTTACATCTCTAATCAATATGGACAATTTATTTCTACACTTTTATTACAGACAAGGGGGCAAAATGAAGGAAAGAGAATCCAAGAATCAACAGAGAATGTTTTTAGTAATCCAAGAAGAATGTTCTGCCAGAATTAATCTCAGTGACTGATGTTGGAAGAGGTTATTCAAGATACTAATATATAACCTCTATATATTGGCGATAATTCCAGTGCTCTGGCACCTTAACAGTCATGAATCCCACCCCAGATTATATTGCCATTTACTGCTTTAGCAATTACCTTAGTATTTGAGTAGAGGGCAACACTTCAATTGTGAACTGTTGCTTACCCTGTGATGGACAGGTTTAACAACCTGCTTGCCCGGTTTAATGGTGAAAGATTGCTGTTGGAAAGGTTAAGTGCTGAAAGTCCAGTCATTTACACTTTTTCAAATTGCCTGTGCATCATGTCAGACACTGAGTGACTGAGTCCCCGAGCCTGGCACTCGGGAAAGGTAGAGGGGACTTGCCCTTTGCCCACAGGTGGCAGCTTCTGTCCCTGAATGGTGTGACTGGTGCTTCTGGACAGGAAGGGACAGCAGATGCTCTCGGATGGTGCAACATAAGCCCCAGCTGAGTTCTGAGACTACTGGCAACAGACCAGTGGCACTTGCCTCCTGGTGGTCTCACTGCCGCGAGGAATGCTTGTCTGACCTGGGCTGGAAGAGATCTGCACCACCTTTCCCACTCTTCTTTCCATGGTGAGAGCACCATTCAACTCTGCTGTGAGAAATGGTGCTCATGAAAATGTAGCTAGGTAGAAATTACAGCCTTTCTGATACAAGAAAATGTCTCTGCTGATCAGCTCTAACAAGAAATCTTCCAGGCTTAAGCCATTCATTCATATCTAAGCCTGAGAAAATTCATGCTTCCTAAGAAAACATGTAAAGAATGTATTCCTCTACATTTTCCACAATATTTAGAAATGCATGCTTGACAAATGGCAACAACAACACAGTCTTCTCAAAGCTGCAAACTCCACAAAGTTCCAGTCTGGTAGAGATATTTGAATCAGTAAGTGCAAAGGGTGCATGAAAATTGTTAACTTGATAAACAACAAACTTAGTGAGGGATTGACAGCAAGAGCAGTGGGCAAGAAGAGAGCAGGATCCAAGTGCCTTTGCTCCATCCCCAGTCTTCCTGCCAGATCCATGCAGAAAAGTCCCTTGTGCCCACCAGGGCAACACATGAGGCTCAGCAGCCCCTTGGTAAGCCAAGAGAATTGCTGGGGATTCAGACCTGCAAACCTCTTTCTGCTTCCTTCATGTGAAGGCTTTGGGGACTGATGCTGGTTTTATTGAAGTTGAAGCAAAGACTCACGCTTTAACAGAAGGAGGCCCAAGGCCTATATTCACAAATGCATGAAAGGAAAGGGTTACAGAACTGGAACAGCCTTATTAACATCAATGCCGGTACTCAAGTCCTATAGGAATAATGTATATTTATAAATACTAAGATGACAGATTCTATAGGGCCCTTTGAAATTCTGAGCATGCCCTTTTTGTAAGAGCTCAAAGAATGGGTTTTGGCTTGATTTTCATTTAATCCTGTGATTGCATATTACACTTTCTAGAACTGGTTGCTTCCAGGAGACCTCAGAGACTCCGAGTCATCTGTGACAGGTAAGCTGCCTATAATGGCAACGTCAAAATTGCCTCTGGGTTTATTTGTTTCTTTATGCAATCATTTAACTTGAAATGAGTTCTTTTGGCAAGCTCAGGAAGAGCCGGGTGGCTCTGTAGTAACAAGCGGATGTAACATCAGTTAAGCAACTGATTTCCAGAGATCGCAGCAGAGGTAGGCACATAGTGGGTTTACTATTCTCAGAGGAGTAGTGATTATTCTCAGATAAGCAGTGATTCAGTGACATTATGAACAGCTTTTTGCAGGGCAGAGTTCGATTCAGGAGGTTGTGCTTTCCCAGGCCCTCTTGCCCAGACTGAAGACAGACTTTGCACTGTCCCAATTTTCATTTCTAGAAACAGACTGTAGGAATATTGCTCAACAGTGGTAAAGAAGACGTGCTGGGACAGCATTTTTATGAGACAATGAAATAATCTTGTGATTAGTTAGTGGGGGAAAATTCACATCCTTCGGTGGCCAAAAGCTATGAGAACAGGGCCATGGTTACATACCTCAGCTTCATCAGGCACACCACTGCCACCCATCAGTCTCTAGTGTACTAAGAGAAGGGAGTATTTTTCAAGCATATATATGTACACACACATACATAATGTATATATGTGCCAGTGAAAGAAATTTATAATCAGGTAAAGTGCCCTAACCTAGCTCAGAGAGTCATTGAAATTTAATCGCCCCCCAGTACTGATTTTGAGGTCCACAACAGGCTTTATAGTTATATAGGAAAAGACTAGAGAGAATTGTCCTCAGGATTGTATTCATGCATAGGTTAAGAATCAAATATTCTTTTGAGGATGCAACCACATGTTTCATTGCTGCTGTTTATTATCTCTTCAGCTCATTGCTTGGGATCCAGTGCTGCTTGGAGGGCAGTGTGCTGCCCTTCAGAGCTGGGTTTCCCAGAAGCTGTTCTGAATGGCTGAATAAACATGCTGAAGTTTTCAGCAAAGCACAGGCTGCTGAATCGCAAGCTGCTGTCACGCTCACCTACAGAAACACACAAAGCTCAGCATGTCCGAAACCCTGACAACACAGATCCTGGAAGAGAACAAATCCTCTCTCAGCCTGAAGAAAGAAATAACTGTGTTCCTTGCAACTCTGCTGTATTGCACTTCTGCTTTTTGGTTATAATGCTTTGACAGGCCTCATTACAGTCCCGTAGGGTTGGGCCGGTCCAGCGCCCCTGTGGCAGAACCCTGGACTGCTTGTGGGCCAGCTCCAGCTCTATGTTACAGAGTCCTTATGCCGGCATGGCCAAGCGGGCACCTTGGCATGCTCAGCTCTTGAGAAGGAAAGAGCTGCTTCATACAGACTGCTCAGCCATGACTCTCCATGGTTAATTAAGAAATCAAAGGGGAGCTCTGTGCAGAGCTTGGCCGCCACCAGGAAGCCTGAGCCACAGTGGGTGGCACTGAACCACGTTGTTGCCCAGTGTGGGAGCCTGCAGCAGCAGGAATGGACTGGGCAGAGGGTCTCTAGTAAGACCCTGCCGTAGTAGGGGCAGCCAGTGGTGCAGCTCTAGCTAGCAGCCTCAGGCTGGATGCTCCCTCTCCTGTTGCTGCTCCCCAAGGCAGCAGGGGCTCGAATTGTTTTGCTGGAGGTGAGTATTTAGCAGTTACCTACCTACCTACCAACCTACCGCAGTGAGGCCAGATACCTTCTATAAATCTGTTTCTCAGGATCTCTCTCTCTTTTTTTCCCCTTCTTTTTTTTCTTTTTTTTTTTTTTTTTAACATTTTATCTCCTCAAAGCAAAAATGTCAGCATGTCAAATGTCCTGTGCAGGGAGGGGGAGTGCAGAGGCAGGGGGATCCCGGCACCTGATGTCCTTTGGAAAGGAAGCACTGGCAGGGGGCTGAGGAGGGAAGCACAACAGGCCATGCTCTGGTGGGCCTCCTGATGCTGAAACATGATCAGAACAAACAAACAAACTAAAAGCTGTAAAACTAAATGACTATTTTTATTTGTTTCCTTGTTGGTTTGTTTTCTCTCTTCCACTTCCTTGTCCCCAGCTGTGTGCTCCTCTAGAAAGCAGCCACTTGGCATTGGTATTTGCAGTGCATGGAGCATGTGTGTATTACATCTATTTTAAGCACTCATCCTGAGAAATAGATTCGTCTCTCTGAGTCCCCAACACATTTTAGAACCAGCTGCACTACTGGTACTAGGGTAGGAAAAGGGGAACTGGTATTTTCTGTATGTTTTTTTAGTTTTGATCTCTGGTCTGCTCAGTGGGTCGGTCAGGTTATTTTGTGCAACTTGCATTGTCCCTGTAAATTGGTAACAGCAACCTCTGATATTCCAGTTACGACGTGTAACCTACAGCCTCCTCAGCAGCATTTTCCCTTTTACTTACAACCTTCTTTTTACAAAATAACAATTTCTTTTCAAAATTCCTCTGAAAACATGAGTTTGAACTGAAACCCTGGATGTATATACTCCAACATAATCAAGCTCACATGGAAAAGCAAATGTCCCGGAAAGCTATACAGCTGGGGTAGATTTATCCAGCTCCTCTGTGTCCCTTCACTATCTCTGCCTCAAGCCCTGAGAAGGGCTGGATCAAGTTCTGGTTCCAGCTTTCTGGCTTGTGCTCATCTCCTGTGCTATTTTTTTTCCTGTTTTCCTAGGCTGAGCCGGGTGCCAGCAGCGGAGGATTTGGCCTCCAGGATGCTTACAGCCTTCCCTCGAGGCCGGATCTCTGCGCAAGATGCCCTGCTTCATTGCTTCTTCAGCCCTCTGCCTCCTCAACTCTATCAGGTTTCTGCTGGTAAGTTAACTCGATTTCAGCTCACCAAGAAAGAGCTATTTCACATTCCATTTATTATGAGTTTCTTCTGTATTTTGAAAGTCCCTGCCATTCACCCAGACATCTCTCTCTTTTCTGCCTGCCTGCCCTCCTCACTCCCATATGTTGCAGTTTATATCCCACTGCAAGCCCGACAGCTTTTTTTCCTGTTTTCTTCCACTTGACCACAGTGTTAATACCAGAAGGGGATCTGGATGGGCTGCCGCCATGGTACATTTACAGAGCGGAGCTGTATATGCTTTGACAGGTCGTTTCTCCCCCATTCTGTAACCCCAGGGGCCCAGACCTTTCCCTCAGGCTGGCTCACACTGTGTACTCAGTGTACCTCACATGCCAATCCCTCCTGATGTCCTGAATTCCCAGCTGCTCAGCATGATGTGCTAGCCCCAATTCCCTTGCACTGCTCCTCTTGCTCCCTTTTGATGTTCAGAGACAACAGCTGTTCCTCGTACCTTGTCACACCAGTTCTCCCTCAGTTTTACCTGCTTTATTTTCTTCTTCCCTTGCTCCATTCTCCTAAGCACACAGCTGCACACTCACTGATATGCCTCTCCTGCCCTGAGCTGACAATAAATACAGAGTCTCTCAAGCTACAGGTTCTGTTCCTTACTAGGAAAAGCTCCCTCCTATAGGGCAACAGGCCAGAGAGCGCTCGCATTCTCTGTGGCCTCCTGGGCACCCACTACACAAGTTAGTTTGGTGGGTTTTTTAGTAGAGAAGCAATTAAGAAGCAGCCTTCTTGGACTGTGTTGTCAAGATATTTGAAAACTTAATTTCTGGCTCCTGCGACACATCCCAAGTGAAGGAGCAGCCAGCTAACGTCTCTCCCAATCCGCCGCCCTTTAGAAGGTGCTCTCTGTGTGTATGTGCATGAGTGAGAGACATCTGCATTCCTTTTCTGTTCACCCAGCCACAGAGCACAAATCTACTTTGACACTTTTAGAAAAATGAAAAGATGGAATCTCGCAGGAGCCTGCCTGTGCCGGGGGGGGAGGAGGGGAGCACGCACAGCAGGAGGGAAGTTGACTTTTCTTTATACATATAGGGTTTTTTCCATGCAGAGTTTAAATTATGCCTGATAAAAGGAGTTTCGTGGATGTTTCAGTTCTTTCAAACCCTCCTGGCTTCCTCCCAATTAAATGAGGTTTGTCAAAGCCACAGGGCTCTGCTGCTGCCGGAGAGGCGGACAAGCACTTCCCGCAGTGACATCTCCAATCCCCAAGGGAGAAGATGAAAGTGTCAGTGCCAAGAGAGAGAGAGTGTGTGGAAAAAAACAGGTACAGAGACAGACAATGTGAGAGAAAGGCAGAGAGTGAGGAGAAACAGAAGGAATGAGAAAACAGATTGGCATAATGTGTCAATCTCTCCAACACGCTGCCAGGGAGGGGATAGATTCATTTCACCTGGGTTTATGCACGATCCCACATTTATTATCCCCCATATTGTGGTGAGAAGTACCTTGTGGACAGGAAACTGTATGGCGTTATCATAGCAACCGATGTGTTGGGAACAGAATCAAAGTGCACGGGGCTGAAACAAGTACAGTATGATCATGCAAGACCATATTCATGAGTGACTCATTAAGCCTGTAAAAATTAGGCAATTCTGAATAATTTCCCATGTAGCCATCCCTGTTGCCATAATTGTGTAAGACATTTGTTCTCTTATGTGATTTTGGCATCACACTATTTTGGAGTTTAACTGTATAATTTAAAAATTCTGGTTGCTATGATAACACGCTACAGATTTTAAATATATTCTGTTCCCACTTTGTTCTGGAGGATGCTGGCTATTAGTCCCCATCCTCTGAAGGAGAAAGTTAAAGGAGAAGGGCAAAGAATGAGCTGGAGATGAAAGGTGAAAGGAGGAGGGGGCTGATCCCAAGTTATGTGAGAGAGTAAGCAGGAAACAGCACTTGAAAAAATAAAAGAAATTATTTTCTATTTTTATGAAATAATTGTAGCCATAACTGTTCTTTTTATAAGTTGCTATGACAAGCTGGAAGCCAAAGGATGTTTTTCAAAGGTCGATTTCTGGGGAAAAAATAATTGGAGAAATCAATGTTTCAAAAATAATAGCATGTTTCTGATTACTAAGGGGAATGCTGATGACCAGAGGCTGACTGCTGCCCCTGGTATTGGGGAGAGGGAACTAGGGGCTCTGCTTCCTGGTTGTCAGCTCCTGCAGAGGGGCACAGGTTGCCATTGCTTATGGCCATTTGCATGCGAAGTGCTAGAACAAAAGAGTAGCCCATGCTGTAAGAGAGGAAGACTTTCTGTCCCCGAGTAGGGCCAGTCCACAGATGGGCCTCTCCTACAGCTGCTTGCCCCTGTGCCTCTAGTGCTAGACGGGACTGCTAAGGATCACGTTCAAACCCCAATCATCATCTTGGTGGCCTTAATTCTATAAGTGCCACCAGCACCTCTGGATATGGCAATGAAGGAGAGGAGCATGGGATTCTCCAGTTTCCTTCCACTGTGGCTAGTAGACTAAGGGGTAGCAGTGATGACCTTTTGTAAAACTGGAGCATTTACTGTCCTTTTTCTGGCCTAAGCCAATCCTGAGACAATTATCTTTGTGCAGTGCAGCCCTGCACTACAGCAGCTCTGTTAAAACTTCAGTCTAACCCTTTGCCACCTGCTAAAGCAGAATGTTTTCTGTCCAATTAATCACTCCTGGAAGAAAGATGAGATCCTTGAATCAAGAAAGCATGAGCTGTGCTCTCAACTCAGTGTCAGTCCTGAAGTGCAAAGGGCCTTCTGAGGAGGTATCTCACTCTGCTGTCAGACAGGTCAGACAGAGTAACAATTGCAGCTTATTATTCTTAGTTATAGATTGGGTTTATTTTCCCTCTCTTTTGCCCTTGAATGCTTCAGAGCAGGCTCGCAAGCAGGGAGGGTGAGCAGTGGGATTTGGGATAAATACCAGTGCGCTCCCAAGAAAACATATTGCAAGAAAAGCTCTGACCAAACAACTCAGGCACATGGGCCAGGGAGGCCTGAGCTGGCACCTCAAATCCTGTCCTCACCAAATTGTTGTCCAAGCTCAGTATAGACCTTTCGCACAGTTGAGGAGACATTCGACCCCGGACATACCATGGGCACAGCAGTTACTCAGCAAGTCCAATTTGTGCTCCCCGAGTAGGATTGCATGTTGAGCGGATATGATCCTGGTTCTGACTAGCAGGGACTTGCTCTTTTTGGGTATGGTCAGTCTCTGGTTGCTACCTCCCCTTGGCAATTCAAAACCAGTGTGCCAGGTGGTGATGACACTGTACAGTTTCTCCTGAAACAACCCACTATTCAGCTTTTCAGAAACAAGGAGGAGGAGGGAGGCTTGGTGTTGACAGAGCACTGTCAATTTCATGCCTGTTGCAAAGCAAGTGTAGGAAATGAGGAGGTTAAGGCTGCAAGCCATTGCCTACCAAAAATCCTGGAACTGTTGGGATTAGCTGGTGCTGGTCGATGTTATCACAAGGCACATATAAAGAAGACCTGGCTTTCCTGGACGTCTTATTTGGGTTGGCTGCTTTCCCTTGGTTCTCCTACATAGCTAAAAGGTTTATATAGTCACTTATACTTTTTTACCTCTGTGGCTTTTTGCCACATCTGTGGCAAATGGATTTCCTTCACTGCAAGTGAGATACAGATGCCTAGAAAGTTCCCACCAGGTGTATGAATCTTGTTTACAATGTGTCTTAATAAGGGAATAAACCAAAGTTGGTGTTCAGTGGCAAATCAGCCATTATTCCTGAACCAGACACGGTCTTTTCTGTGAGCTGGTAAAGCACATCTTCACGTAACTTGGGAAGAACACCCCTCAGTTCAGCTGGCCCGATCTCCACAGTGGTGGAAGTTCCACTTGCGTAAGTACTGATTGGACACAGAGGTTTTCTTTTATGTCATTAAGCCACCACCCTAGGGAAGAGCAATTGTTGCATCCAAGGACTTAGGCCTCTGGAGATGCTGCCCTGCTTAAGCTCTCCCCTGGTCGCTGGCCTGGAGCAGACATCGTGCTGGCATGTGTTGGGCCCTGTTTGGGAGCACAGGGCGAAGGGGAAGATGGGAAAAGACGGAAGATTTCCTTTGCTCACTCCCCAGCTCATGCTCTTGCAAAAGCACAACTGGCACAAAGTTTGGCCCGCATGACTTGTGAAAACAAAGTCCTACAGACATGGATCAAATGCTCTGAATCCCATTGATCTCAGGCCAGAGAATCTCTATAAAGGTCTTATTGTTCGGGGAGATGAACTACTCTTAGGGAGAGTGCTGTTAATGCCCTTCGAGGAGGCACACGTTATTGCATCAGAGGTTAGCAGACATTCTTCTGTATTTTGTCTAATTGCAAGTTATATCTGAGGTTTGTTTAACTTCCACTTTCCCTTTAACACTCTTAAATGCAAATCTGAGAAGATTTAGTTGTCTTGTTGACTGTGAAAGACATCCAGACTGGAACTCCTGTGTAGCTGTTTGCCATCCTCAGGTGCACTTCTGCCTTCACCCAGTTATCAGCAGAAAAGAGCAAATGGGGATGTAGTGATCAGATTTCTAAGGCACAAAAGTTAAAGCTAAGTTTGAAATTGTGACAGCAAGCAACCATGAGCCTAGGAACTCAATTAGCCTGAAAGACAACTATCTCATTATCTTTCTTAAAATGATATAAATACATAAGAATATAAAAATTTAAAATAAACTCTCTCTCTATTGACTGTCTAGATGACTGAATTTCACTGCTCAATTTCTTTAAACACCCACTTTAGTATTTATTTATTCTAAGTGTG
Organism: Thinocorus orbignyianus; assembly: GCA_013400375.1. NCBI lineage: Eukaryota > Metazoa > Chordata > Aves > Ciconiiformes > Thinocoridae > Thinocorus > Thinocorus orbignyianus. Next base: position 329,481 of record VXBW01004283.1, read on the forward strand.
AAGCAGCTCCGATAATTAGACTGTCAGATTTGGTAAGTTAATGAGGAGTCACTGGAGTGGAAGGTTTTGCATTTGTGAGATTGCTGAAGGAGAGAAGCTCCGTGCCTTCGCTCTATCTCTTTTTTCTTTTTCTTTTTCTCCCCCTCTGCTGGGTGGGAAGGAGAGAGCTTGGCAGTGCGAAGATCCATTTGAATCCTTTTGATTAGCCAGTTGCATTCCCACCACTGTTCTACCAAATAATATTTTGCTGATTGCTCCAAGAAAAAGAAAAATAAAAAAGAAAATAAACTGTAGATGAGATTTCTAGAGAAGGGTGCCTAGATTAAAGAAATCATTTTCCAATAAAAATCAGAAGGAACAGAGCGGTGGGTAATAGGATCCTGTATTAGTTTATATTGTGGCTAATGTCACAGGAGAGCGTTGGGAAAGTAGCACAGGGAATGAAAGGACCATTTTGCAGTTTTCTCTTTAACCTGATTTTTCCACAGGACAATCGGTGCTCACAGTTCCAGGAGTGAGTCTGCAACCTGAAATGTGTGACCTGTTTGCTTCTTACCGAAAAGGCCATCTCTCAGGAGGTTCAAGCAAGTTCTGGTAGAAAGCAGGGATGATTGACTAATTCTTGGGTAAGCATATAGCTGCCACTGTCAAAGCTGCTGCCATCATCCTTAGCAGATTAATACCTTTTTGTACTGAAAGTGGGAAAACGGAACTGATACCCAGGGCTGGATGACCATATCCCAGGCTGAGGACAAAGTGGGAAATCTCACATTCAGAGAGAAGAGACCAGCAAGCCAATGGCCCTCAATGCACAATGCTCGGTGGTATCATGGGAGGTTTGGGTTTGTTTCATCATATTCACATGGTCTCAGACCAGTCCCCTTTCCTCTGATGCCTCCTCAATCAAAATATTGGTTCATTTCCCCATTGCTTAAACTGACCAAATTGCTTTGTTTGTCTTTGTCCTTGTCTATTGAGTTCACATTTTACAGCTTGCTTGTTTTGGTTTCACATGCAGTGAAACCAAAGCAGAGCTAGGCAAAATCTCCTTAGCTCCTAACATCCTTGGGTTTAATTAACCAGTATTTTAATATGATACACATCAAAATGATGCTTCAGCATCAACACTTCTCGTGTCCTTTTTGTTACAGAAGACCAAAAGATCACTTAAAATCACTGTTATTGAAAGAAATTACCAGAAAATACCCTTTTATTATATCCTGTCTCTTTGTTTACTTTGTGCATTTGTTAACAGCATGTGTCCAGTCAGTGTCACCAGCTGGGTCTGCACTTGCGGGGCAGACCTGGTAACTGATCTTGAGGCCAGATTAGTTTGACTGTCTTATTATCTGCCAAGCTAAGAGGCAACCTAGCTGTGAGAGCAGAGCAAACCCCAGCTTCCCATCTGTGCTTTCAAAGGAAGGTAGATGGCATGTACCTGCAATAGGATCAGGACCCAGCACTGAGTGCCTGGTCTCACAGCCTCTCTCTACCCCATCTGGCCTCATCATGTAGATAACAGCAGGCAGACAGGACAGCCTGGAGTCCTTTCGAAAAGGACCTGATATTGCCAGCTCTGTGGCCAAGCTGGGTTTTGGAGGCAGCCTGAATACATTCCCTGCTCACCTGCTCAGCTAAGTGCAGACAGGGTGGCTGTTCCCTCTCTGTGATCAGAGGGGAACTAATCCTGCCAAAAAAGCTGGTTGTCAGTTCCACTAAGGCTTCTGGGACAACTCAGTTGAGAGGGCACTCATGCTTCTGTGTTCAATGAACTTTGATTTGGCCAGTTTTAACTGATTTTGAGAGTATTTCACAACTACATAATTTAAAATAGTGAAACCACGAAATAGCAGGAGATGCTCTTAAACATTTTCTTTTTCTTTTTAATATTAACCTGGCCTCAAAGTGATTGTGTCCCTTTATTTAAACTGCTTACAAAACATACTAACCAAGCTTAAATGTCAACTCAACTTTTCTTCTGCACTTCATTACAGGAAAACATTCTATAAGCGATGGTATTCATATTATTAATCCTCTTTTTAAAAAAGGCATCTGGATTCAGACACGCAAGCAAGGTTATAAATGAAAGTATTTTTTATCATTTTAATAGGCTGCCAATGGAAAGCAGGGGGTTCTTTTTGCTTTTTCAAATCTAATCAGAGCTAGATAGGCATCTAAAGCACAACAGCCTCATGCTGGCACATGAGAGAATGGAATTTCCTGGGAACATAATGAAACTGGACAGCCTTCCTTCATTGGCTAACCTGATTTAAGTTACAAAAATAGACAAAACCAAAAAACTAAACATACCAGGCTCAATCATGAATCCATGGGCCCTGGGTAACACAGCAAGGAGGGAAAACATCATCACAATCTCCTCCTTGTTCTCCTTCTGGTTTCAGGAAGGGAAGAGATAGTGCCAGGCGCCTGTGCCAACACTCCATCCACTTTCTACCGCATTTTACCTCTTTCCCTCTACCTGCTGAGGAGAAACGTACGGGTCATTGGAACCTGTTTCTGTTCTCATGCTGCCTCTCAAAATGTGGATAAATAATACAGTGCCTCTTATATGTATGTGCTGCTGTACTAGCTAAATGTAGTTGAATCTACAGGAAAATCAGAGCTTATTTGAAACCAACTGTTAACAAGCAAAGTAACTGAGTATACTACCCCTGCAGAATATTTGGAATTAGGATTTATTTTTCCCTTTGATTCAGGATTGAGGCCATGGATTTTTATCCTAACAGAATCCCTTTGCAACAGGGGTAGACTCAATCCTCCATTACACCATGGACCTTTGAAATAACTCTTGATATTGACAAAACTGAAGAAAAATCTTTGGGACTGTAAAAAGAACAGAATAAATATTTTGGCGGGGTGCTGGGGGGGACAACATTTTTAAAAATCACCTTTTAGTAGAAGAGAATGAAATTGTGCAGATGTCCTGCCTTTTGTTTTTCAGAAAGCAATGTCAGAAAGATTGACTTGGCAACGAAGATGTAACAGCACAGTCTGGACACTGGACTTGCAGAATAAACTCAACCATGTGTCACTTAATAGAGAGATCCCTGGACCAGAAGATCGATGTACAAACAGGACAGATGGGGAATGACAATTGAAAGAATATAGAGGCTGATCCAAGGCTTACAGAGACCTGTCATTCCTGGGGTTTGCCTACAATCTCCTTCAACAAAAGAGCTCCTGAGGGAAGGAGGGGATTAGTTAAAAGTTGAGTGAAGTCTCCAGGGAAGATGGTTTCTTGGATAAAGTTGTCAACAAAAGGAATTGTTTAAGACTATTTGTTATAATTTCCTAGAGGGAGCTTCTGCCATTACTAACAGGATTACCAGCATACTGGTTCCACACCAGCAGAGCATTAGACATGTGCATTGCAGACTGGTTGCTTAGAGCTGAATTCAAGGGTTGTCTTGTACTGGGTCCCAAATGTGTGCAGGTGTTGATGAGCAGAGGGGAGATGGCAAAGAATTAAGATGCAGACAAACGTGGGCCATTTTTAGTCCAGCTGTTGCAGAGAGTCCTGGCTCATTAATGAGTTACCAGGGTGTTTTAATCTCCTTGATCTCAGGGCTGCTGACAGACTATGAGAAGGAAAACTAATCTGAGGTGAGTGCAGATCAGGATAGGTGGGGAAATCAGAGAGCTGTTCGCAACTACAGTTACTGTAAAATTTCTCATTGAATTCCTCCTGGAAGAAGGGGGAAAGCAAGTAACTTACTGTGTTCATGTATTAGTCCGCTTAGTTTTAGTTATCTGTGATACTTTTTCTCAGCTCTGGAACATCAGAAACCAGAATCCTCGGCGTAACCTCACAGTAGATCTAGGAAGAAAAGGAAGACAAAGATAAATCATTAAGGAGCAGGCATGCAAAGCTTCTTGAATACTTCTTATTCATCCAAGTAGTGTCACCGGCATGACTGGGAAAACTTCTCTGAGCAAGAATTATGCAGAACGTTGAGGCACTGGAACAAAACCAGTCATGGAGCTATGGGGAAGCACCAGAAAAATGGGTGGCAGCCAAAGAAAGGCTGGTGAGATTTTAGTGTAAAGGAGCTGCATCTCCAGCCCCACCCCAGACCATTGTTTGCTAACCAAACACTGCAGAACTGGACAGGAAGCAGCACAACTGTTTGTGTTCCCCTTTGTCCTTGCTATAGACATCGTTGCAGGAACATATAGATTAGCTGCACAAAGCAGCGCACAGACTGTTTGCAGGCACTGCTCAGTTAAGAGGACAAGAGGTATTTCTCGTGTTATGTGACAGTCCTTAAATTCCTCTGCCTTGATGAAGAGGCAGGCTATGTCCCAAAAGTTTTTCCACCTCTAGATTGCGTGGTCCTAGATCTCCCAAACAGCAGCCGCTGCCAAAGTGAGTGTGAATGCCTGACGTCCCTTTGCAATCCTGAACAGAAATTTGTCTCAATATTAGGACCTTCTGCCTTTCACTTCCTCTGCAATGAATCTGGAATAATATTACAGTGACCTCACAGCAGTTTTAGCAAGATCAGAGCAGAGTATCCTGTAGGGTTCTGCTCAGGCGTGTATCTCTGGGTCAGCTTCCCATGCGCAGGTTTATTCATGGAGAGAAGGGCATTTGGAACCTTTTTAGAAGAAAAACAATAGTTCTTAAGCATGCTGACACTGGCTGTTGCACTGCAAAAGCTTCTATAAGCTGATACAAATAAGCTTTTCTAAAGTGGGTGACTGTGTCTGTAGGGAGAAGGTAGCTCTCCACTTCTGAGTTATGCTGCGCTGTCATATGCGTGTTCAGAGTAGGATGCCCGAGTAAAGACGGGGGGGTCTGCATTCCTTTCGCACTCTTGGAGGTGGCTGGACTAAGAGCAGTGAAGAAGCAGGATCTCTAATACCTGCCATGGAATGGTGATGGCTGGATGTCTGCTCCTAATTGGGAGCCACTATATGTTCAAGATATGTCAAATGAAAGGATTTGTTATGCATGGGCATAACAAATATGTTATGTGAGGGATATAATGATGGGAACTGACTCAGTTTCCTCATGGTGTCTACCCGGAACGTAAGTTGTAAATTTCTTCTGCCCTGGAGCAGCAGAGAGAATGGCTTTGCTCTTTTACAGAGCTGCTAACCAATAATGGCCAAAGCTCTTATGCTAAATAGCCAAAGGGCCAAAGGGCCTTCTAGCTCTGTGCCTGGAGGGGCAGAACTCCAGGACGACCAGGAAGACCCTGGGAAAGGGATGTGCTGCAATCCAGCACTCTTCTGTTCATTAACTCAACATTGGAGGCCTGATGCCTTAAATATGCCAGATCAGAGAAACTGGCCCAAAACCGCTCCTCTCCCAAACTAACAGAAGTACTATTTACATCAGGAGTACTGATCTCAGTAGATTTTCCATTCCCTGGCCTGCACAATCTCAGAGGCAAGAGCTCTCAGAAAAAATGGATGTAGTGTTGTAATAAGTCAGGAAGAGCAGGTAACAAGAAACACATCTGAATTCACGCACCAGGTTAGTGCCACCCTAAAAAGCAGCCCTGCTTCTCCATTTCCCTCCCTGCTTCAGGCTTCACAGTCTCTCTTTTGCTCTCTGGTACTTTTCTAAGCCCTTGATGAGCTGTTTTAACTCACTAAACAGGTGGAAAATTATTAACTCTTTTGTTGGGTTGTTTTTTCATTGCTTTATTAAGCTGAATCAGATTACAAAGGGGTCAGAGAAATACCAGACATCATGCATGGCTGAGTGTAGAGTGGGAAAGGAGGAGCACGAAAAAGTCACAAAGTTCAGACTCTCTTATCTCCAACCTGCTCACATCTAGTTTGTGTGGGTGGCCGTTCCCTGTCACATCAGGATGACTGATGTTCTGTTTTGAGGTATTAACTGAACAGGTTCTGGTGAATAAGTGCTCAGTGCTGCTATCGTGTATGTGGGCCCATCTCAAATCTAGGTGTTTTCTGCTGAAGACCTCACAAAAAATCCCAGACATTGGCAGAGAGTTACAGGACTGACCTTTCCGTTTTTCCAGAAAAGACTTTCTCTTGGCATGGGCGGCATGCCTTGGTAAAGCAGGTGAGAGTTTATGAAGTGCACGTAAATGGAGACCATTGTGCTTGAGGGCCATCAAACTATTTCTTCTCACCACCTAATAAAAAATTAGAAACAAACCTGAGATTTTGGAGAAATCCTTTAACATCTCTTTTACGTAAGGAGAGTTTAACAGCAGACTTAAATATTTGCTTTAAAAACATCTTGAAGTAAATGAAATAACTTCTTTCCCAGGCCAAGATTCTCTGTTTTACTTCAGCGCGGAGCAGGTTTGCTGGCCAAATTACATATCCCCCAGAAAAAATCCGAGGACTTTTAATACTTGCAAACCCCCGTCTGTAATGGCGCAAGCGGGCAAGGGTCTTTCAAGGGGGAAAAATCTCCAGGAAAATCCCCCTCAGAAGCCAGAACCGCATTTGGGGAGCCCAGATGAAAGCCCCGACGCGGGTCATGTGATAGGTGTCACTGCAGTAACGATACTGGGGCAGAGATAAAAGTCCTCACCGGCTGGTCACGTGGCGCCGCTTCATTACCGGCACAGCAGGTGGTCGCAGAGTCTCAATGCCTTTATTTTTTTATTATTTTTTAATTTTTTTTTTTTTATTCTGTGATATTGAGAAAACGTTTAAACTTCCATCCCTGTGTTTAAACACTTCTTCATGCTGACAGCAGCGGGAGATCCCTTGATCAGCTGTCAGATGGGAAAGTGCAATTTTTCTGGAAAGTAAACAGCATGTTTGCCAGTTGGAAATCATTTTCTGTTTGTTGGGACTGCTAGTCGTGGCGTGATGGAGCCGTGTCACAGCATCTGACAACTCGGGAGCGAGGAAGGGAAAACAGGCTGACAAATGCGTTTCAGACTCTGCCTCTGACAACAGGAGCTTGAGATTTTTGACACTTTGCTATTGTTATTGTGGGGAAAAACCCCACCACTTATGGATGGCTTATGAAAGTTTTCAGCAGTGTCAGTGTGGGTATGTTGGACCTTCTTAAAGAATCTCCTGCATTTTAATAGAAACTTTCCTAGGAGAAAAACAAAAGGGATGCACAAAGGACCTGAGTGGGTGCAGAGGCACGTGGGGGTGAAGGTGGCCAGATCTCATTCCTGGCTAGCAATAAAAACCATAAAAACCATCTCATTATAATTATATTTGAAAACTTTTCATGGCTGCAATGTCACATAGGGCTGGGGAACCCCCTGGAAGTTTTAGGTAAGACAAGGAAGGAAAATGTTGTCACAGGGTCATGCGAGAGCTCAGCCCCATCCCCGGGGCAGACGAGGCCTGGCTGAAATCAAAGCTCTTACGCTCTTCCCTGGAACCCAACTAAGTGAACTTTAAATGCTAACCACAGTTTTTTGTTTTCCTACTAGACAAATACCTTCTCAAATTCAATTCCCATAGAAAACAAGAGATACAGATGTAATGCACATACTTCTAATTAAAATTAAGGTTTGAATGTGCTTATGCGGAGGCATGCACAGCATTTCTGCAGTGCAGACACAGACATCTTATATGCAGAATCAACAAATCAACGTGATTTCAACACTGGGGAAGTTAATTACTCAGAGCACGGCTTGGATTGCGTAGTAGCTATTTGCAGCAATTATGTTACATGAACTCATTGGTAGTCTCCCAACAAACCCTCTCCACTGCTGGCTGCACTACGGCATGCTCCCTTTTCCTGAAGATCCCCATTAAAAGCTTCCTGCCTATTACACTTCATGAAGCGCTGGCTCATTAAGACAGGAGTTTCGATGCCCAGCTGGTACCTGACTTGCAGCAGGAAGGCCCTAGAGCTGGCGCTTTGGTTCCAGCTCTGTCCTCTGGAGCGACGCCGGGCTCTGGGGAGGCCGGTGGGGCTGGGGAGGCAGCAGCCTCCCTTCCGCCCCCCATGGCTGCAATTAGGGGCAGGGCCGAACCATCAGCAAAAATGATCCCAAGCGAAAAGATCAGATCAGAATCTACCCCTTTGTTTGCAGTCATTAAAAAACATTGCACTTTTAATAGGAGCTTATTCAATTAGCAGACTAACAGGCTCCATCAGATAAGCTGGGGATTTCCCTGGGAATCTGAGTCACATACTGCCGAAGTGGCTCTGCACCCTATGTTTAACCCTCTCTGCACAGAACCGGAATGAAGAAGCCAGATCCCAGCAAAAGGTTTATTTTGGGATTCCTAAGGGAGAAGGGAAAGCCTTCCTAAAACTTCCGGAGGTGCCAGTGCTGAGTGTGAGTCACACGCTGCAAGGACTCAGGGGATGGTGGCACCAAACTGCAGCTGCTGGAGACTCGCCTGATCTCTGATAAACATGCTGACATTTGGCAGCCTGACAGCTTCACAGTCCCACAAGAGGCTTCCTAATTAGAGCCTGGGTGAGAAATAATCCACAACTTGAAGTTTGTCTCTAGCTTCCTTGCTGTACTTTCCCCCCCCCTCCCTTTTTGTGCCTTTTCTCCCTTCTCGGTGTTTTCTCTGACACGTTCTCAACACATCCCCTCCCCGCAGGCGGAAGCTGTTTGAAACACCGAGCTGCAGAAAGGGTCATTTTTGCCTCTCCTCTCCGCTCAGAACAGCTCCCAGCAAAAGCATCCCTCTTGGCATTCCAGCATTGCCCTTGAAGGAGACGCGGAGATAAGGCAGGGGACAGGACAGCACATGGTGAAGTTTATAATGAGGCAAAGTGCAACCGGTCTGGAAGAAAACCAGTCCCATTTATTCCTAGTCAAACAAGTAGGGCAAACCCAGTGCTCCCGGCAGCATGAGAATGGGAACTCTGGGTCTGGGTGCAGCCCTGAATTTTGCTGTCCTTGACAACAACTGGCCCTGAACAGCACATCACCACGTTCTGAGTCTTTTAGCTTGAGCTAGGGTCTGAATTTAGCATTGCCTGCAAGACTTACAGTACCGTGATGCTGCTGTATCCCAGCAAGACATTCATCCAGTTGATCATAAGATGAAATATAATTTGTAGAGATATGTACTGTTACAGATCCAGATCTTTTAAGGCTAAATCGTACTCCACCCATTTATGCCACTACATGCATATACTCTGAATAGTTCCAGAAAAGCTCTTCAAATGCAATCACTTCTGAATTTGAGATTATATCAACAAGCAACATATGCTAAGATGAGGATAACTCTTTTACTGTATTTATTTCCCAGAGGGTTATTTGCTGATAGTGGGATTGACTGTTCCATCTTTAATATCGCAAAGTCTTTTCCAGGGCAATGAGACAGCTCTTTAAAGCCAACAGCCATTGTGTACTCTAAAACAGCTTGGACACAGGTACAAACATCAGAATCCACTTTATCTTAGAGGATTGTTCCCTTTTACTGTCCTCCTTAGAGAATACCATATTCCCTGCATAGCCACCAGCAAAAGACGGGAACTTGAGATCCTGCACTCTTGGCCATACCTGACACCAGACAGCTCTGTGTTACCATCACTCAGCAGGATCACAGATGATGACACGGGACCAACATCTACAGATATCTGACCACTGGCTTTCTCCAAAGCAAACAGATTTCTGTCAAAATATACATCTGAAGCTATTTCTAGGACAAATATATTTATTGCTGAGGTATAGTAGAAGATCTCCATCTGATGCTTCTAGAATTTCATGAGAGTCTTATCCAATGCTGATGCCCAAGTGTTTCATGTGTTGCAGATGTCTATGCATTGTGCAAGCATGAGAAAAAACTGTGGACCTACGCCTTTGTACCGGGGAGAACAACGCCGCACTAGGACTGCAAAGGCCTGTAACGTCATCCTCGTCTGGAATGCCCATAGTGCTAAGGCACTGAGGCTGAGAAAATTGTTTTTTGAACTGATATTTCCAACAAACAGATGTCTATGAAGTAAGCAGATCTGCTCCCTGAGGTTCTAATATTAACAAATTCCCTGAATAGATTGTAGCTGTGTGTTTTCTACCATCCTTCTCTATAAACTGGATCATGGATTAGTACACACTATTTATAGAGTCTATGCCACCCATTTGCCTTAAGCACCCCTGAAGCTGAGGGAGATGTAGCTGCATTCATAGCCAGACACCACCTCCTGGGTCCATGTACCATCATATCAAAATTCTGCCTTTCAGCATAGTAGAAACCTCAGAAAAAATTAAAGGTTGTTCTGGACCTAAAATATCTGGCTCCATCCCTGCTTCAATTTTTTTTGCATGATAAATGAGTACAAACATGAGGAAGGAGGAAAGCACGGACGTGGGCAAAGCTCTCCTGGAGGACTGACTGGGGAGGAGATGAGGCAGTGCTGGCTCTGGTGACTTGCTCCTCAGGTGCCTGCATTCCCTGTCACTGCAGCATGGGCACACACATCAGAAGAGCAGCATTTTACACACACGTGCATATTTATATGAATCATTTTAAAATTTGGGTGAATCGGATGCCATGAGCAGGTGCAATACCACAGGAGGAAAGAAAAACATTGATTCTTTTCAATTAAACTGCATTTTTCCAGAGTTTAGAATTTCAGTCATTTAAAGCCATTTTAGACTAAGTCTTAGAAATAGAAGTTGGCACCCTGTAGGAATGAATTCTTTTATTATTTTATTTTAAGGGATTAACTCAAGTTGATAGATGTAGAGCATTTTTTAAGTTTGTTGGTTTCAGATGTTTAAAAAGAAATTTGAAATAAACAAACAAAATCCAGTTGGAAATTTGGCAAGGGCTGAATCCTTTGGGCAAATTTTTCCCAGGAGAAGCACAGATCTCTGATAAGCAACAGAGGAGATGCCGTATTTCACAGCTGCAATGCAGATCTGTGGTGTCTCCAGAGACTCCCACACACTAAACAGGGATTTCTTTAGTTTAAATGCCAGATCTGCTTTGGTCCCAGTGAAACTCCAGAGGGCCATTATCTAGGAAAACGGGGCACATTTAATCCACTTTATCATTAATGCAAAAAATAGTCTCAATATTTGTGAAAATGAAACCCATGTGTTAAGAAAGGTCCTTCATATCTTGAGTAGATGAAACTCTACTCACCAGCCTCCTCGAGGCAGTTGGGCCACGGTTTGTTTGTAACATCTCTATTTATGACATACAGGTCTTTCTGGGTCTGTGATGAAGCAAGCATGAGCCAGACTGCTGGCCTGACTGGGCACTTCCCTGAAGGATGTGCTGGAAAGTTTAGTTTGGTGACTAAGGCTGGACGTGCCACAGGTGTCAAAGGAAAATAACAGCTCTGAGCAACACAGTCTGACTTTGGCATCGACCTTCTCATCAGGAATGGCTGTTGCATTTTCTCTGCAGAAACTTCTCTGCTGGTGAAATCTCAGGCCATTTGACATTTTGACTATATTTAAAATAAAGGATGAAAAGATTCTATGCTGCTGAACATGGCTCTTGGGTTTATAAACCATGTGACAGCACTACCAAGGCCAGTTGTCCCCATGATGATGTCTGGGAGCAATTCTTGTGAACTAAACATGATGCTGTTGCACAGACCTCCCTCTGGGTATGTAGTCACTGTGCTGATGCTGGTGAGCTTGTGAGCTAAGCTACACAAACCTGCATCCTGCAGCTGCTGAAAAGCAGGAAGGCAAACTGCACCGCGCAACCATGCTTCGTTGGGTAGGTGTTGAAGGCTTCTCTCCTGATTGTAAGTCTGTTTTATACAAAATCCTCTCAGAAGCCATTCTGCTGCACATAGACCTGAAAGATTTAATTCAGTTGAAAGAAGACTGTCTGCAAGGAACCTGGGAGCAGGGATGATGATCAACCCACTATGGATTCTGTGCAGAAAGAGCCAGAAGACAAGCCTGGAGACACCTATGAGGCCCCAGGCTCAGGACCATCTTTGAGGCCCCTGCTCAATGAGGACGTCTTGGGGACTGAGAGAGGAGGCAACCTGAGAACCATAAACTCTTTCAAGGTGACAGAGAGAAACCCAAGAAAGCAGCTGCCCAGTCAGCAGAGAAGGGACTGTTACCATCTAGGCATGACGAATGGAGGCAGACAGGTTGCTAGCTGTGCTCTCAGGGAGCTGCCTTTATGCAGCAGGCTGCAACACAGCCCCTGGTGGGGCAGGTTCTGCTCCACTTCAAGTGAGCAGAATTCTTCCACAAGTGAGGAAAAAATGGCCAGGCCTGGAGGGAAGCCTGGTGTGAGCTGTGAGGGGCAGCCACTCTGTGCCAGACAGTGCCTGAGGCAGCTGCGGAGGGGATGGCCCTGAAGGGGCTGCTCAGGGTCCCTGGCCTGGGAGCAAACAGATTCTGAATACCACCTCCTTCATAGCAGGCAGGCAGGCAGAGGAGGTCGTCCCCAGCCATGGGTATCTCTGGGCAATGCCCATTTCAGTGAGGAGCACAGCACTTCTGTGAACTGCACAGCCTTCAGAACAAGCCGGATCATCCCCTTCAGTTACGCATGGGGTCTCTGTTTCCTTCAGGTGGATCCTCCAGCTGACACTGAGGAGGAAAAGCGAGCCTTGGGCAGATGCTTGAACCACCAACCACATTTACCAAGCATCTAAAGTGCTTTCGAGCGTCTGAAGATATCTTCCGTTGCTAGTATGATTACAGCTCTAATGAGATTTGAAGCAAGTAATTTCTTCTAAACAATGGTGCTATCTCATTCTAACCCATTTAGATGATAATCTGCTCTTCCAGATATTAATATTTTCATATTAATGTAGATCCTTTTATCCCTGTGGCTTAGCACTGGGTTCTGATTTATTAATAGCTGGCTCCCTCTGGACTAGGGGAGCAGGATGCTGCGTTGTGATGTGCTTAATAACTCACTGCTCCCCATTAGTAAATCACAGACTAGTACTTCAAATTTGCAGAGAGAATTGGGTTGACTTTCCCTCATCCCTTGAAGCATCTTAGTCCTGTTGTGCAAAACTACCTGCTAACAATCTTTCTTAAATGAGCCAAGTGCTCTGATGCAGGTTCAGCCCACTAGACTGAACTTTTAACAGCATTTCAAGGAGCAAGAGCAAAAGCAGAGTTAACCGATTTCACCAGCTTTTCCCATCAAATGGTGCCAGGGAACTTTTCTGGAGGCACCAGTAATATAACATCCAGCAGAATTAATGTATTTATTATTTTAGAAGAGCTCATGTTTTTTTAATGTCTCCCGGTTTGAAGGAAGGGTTGAAAGTAAGGGCAGCTTATTTGCATTGTGAATAAAGTTATCTGCCTCCTCCGCCCCTCAGAATATGCAGAAATAAATGCCTTCTAATGAACCCTGGGGGGCTGAGGCTTTGATATGGATCTTGCCGGTGGTAGAGTGGTCGGGAGAAGTTCTCGCCAGACTGAAACCCAGCATGGCATGGGGGGGTAGGCAGTCTTCCTCAGAATGCGAGAGAAGGGAAATTGGATTATCTTGCTAGCAGTTGGTGTTTTTCTGTGTGCAAGAATTTACAGATGAGAGGCCCCAGTTGGGAAGTTAAATTCAGCCCTCTGCAAACAGTAAGGTCTTTTTTTCTCGTCTAAATGAAAGAGGTGATCCCGTTCAAGTTCTGGAAACATTCTTCTCCTGCTCTATCGGAGTGCAGGGCAGGTGGGTAGAGAAGCAAAACTGCAGGACTTGAATTTTAGTTTGGTGGCTGCTGAAAGTGTTGAGCATGTGTGGCCATGTGTTTGTAAACACAGATTACTCTTTGAATGTGACATCTGGCTTTCAAGGAGCTTCCGCAGCAGGCAGAATCACAACAGTACACACTTCAGTTCCCTCAGACAAATCTATTGTAGGACACTGTTTTGCAGTTTACAGTACACCGAGAAAGCTCAAAAAACAACAAATGCAGCTGAAGCCCCTTAATAGAGAAAATCTGGTTAAATGGGTTGCTCTCTGCGAACAAATTGTTGAATAAAAAGAACACCCTGGCAATGGGAAAGTTTTCTGCACTGCCAAGAGGTTCCATAAAAAGATCGTTTTATAGTGTTAACCCATTCCCTGTAGAGGCCAGAGCATACCACAGATGATCACATGCTGCCTGGGAAGCAGCAGCACAGATATGAAATACAGCAGCCAGCGACAGAGAGGGTGTGCAGCATCCAGGGGGGCTGTGCCGGCTCCCCGGGCAGCAACGGGCACAGGACGGTGTCAAGGGGGTTCCACTAACTATGCCAGACCAAACAGCTCTACTCTCAGGGTGCAGGCACAATGCCTTCCTAACAGAGAGGACAATACCAGGAGCAATGAGCGAGCTCCCTGGCACCCAGGATGTGCCAAGGAAAGAGCAAAGGGAATTACCAGATTTTTCTCCTCTCCCAAAGGGGAACCAAGATACAAAGTGCTGCCATGTTTTTCAGGATCAAGATGCCACACCAGTAAGTTTCACAACACTGCAGCATCCTTGTGCATCAACTGCAGAGTCCCAGTGGCAGCGTTTTGGGATGATTTGCCCTGATTGCTGGAGAATTTCTGCAGCATTTGTAAGTGAGGCATTTGTCCCCCTGACTTCTGTGTAAAAAGCTTGCCAGTCCTGAAGCCAAGGAGAGCACTCTAGGCAGGCTCTGGTGTCAAGCTGTGCTTGCACTTTTGACAACAGTGCTGCTTATGTCAGCTTAAGCAATCCTGGCCCCCTTCCCCTCCCTATTGAGTCCTTGTCCCGCACCATCAGCTACCAGCATGCTGCCTGTGTGTAGCACATGGTGAATGAGACCAGAGAACTGATCTAGATAAAAAACAACCCAAGGAAAAAAAAAGTCTGTTTTTCAGCTGGAGTGGTTCCTGCACCAGGTCACTGCACAGCAGGGCAACTCAGGGATGAGGGCAAGTGCTGAGGATGGGGTCTGTAAGATGTCAGACACTAAAGGTCCCTGGTGCCACCATCACCCCTTTCTACCCCTTTACGTGTTGGTTTAGACTTCATTTTCTGTAGGGCCTTTACTTCAGATTTCTCCCCAGAGACATGATCCAACCTACAACAAGAGCTTGAGATCCTTCCTATTTCACAGAATATCCTTGGAGTGTCAGGCTACATTTCAGAGTGCAGCTCGCTGCAAGGATGCTCAGGGTCTCCTGCAAATAGATTCATCTGTACGTGTGGCACCATCCTGCACCACCAAGTGAGAGCAAATCCAGCCACAGGAACAACAGAGCTGTATTATTAGTACACTGCACACCACATACTTAGCTCTTTCCTTCTCAGCATGTTTTTTGTTCACAAGGATGTAGCTCCTGGCTTCAGGATTAGTGACTTTTGGGCAGGCAGAGCCCCATGCTCCACTACAGGCTGAAAACACTCCCAGTGAACCTCACGAGGCAGCTCCTCTTTGGGCTGCATGAGGTTTGTCTGATGTATTGCAAGAGGGCTAGTTTTAGCACCAACCACTTCAGTACCAAAAGGTGTAATGGAATTACACCTTTTGGACCACAGATGGTCACAACTTCTGTTTTATGTCTAATCTGAGCCCCTCTGCCCCCAAAGCACCACCACACCAGCACCATGCTTCCCTCCTGACAGGCTGGGGAAAAGGTAGACTCGGGTGAGTGAGTGCTGCAGGTTCTACACCTCTGCTATCTGCTGCTCGGCCTGGATTTTCCTTACCTATTACAGAATGTGTTAACTATATGTAAATACGATGCAGTCAGGCAACAGAAAACTGTAGGTGAATGTCGAGTAAAATACTTTTGATCCACCTCCTCTAAAACATTCCAAATCTATGTCCTCGGGGTCCTTGAGACACGTATTAGCTGGAACACCTTGTTTTTGTACGAGATGATTAGATTCCCACATTTTTCCACAGGCGAAGGAAGCATGCCCAGATGCAGTTCACAGCAACTGTGCAAATTCATTTTAAGTGGTGGCCAGATGTTGGCAAGAAGAGACTGAAGAAAAGCGTATGCTATTTTCTCATTTAAGTATATAGGAAAATGGATCCTCCTATCCAGCTGTGAGCCTTTCCAGAATACATCCCGGAGTATTGCTGATGGATGTGCCTCCCACAGCCCATAGGGTTTGATGCTGTTCCAAGCACGCTTCATGGGGAGTATTCCATTCAAAATAATTATCAACTTGAATAGACTAAGTACCAATCTATGCAAAAGCCACTTTGGCTGCTGCCTGGGAATAGATTACAAAGCACATTTGGCTATTGTGTGCATGCTTGTAAATTTTCAAGTGCTGGGTGAGATCTCTGAGTCTGGAGAGCATCAGAGGATCTTGAGAGCACTAATGAATTGTGGAACCCAAATCCTTCTGTTTCTTCCTCCCAAAGGAGTTCCATACTGTATTTGGTAAAAGTCACCACAGCTTCAGTAACTCCTAATAAATCTTATACTAGCTTCAGATTTGAGGAACCCACACAGGAAAAACCTGCTCCCAAACTCTCATCTCCCATCTTGCTTACATTAATTTTTCCTTGTAGTCTTTCACTGACATCCATAATGCTCCACCTCCAGTCCAGACAGATCTGCCCCAGTAGGGCAGACCTAACTCATGCAGTGTTGCCATCACATTGCTCTCTCTCAGTCCCTCCACTGTGGCACTCTTTCCATCACACCATGACACAGGGTATTCAAGCTCCTCTCTGATCCTGCTCTTTTTTATTCAGCCACTAGATCTTCTGTTACACTGCCAATAGCATGTGGCTACACACTTTGCTCCTCCAGTGCTGGCTGCTTATTTTCCTCACCGGCCTGCATTTCCAGCAACTGCCTTCTCATTTCCAGCTGCAATGCCTCCCCTCAGCACTGGCCTGCCTCTGAAGGTCTGCACAATACCACCTCATTTAGGCTCCTCCTGGATATTAGTATCCTTTGCAGGGGCCATAATAAGCTACCTAAATCAGTCCCAGGCTTCTGCACTTCACTTCTCTTTTCCTTAAGGGAAGGAGGACATTGGCTTTTGAGGTACATCTCGGTGTTAAAGACCCTGAAGGCAGACAAGACAGTGTTATGTGTAATGTAAGCATGTGACAGACTCACTGAAGACACATTAAGTTAGAAAAGTCCCTACTGTGCCCTGAAGATGCAGCCAGCTGAGGTGCAAGCAGAGATTCCCCGCATGCGATTGAAGAATCTGCAGCCTGGGCCACACAGTTTCGAGACTTAGGCTGTGGTTTATTATAAAACAAATCTGACTGTGGTTCACAGTATTAGATCAAAAATGCCACAGCCATATGACAGGGAGCATGGATCCAGCATGAACTCACTCCACCAAGTAAAAAGAATTTAGAAAATTTAGACAAGTCAGTTTTACACGGCAAGGCATTGTGGTGGACCAGGTACAGTCTGCCTATGCCACCCAAATTTCCTGCCAAATCAGGTATAAACCGTCAACCACAACCAGCCCAAAGCTGACAGAACAGCACAAAGTTGTACAAACTCTGTGTTGTGTGCTTGGGCTAGTTTGACAGAAATGCAGCTGTGTGTACTGGACTGATCCAGGTTAAATGGGGACTGCTGGATGATCCATCAGTGCCCAGACCCACAGTGCTGGTGAAACTTAGGCCTTCAGAGTATTGTGGAGTTCTCTCTTCCTGTGGAGTTCTCTCTTCCAGGACAAGGCAAGATTTTCTGTGTTTACAGCTGCATGATTCATCCTTCTGCAAAAACTGAAGTAAAGGGGTTTGTGTGGGCTGTAGGCAACTCCGAGATTCCAGTAAGGATATTGGAGAGAGCAGCTGTTTACACTGCCAAACCTCTCTCTGAGATGAAAACTCTTTACAGGCAAAGACTGGCTGCTCTAAAGCACATCACATACTGTGAGTGAAACTGAACTGCCTGTAACAGCAGCATATTGGTAACCAGTCACAAACACAGCCAAGGGTGAGAGTGAAAAAGCCCTGCAGCAGGAAACAAGCAAAGGGAGCAGGAGGAGATGCATTCTAAGTATGGGGAGGCGGGTGGGATGGGGTGGCCAGGGCCAGGGGCACTGGGACAGCTGGAGGAAATAGGGCAGCTAGGGGGAACGGGTGCTCAGGTGGGATGGGATGCCTGGAGGTATGGGGCTGCAGGGTGGGATGGAGCACCCAGGAGGAATGGGGTGCCCCTTCTCTATGCCCTGCAGCCTAGGAAAGGGATGCAGAGCTGCAGAGAGGCAGTGTTTGTGGCTGCAGAGCAGGGAAGGGGTTAACTGGATTCGGGTACCCTTCTCTCTGTTGAACTCATTGATTCATTTTCTCTGTTCCTATTTCTTTCTCTCACTTTCTTCTTCTCTCTCTTGCAGACTGATTAAAAACTCTTTGAGTTAGAAGGTTTTTGTGTCAAAACAGCTCAGCTGCCAGCTGGGTGCCAAGCGGTGAATATTCATGGTATTTAAATGTGACAGTGCGGTGGGGGCTAAAGGATGGGCTAGTTAGCTCTTTTTAGATGGAGATTAGCTGCCTCTTTGCTCCTAATCACCACTGTTGTTGAAATATTACAGCTTCTGTTACAACTATTAATGTCCTAAATGAAGAACAGGCTTCTCTGAATAACATCAAACACGAAATGGTCACTTCCAATTTCAGGCTGTTTCTCTCCTCTTTGCTAATGCTCGTTTCATTTTTAGCTGGAGACCTGCCTTGGTACCACACGGTTCAGCTTCAAGCCCTGCAGCAGGAGAGGAGCCAGCCTGGCTCAAGGGAGCCGGAGCAGCATTTGCCTCTGGGTCACTGGTTCAAGAGAGGTCAGTGGCTGGAGAGAGGTTCTTATTTACCTCCAGAGGATTTTGGCTGCCTAGAGTCAGGAGCATGCACCCACCTGCAAGTTGATCCTTTATGGGTGAACTTTCGGAATCTGCAGCTGTAGGTGAAGCCCCTATTACCAGCACAGGATGGAGGCAAGTAAGTTCTTTTCTTGCATCTAGCAAGGGTCCAGGCAAATGTGAGCTGAGGACCACCACCAGAGTGACATGCAGGAAGGCACAGGGTTCTGTTGCTCTCTGAACAGGTATTCAACAGGGACAAAATGAAAACCGCAGCCTTGGGTTCTACCAGGAACATTGTAAATGGTGAGGTAAGCTGACAGGCTCCTAGTTGAGCTTTACTCAGATAAAACTCCCACTGAAGTAAGAGGCTGGATAAAATCTGTGACAGAGTGGTGTGAGTTGGTCCTTTCACAGCAGTATCTGGAGGGAAGCCTGATGGAAAATACTTTGCAGAAAAAACTGCCCAGATGTCCAATGTGTGTTTGGCCATTTGGAACCTCTCTGCATTCATCCACAAGAGCTGCCTGCCGTTATCCAAGAGCATGCCTGGCAGTGTGATGAAGAGGAGGGAAAACCCATGTGTGGTCCTTAGGCTCTGGCAAGAAATAGCGGAGCAGAACACCAGGCTATTGATTTCATGTTTGCTTTAAAAACAACCTAAGTGCATTCCTGGAGCAAGGCTGGTCTGGAAGCCTAAATAAAATAATATTCTTCAGCCTTGAAAACTGACACTAGACTTCAATGACTGCTTTAAAGTCCCGTCCCCCAGACTAAGACCTGCACATTTCCTAAGCTCGTCTACACACAAAAATGGTGCTACTTCAGCTAGACCAGTGTAGCTAAAGCAACACATCTCTCTCCTTTTCCATCCTTTTCTCTTTCCTTGTGCAAAAACTGTTAAAAAGTTCCTGCATTTTGACAAAACTTTCCTTTTTGGAGGAAAAAACGTTTTTACCAATATAAGTCTTATTAGTATCAGCACATCTAAGTAGGACTTAAAACAGCACTAACTGTTTCAGAAGCAAAAAACCATATCCCTAAACAGCACATTTAGACTGTCTCAGAAGGGATGCACAGACCAAACCTATGGAAAAAGGCAAGCAGAAGAGGTCTGATGCATCTTCCTGCTGGCAGGACTCATGTGCTGCACTCCACAGAACATGAATGATCCCATCTGAGACAGTCAGGGACTTCTCCGACTCTAACCAGGCAGCACAGTATCTGGTTAAAATGTGTGCACGTTATTTATAATGTACAGGCAACAACACAAAATTCAGACCTTCCGCAGCATAAGAAGATCAACAGAGACTACATATAAGCTACGTTCACTACAAAACAAACAACAAAACCCCTAACAACCAAACAGAAACCACAATGTAGTCACAGATACAAATAGTAATTTGGGCACTGGTCTGTTAGAAATGCTGGTTTCCACAGATGGTATCAAAAATATGTGAGCCCAGCCCTTTAAAATTCTTGCCTCTCAAGGAGAATTGCATTGGCTAACACTGGGTTCCTGAAGAAAAAGGGGGGAAAAAAAGTATAGGATATACATATATTCCCTTCTGGCAGAGTATCAGGGCTATAGATTTTCACAGATTGCATTTGATATTCAAGATGCTTCTGGGCAATGCAGCTGTACAGGAAAACCAACATGATTTCTTACTGGTACTTTTGTAAAGGCATTCTGGTTGTGGTAATAATAATAACAATAATACCAAACTCCTAACTTCTGTCTTGATACTCTCAGGATTTTTCTGCATCAACCCTATTACCTCTCGGGCTGAACAAATTCCCAAGGTTCTAAATGCTGTATTTAAAGCATCACCAATTCTAATAATCTCAGTAATAATATCAAAGCCTTCAGGTGTCTTATCCATTGAAGTTAGGGTGACCTGAATTGCATTAGATTTTCCCTTGAACAGTGGTTGTTTCATTCTTTCTAAGTAAATCAGATGGTACTTAGTACATACTTCTGGAGGAAGAAAAAACAAAAGACAGATGGATGTGTCTCCCAGTAGGCAGCAGTTTGAAAACATGGCACCAAATACATCAATAGTCCCAGTCTGTTCTTTGACATATTGGAGTGCTTCTTGCCTTCCTCAGATAATTTTCTTCAAAAGTGTTCAGCCCCCACAAATTCCGAGCTCCAAAGCTGTATGAAATAGGAATATCTCCAACACAGCCAGAACTGAAGCTGCACAGTGGCATAGATGTACAGCCAGAAATGGAAGAATCACCCTAATGCACTAATGCTGGTGAAAGGCTGTGTCGCAGGCACTGTTAGTCAGCAAAAACAAAGGTAGCAGCAACCTGGAAAAGTTCTTCTGGACTTAGCCCCTCCTCACTGTGGGGTTGGGAGCCCCACATTAAGGGGTTGGGCTGCCTCAGAGAACTGTGTGTGTCTAGAGCTCTTTCCCCAAAAGGAGCAGGTATGCCAACAGCTAAACCACAGCAGGACAAGAAAACAGGGGAGCAGCTCTCCAGGCCAAAAGGAAACTTGTCAAACGGGCACATGTTTCGAGGGCAGACAGTCTGTCACATTCCAGCATTCCTGCTCGTTTAGTCAGGAGCCAGAAACAAAATGATAACCTACACTGGCAAAGTGTGGGCTACGGAATTCCTAGCACCTTTCCCTTCTGACACCAGTGATCACAGAGAAAAAAACATCCACTCTTTGATCAACTGTTCTGCCTGCCAGTAGCCCCACAGGAAGAAAGGACATAGAGCGGTGGTAACTACTTCTTTTGGCCACGAGTGTCTGAAGGCATCTTCTGTCCTTCATAACTCCATTGCTCTCTTAATTGAGGGTTGCTTATACTGTAAGGAATAGCGATTTCTCAGCTACTGACTGTGAGCAGAATGAACTGAATGGTCATGTTGATCTCTTCCTTTTACTACTGCCATATAACCTCATCTCCCTTCACTTCTTAGTTCACCCAAGCCTCACCAGTAAAGCTGCCTTCCTTTGCTTCATTACAAGTGTCACATCTTCCCTCTCTCCCCTCCATCTGTCCTTCCTCTTCAAGACTTCAACTGCTGACCCCATGCCCTGTTCAGTGGTTCAGTGCCTTCCCCTTCGTGCTCCCTTTGTGTCCTTTCAGCTCTACTGTCTTTATCATGCTGATCTCTCCTCCTCAGCACAGTTGCCCACTTTCAAGCCATAAAGCCTTCCCCAGCTCCTCCAGGGGCACCACTTTTTAAAGCAATTCCTTCTCATCACCAATACCTCTCTGTTATTCTAGGCCTCTTGTGTGTTTGTTTCATCTGCTTGAATTGACAGGTGCAGACAAGTTTCAGACCAGCGTCCAAATGATTGATAATGAAGATTTTTGTGCATGGATGTATGCTACAGCAGACCTTCACAACTAGGAAGTTATGTCAGGTCTCCACTGTCTCCTGGTGGTCCAGGTGACCCAGCTAACAAAGCCTTTCATGTTCTGCTTGGCTAGGAGGTAGATGTCTTTTCTTTCTGATCTGAAGTCAGCTTCAGATGGGTACCTGCCCTGCACACTTCAAGCCCACCAGGGTGTTGACTGAAGCAAAACCCCAGTTCAGCTGAGAGAACTCACCCAGAGGTCCCTGAGCTCATGAGGAGCATGGTGTTCCTGAACTGGACAAGCTGCAAACAGGCTCTGAGGAATACCTTAAGATTCATCTCATTGAGTCCTATTTGACTTAAATCTTGCTGTCTTTCAGACCATCTCCTTTCCAGCTTTCAGAAGTAAAAATAATTTGGGTGACTTTGTTAGCAATTGCTGGGCTACTTTCACACCTGACTGATGCAAATTAAAGCAAGGACTGAGAGCACCTGGTACAGGAAAGTTTTCCATGAGAAAAGCTGAAGGGAACCAATCTCCTCCTAAAACTAAGAGCAGACTTAGAATACGTGGTAAAAAGACAAGCATCTTTCCCCACAGCTCAAAGCATCCAGTTGCCTACATCCCTGCTGCATCCTTGCTAATCCTGATATTATGCCTTCTCCATGTACATTTCCAACATCCCTGCTTCCACAGATATTACTCCAAAGTGACCCACTTTCCATGCACTCATTTATAGAAGTATTTATATGAGAAATCAGTAGATAGAGTCTACACAAATGAATGTTTCCAATCATTCGCCTCCACTGTGTTTTCATTTTCTTGCCTTATCACCTTGTGCATATCTCCTCTTGGATGCCTGGCACACACCCTGGCACATCACAGCCTAGGGAAGGCTGAGGTGAACACTTCCTCAGGTACAGCTTATCTAAGAACCAAGAAAGGACTTTTTTAGATTTAAGTACATAAAATCTATACTTCTGTCTAGTCCATTTAGCAGGACAAACACCTCACCCCAAAATGCCCACCTGGCAGGAGGCACAACAGTGACAGAAGTGACAGACGTCCCTGGCCACCAGCTGCCTGTTTGCTGTCTCTGCTGGTGTCTGCTCTTCCCTGTGCAAGAACCCTCAAGCCTAGCCCTTCCTGCCCAGCCAGTGGCCAGCCGGAGAACGATTCTTTATCCTAATTTTCCTCTTGCTCTTTCTTTCTGTTTATCAGATCTCTGTTTGGTTACATTCCAAACTTAGCATTTTCATTTTTTAGCAGAGATCATTATATCTCACCATGGCTTTATATATTGAAATGATCTGCGTTTGGATGATGGGGGATGGTAATTTCTCAAGGCACTGCCTTGCTGCTGATGCAGCATCAAGCACAAGGGAGAAACTTTTCACAAAAAGTGTTCTTTTCACAAAAGCAAAGGCCATCTTTCCTCCAGGAGAGCAATATTTCTGCATGTCCCCTCTGCCAGCCAGACCCACACTTGGGCTCTGCAAGAAGCTCTGATTGAAGCGGCCCTGCGAGCAGAGGAAGCGCTTCATAATGGCACAGTCCCTTAAAACAGACCCAGCTTCAGTATCTAAACCCTGGACAGGATTAATTACCCAGCAAGCAGCTTGTTAGAAGCTATGCTGGCACGCAGATAAGGGGAACTGTAATGGAATCAGCCAATTAACCAGCCGATGGTGCTGAACTAAATGTGACCCCATCGTTAATTGTGGTTGTTTCTCAGCAGTTTTCTCATCACATTGGGTTCTCGGGAGAGGAGAGAGAGAGAGGATTTATCCAGGTGCTTAATTTATTTCTGCTCACAAACAGGAATCATGGGATATAAACTTCATGACAATTACATGGCAGAGCTTTAAATCTTACTGCACCTATTCTTCCTGAAAGAGAGGGGAGATGAAAGTCCTGGAAAAGCAGGAAAGAAGGCCTCCTCACACTCTTCAGCAGAGTAAACAGCTGTCCAATATAATGAAGGCTTCTTAATGTAGTTTACCTGAAGGTAAATTTTCTGTGTGAGTGGTGTGTGAGAGGAATTCCTCTCGCTCTATCTGCCTCATGGCCTGTGGCCCAGCTGCACCGTGTGGAACGGAGCCGGTGCTCTCAAAGAAAGCTGACATGAAAAGCTCAGGATGGCCTCAAGCTACAGCTGTGGATCTGGCTCCAGACTTCCCCTCAGTTCAGAGGTGTCTGAATCTCAGTGCCTTGTGGAGCTTTTGAGCCAGATGGAAAATCCAGGAATGCGTTTCCTTAAAGTTCAAGAGGGTTCAAGAGGTTTTGCTTTAAATCCATCCCTGGGGATGACCTAAAGCAGTCAGTGATGCCGAACAAAGCCACATCTTCTTGTGGCTGCTCCCCTAAAGGAAATAGTTGGACAATTCTTTGTTAGGAATTAATCTCACATGCTCCTTAACAGCCAACCCTCCCCTGGAGTAGGACTGTGATGAAAGAGCATCAGTTACAAGCATGAGTACATCAGTTGCCAAGTGTGGCCTTGCTTCCTGGAGGACATGGAGCCTGTGCTGATCCAGCCACAGCTAGATCTGTAACACTCTTTGCCATACCTGCCTTGGTCTTAAAGCCCGTCTTCTTCTGCATCCTCTCTGGTAGTAGCCAATGTGGCAGCTTAGAGCAAAACATAGGAGAGGAAAAGGATAGAGATTCTCCCAATTTCCTGCAATTTGGAGCATAGAAACTTCTGAACTGGAGGTTGCATGAGCGTTCCTCAGTTTAGCATCCCTATTTAGACTTTACTTTCATGATCTTCCCAAACTCTTTGAACTCACCCATGATCACATTGCTAACTTGCATTCTGTGGCAATGAGTTCCAGGTTTGCCCATGCATTGAAGAAAAAGCAATTCTTTTTATTTTCCCTTAAAACTGTTGCCCGATAACTTTGTTTCCTGCCCTCTAGCTTCCATGCTGTGTTATATAGCCAATAATCATCCTTATTCATGTCTCCCTGCACATCATGACTTGATGGATCTCTGCCATAACTGCCTCAGCTGTCACCTTTCACAGCTGAAGAGCCTGCTTGGTCTCCCTTCTTAAGGGAGTCATTTCATACCTGTTGCCTCTCTGCTTGTCACTCCTCAGCCACCCCTGTGGCTGTTCCCAGCTCTGTCCCTGCCTCTTGCTCCCAGCCAGAGCCCCCGTCACACCGCAGGACTCCTGCCAGCACTGCCACACTTTTTCTCATTCCACTACATCCTCTCTGGGGATCAAGACTGCATGCAGCATTCAAGACACATATGCACCATGGATTTATACAGCAGTATAATGATGTTTTCTGTTTTGCTGCCAGCTCCTTTCCCAACCATTCCCTCCCCCCACCTCCAGTTTGACTGATGCTGCACAGTTTTCCTCCCCAGGATGGCTCCAGATCTCCCTTCTGGGTGGTAATAGCTAACGTACGTTCATATCCACTTATCATTGTTTTTCCTCACATTACTTGTACGTTTATCAACATGGAATTTCATCTGCCATTCTATCACCCACTCACTCTGTATCCTGCAGGTCTTTGTTCATTACAGCTTATTACAGCAATCTCATGGAAAAACAAGCTCATTGCAGTCGAGAAACTCGCACCTTATTCCACTGACTGAGGGGCTGCCTGTGTTGGAGGTGGTGCTGACTGCTTGAATTTCTTCCCAGCTACTAACAGAGAGCCCAGTGTGCACTCCCATCCCCTACCCAGAGGGGCAGGACTGATTGAGGCTCCTTCATCAGCCAAAAGGGCAAAGGATCACATGCACAACACACCATTATTTCCCCACTCCTGGCAGCTTTCTCCCAACAGACTGCTAACAGCAGTCACCTACCCACATTCCCCAATTCCTCCAATGCTACCCTTTCCCAGCACCATTGCTGGGAGATCAGCTGAAGCAAGACCCTTCCCAGCACAGCCCAAACTTTTATGCTAAGGATCCAAGTGGAGCAAGAGAAGGGAAGTGCTCTGGGCAAGGCTATCAATATCTATCATAACAGAGAGGTAAAAACCAGAGCAAGGAAACCCAAAACCTTACTGCAGCAGTTATTTGGACCTGTTACCGTGGAAGGGATCAGGGCCAAGGATGTTTTCTCCAGCTGGGTATGCCAGGCAACAGCACTTCCCTCCCCCTTTCCCCAGAGGAGACTTGTCTATGTGGTAGTCTGGGGAGGAATGACCTAATCAGTCCTGGTTTATAATTTTATCTCATTATTCCTGGTTATAGCTTGTTGCAGCCACTTAAATTACTCCACTCCTTTGTGGAACTCACACCTGGCAAGCACATGGACACATGTAATCTCATTTTCTCAGGCTCCTTGTTACCTATGTTGCATTTGTTTACTTTTTTGCTTTCCTTGCCAGTCAGCCTCTCCAGTCCTACAGTACATCTGTGCCTCCCCCTGAATCCTCACAGACTTACATATACCTTTCTGCTGTGACACAGCCCAGACCTGAACACAGTTTATTTCGCTTGGGATCTCATCAGAGGCACTGAGAGGAACCGATGCCTCCCTCAGCCATGATTTGACACCTTTCCATACATAAATAAGAACCTCATTAGCTGCCTTCTCTCGCTACCCTAACACACTAGTCTCACATGATATTCAATTTGCTGTCTACTATCACACTCCCATCTCCTTTGGCATAACAGCTTTTCAAGTCCCTTTTCCACTAAATCACTATGGGCCAGCTGACCTAAATGAAGCACACTGATTTGCACCAGTAAAAGATTTGCCCTTTTGTTTGGTGTAAGTCCTCTTTAGGCCAAGTAGCCTTCTTCAATCCAGGTCAGATCTCACATCATTTCTTGCTCATATTGCTAATCTTTGCAGTTTCTGGGGGATTTTTCTCCAAGAGGACAGTTGTAACTCTTTTTTTCTCTGGTATCACTTGTGCATTTCCACCCCCACAGCTCATGAGATGACTGAGTACTGTACACCTTTACTGTTCCCCTTTAGAATACTGTGTTTCATTTCCAACTGTGTATACAAGGTCTATACATGGTATACTGCCAGCCAGTGGTCCAGGTATGAGAATTCATTTCCAGAATGACTGGAAATGTGTAGTTCAAACAAAGCCGTGCCTGATTTTCCACTTCTCTACTTCTGGTTTCAGTGGTGGCCAGGCCAGCGTGGAGGCAGAGCCCAGGAGTGCCACAGCAAGGTCTGTGAGAGCTGCTCGGCCGCCTGCCCCGCAGGCTTTCCGGGTTTCAGATTTCACCCAGTCCCACACAGCAGGGCTAGCTCCTACAGAGTCCTTCCAGAACTAGCTCCTGCAGTGCACATGCCTTTTTGCCAGCTGCCCACAGTGTTGCTTGAGAGTTGTCAGGATTTAGACCAAGATAACAAGACTGATTTTGGCCTGCATGTCCTTACCAGGAATGGGAGGCTTCAGGGAAGTGGGAGAGTTGTGTCACTGTGCTGTGGACTACCCCTCTGCTGCCATTCGACCCACAAAGGATAAGAGGCTGCGAGGGTCTTCTGCTTGCTCTTTGGAGAACTGGCACTCACAGCTGCACGGAAGTGTTTGGTAGAGCCTCCTAGCCACACAGTACAATAACCAGATGGAAAGCTGGCTGCAGCATGAAAGAATAAAGGAGGAAGACACAAAGGGCAAGTAACTAGCCAGCTTCTTACCGTGCTGGCTCCGAGAAGCAAGAAGAGTGTCCTTCCCAGCCTACATCGGTGGCCAAAGATGTGCTTCCTCCTCTATATTGAAGAAACACCCCATCCTGTTCCCAGGAGCTCCAAAACTTTGGGTCCAGATTACAAAACAGCCTGTGCAGACTTAACAAAGCACGTGGGTCCTAAGAGTGCTGGAGAGGCAGAGAAGTGAAAAAAACTAGCAACCTGCAGGGATGGCAGGGCAGGGCTGAGAACTCTGGCAGGGTGCCTGCAGGCTCTTACCCCTGAAAATGAAGGTCAAATGTACTGCACTCACCACTTGCGCAGTTCCTGGGGAGAACGTCAACTGCCTTTGCAATGAAAGACCTAAGGGAGGCAAAATTTCCTTTGCTAGGTCTACTCTTTTTATTTTCAGAGTGGCTATGTTTAAAAGCAAGTAAAATCATCCATACAGATAGGTTTGCAATGCTAAGCCTGGCTCTTCATGAACCATTTAAGCCAGAGTAAGACAGCACAAGTGGGGATAAAGGTGCTTTTACAGTCATACACACTCCCTGATCAGTTCTTAAGCTGTCAGGAGTTTTCGTGGTCTCTGCTGAGACTTAGGACCAGCAGGAATTGATCTCGTTCATTCTTGGCCTGGCAAAGTCTCTTGTAAATTAAGCAGTACCTCAGCTATACTTGCTATACTTGCAATCTCCAGAGCAAGTCACCTGCTTATGCTTACCAGGGAATTCCAGAGATTTCTGCTTATAGCAACATTAAAATCCCCTTAACAACAATTGGCACAGATAAGACAGGTAATGTGGCACAACAGATTTCCTCCACAGGTTTATCCTCTGCAAAAACTCTGGTAGACTTTCACACCTCAATCTCTTTGGCCTCTTCTCAATATCCATACAAAGTCAGGGCACAGAGTTACTGCTGTTTGCAGCAGCTGGGGGAAGGACCCTGCGGTCTCTGTCATGAAGCCGTTTCAGGATCCAGACACATCACACTCAGCCCACTCAGACCGTGGCTGTGCAGGAAGGCAGGCCCAGCTGGAGAGCGCCCAGTGCCGGTTCAGTACGAAGAAGCACTACAAATACACACACACACACACACACACAATATCTGAGATGTCACTTGCTGGCTCAAATTTACTTGAAAAATAGTAAGGAGGGAACTTTGTCCTCGCAGAGTTGATGCTGTTGGATTGGGTACCACATTATTTTCCAAACCTCCTCCTCCCACCCTGCAGCTGACAGAGGCCAGCATCATGCACTATGCAATTCAGTGATCTAGTTGGAAAATAATCTGGGCTCCCTCCTGATGCAGACAAAAGCCATGGAGCCTTGGAAGGCTGCAGGAGAGCAGAGTTCTGACATTAAAGAAGATACAGCTATGCTCTTGTACTAAGCACCTACATGCTATGCAGCTACATTGGGCAGCTTCCTCCCCACGCTCCCTAATGTCCCAAATGTGTGTGACTGCTTGGTAGCAATGACGGGCTTCATCCCCTCTGCGATCTGGCTCCTGCCCCCTGGGGGTTTAGGAGAACATATTTTAAAGACCCTCCCGGGAGCTCTCTCAAGCTCTCTGTTTACACAGCAGATTGGTGGCTTCTCGTTTGAAGTCAGGATTTAAGCTGTGCTTTCTAATTACAGAGAGACTCTGAAACCTGAGAGATTCTGCTGTTGAAGACTAAGCACAGAGGGAAAAAACCCACGATTGCATAGGTAGAACAATACCACATCCAAACCCTAGAGTTTGCTTTAAACCGAAGGGCCCTGCAGCAAAATAGGACATATGCTGTTATTTGTCCCCTATAGTCTCTTTTCATCACGCTATTTTCTGCTCATCACCTCTGTTCCTTGCAAGTTATCACCAGCACTCAAGGACATTTGTTCCACTTTGTCTACTACAGAGGATGGGGGATAGTAGAAAATGTCTGAATCCCAGCAAACTTCCCTAGACAGATGAATGAAAGCCAGGGTATTTCCATTGTCTCCATACTGACAGCTGCCATGGGATATAACTACATTAACAGATTACACATTGAAATTCATTTGAACTGATCAGTCACTAATATTTCCATTAGGAGAACAAAAGGGAATATAATACCACCGCTTTTCAGGAAGGCAGTTACAGTTTTTAAATTATTCTTTAGTAGCTCTTTTGTTTCTAAGAGCCAGAAAGTTCTGTCCCAGTGCCCCAGTTCCTGTGTGGGTGTGGAAACTTTTTATGCACTCATCCCTGCAAGGAGGACAGGATGGAAGGGGAGATTTGGGGTAAGGTGGGGCAGCAATGTTTGCTGCTTCACAGAGTGCCTTGTCCCTGAACAGTGTAAGGTTTCCCATGAGCCGGGCTGGCTCTTACAGCCTGCATGGAGCTTCCAGACACAGCTCTCAGCTGTGTAAGATGGGACACTACCTCGCCTCCTTTGCTGTCACTAGCAAGTGTGGTGTTTTGGCAGTTGACAGAGGAAGCAGGAGGTGGGTGGAGGAGGCAAGGTGAGAAAAGACTTTGGGAACTTTCCCAGCGCATCAGAGATAGTCCTCCAGCAGCACAAACCGACAGTTGATTGGTTCCCAGTTCACCTTGGGTGTGTGAGCCAAGCAGGGAATACATTAAACAGAAGGTGAAAAGTAGCATGTTTGAAACAAGCTGAAGTACATGGCTCCAATCACAACCTGGAAGCAAGGCCAGTCCTTTCCTCATCTGAGTTTCCTTTGCAAAAGAGAACTGCTCTCTGTTGGCTCAGGGCAGTGCCTGTCCCCTTGGTTCACTCTGGCCTGAAAGACTAGCACTTCAGTAATCAGATTAAGAGCCTCAAACAACAGCTGTGTTTGTTCTCTGAATTAAAGGCAAAATAATTATAAATGATTGTTTTCCTGCAAATTAAAACACTAACTGCCTCCTCCCGATTTCTAATTTTTTCCCTGATAAATGCATTGCAACATTAAGAGCAATCAATTACTGCTGCTCCAACCACACTGATCTGTGCAGACTTCATAAAATTTAGAATTTCTTATCTGAAAATGACTTAAGGGAAGGGGACCATAAATCCCATTGAAAGTGAATTCCTTCCAGCATTATCCACTATTCAAATGGATATTGGCTGAATAATTGGACCTGATTAATTACAAGCTGCAAGGCACCAGTGGGGGAGACTAATGTAGGTCTTCGCTGAACAATCCCCCAAGTTTTCTGCATTATTTTTAAAGACACTACCCCCCACTGCTCTGGCTTCATTTGCTCCAGAGCAAGTGACGTTAGACTAGGATACCTGTGACCTGTGCTGTGGCTGCCACGTTCCTTTTGCCCTGCAGAACAAACACAGCCATCCTCACATCACTATGCTGGCACAACATCCTAGCATGGGCTCCCCTGGGCAATTTAAGGGACTCCTTGCACATAAAGCAATGTGCTACAGCTTAAACACTTCTCCTCCTTGGAATTTCTAATGAAAAATCATTACATTAGCACGAAAAAAATTATTACAGGAGCTTATGTTCAATGTCCCGTGACACAGAGGGATGTAATCCCTGTTTGAAGGTAACTAAATTGTGGGTGACCTAGGGATCCAATCCAGATCCCATGGTGGATGTAGCCACAACACCATCTTCCTGCTCACTGATACAGCTTGGGACACGTGTGCTGCAGAGAAAACACCACATAGCCTAATGGTATCTGTGTGGCTAAACCAAGGTGTGATGTTGAGATGCTGATGCAAATTTACTGCCCTGTGTTCCCAGCTTCAGTGGTATTTGGGCACCAAAAACCTCAGTGAAACAAGACTGTGCCAGAGACAGCCTCTACAGGTAAGTAGATAAGTATGATTTAATGGGAAACAAATGAAAATTACCTCAGTTCTCACACTCAGGATGTTATTTACTTCCATAAATGCCCTCCTTTCTTTCCCATTCACCCACTGGACCAAACCTCAGCCAAATCTCCCATGGGTGTTTGATGACTTAGCAACAACTTCAGGAGCTGAACTCTTCAGATTTGATATCAGGAGCAGAAATTACCACTGTGAAATCTGAGACAGCTTTCACTCACATAACGGGAGGAGTGGCGCTTGGGCAGAGAGAAGCTTTACCAGATCTGCAATGTAAGTCATTCTTCTCCTGTTTCTAAGTTAAAATCACCAGCTTTCCAGCTTGAATATTAAGCATGGAGCAGCAGAGCAGCAGCGAGACAGCTGTGGTGATGAATTTTTATTCCTTTGTTAGTGGAGGGATAGAGGCTCTGAAGGAAAAATAGTGAATATGGGAGGCAGCGGGGAGAGAAGGGGAGAAAAAACTAGTGGATGTTTCTGGTGCTGGGAAAATTGCTCATACTGAAGTTAACTGTGAATTTCATTTCAGAGGAGAAAAAGCAAAGTTACACCCATTCATAACACATGCACACTTCACCACAGCCACCCTCTCCCCTGCAGAGTTTGCTCTTTCAGAGGGAGACCCAAGGACTGTACCTGAGATGGGGGACTGTGCTGCAGAGAGCAAATAGCACTGACAGTGCTGATGCTGGGCAGCTTCTCCACGGGCTCCTAATTCACACACTATAGTGCAGTAACTTCTGCTGGGGTAAAAGAGGCTTGTTCCCTTGCTAGGGGCTTCTCTGCTCCCCCTTATACATATAGGTATATACAGATACAGTCTTTGTTCTTCAATCTCCAGAAAGTCTTCCTCTAAAATGCCAGGCAGAAGCAACAACTGGTTATTCTGCTGCACTTGAGCAGACAACAGTACTCAAAATCACCCTCAGCTGTTTGGGTTTCCTGAGGTTTTTCTCTTTAACTATCTGTCACTGAAAAGGATCCCCTTTAATAAAATCAAAGCAAGGCCAGTGTTTTGTTGTACCACCTGTGTCCCATCCCTGGCTAGCTTGGCTTAGGCTCACTGAGCGCTCCTGAGGGTAAGAACTATGTTTTCTCCACCTGCATGTATTTCTGGCGTTCAGCAGAATAAATCCTCTGCAGTGACACTGTGGTAAAATCCCCAAAGCTAATGTTCTTTATGTTCCTGGGGATTACTGATTGAAATCTACATTTTAGTAATACCCTCTGCAACTATTGCTTGTTTAAAATCTCCTAAACCCAGTTTCTGCCTCTCTGTGCTGTCACACAGAGTGATCAGACACATCTGAAGAGGCCCACCAAATGTGAGCATTTAGGATGTACTCACATAATATACTGGTTTGGAAAATACATGGATTAAGAAATTCCTGTCCCTGTACCTCTTGTAGTTTCTTCCCAGGCCATGTTGCAGCTCCTCACCTCCTCACTTGTGCCAGAAGGGAAGGGAAGATTTGAGTTTATAGGCAGTGATACAAATTGGGCACAGAATGATCTGGGCAAACAATAAACCTCTTTTTCTTCAGTTGTTTTTCCACAATGAAGTGTGTACTAGAAGATGAAGTTGATTTTTTCCTTTGGGATAATACAGTTTCCCCACACTACTGTGAGCTTGACACAATACCAAACTGAAAAAAAAAAAATTCCAGTGATTTATTTGAAACTATTCTTAAGTGTAGAAAGTAGGAGGGACAGGTAAGCCATCAGAAAATGCCAGCTACACAGCAGACTCGGTGAGAGGCACTCCCGAACTAGATTCCCAGTCTTGGATGACTGATCTCAACATCTGTTTTCACCCAAACCTGCTACAGATTAAATAGGAGCCCCTTAAAATGAGAAAACAAATACAAAGCTTCAAGCTTAAACACCTTAGAACCCTAATGGTGATGGTTTTTAATTGTACCAACTAAAACCCAGAGAATAACTGGTCTCAGTGCAGTGTCAGGCAGGTGTCCTGAAGGTTTATAATTAAGTGTGGTCTCACACAGATGGACACTGCAGTAGCAGCCCCTGTACTGTGACTGGGGCCAGCTTCCCTGGCACTTCAGAAGGGAGCCTGGGGTGGATGGCAAGCACATGGCAGACAGTGTTGCTCTTCCTCAGACAGTCTTGGACCATGTGTGAGGAACAGTATGGACTTCAGATGCCACAAAGAAATCCCAGTTCCCCAGAGTATGAATGGGTTGGGGCAGGAGGGTTCTATATGAACACTAAAACAAAGGTCACCTGCAGTTTAGGGAAAGGTAAAGCTCTATCAGAGCTGAAGGACAGAGAACTGGTAGTCAGAAGAGGACCAAACAAAAGCAGAGTACTCCCCTCTTCCTTGAAAGTCTAAGGTAAGAGAGTATGTTGAGAACAGGGCTGATTTGTAGAAGTGTTCAGAATAAAACTCCTTGCTTGTTACTACAAGCACTCCTTGCCTTTTTAACAGTGGTCAGGAAACAAAAAGTTGATATATTGAAATGTATTCATTGTACCTGCACTATTAAAGTTCATGGACTGCACAGACAGAGCAATCTGGAGATTGTTTGGCCATCCTTTAAGTCCTACAACATGTACTAGGAAAGAAAGTTCTCGAGCAGAAAAAGTCTAAAGCTACCGACAGGAAAATGAAGAGGTGTGCTGTTTTCTGATGGTGATAATAGAAAGTAAAGAGTTTTACAGGTATTGAATTTTGTCACAGTTAAAACCAAGAAGCCTTGTAAAATAAAAATGAGTCAAGTAACTGTGTGCTGTGTGGCACTTACTGAAATAAGGACTCCAGTTATTTGTGTGGGGGAAGGGAAGGCACAGTTACTCTATTCTCCTGCTGTGTTTGCTTAAGAAGTCCAGGGCACGTGATGAGTTGATCCTTTCCTATTTAATGACTCTGAATTTCCCTTTCGTCTAATACTGTAACCAGTCTTCTTGCAGGGGGAGTCCACTTCCAGCTCAGGTATTTGTCAACTCATGCTTCCAAGGCTTGCAGTGAAGGGCCTCCTGATCCGGTGGAGGAATATAGAGTCGTACAGATGGTTTTTGCAACCTTTGTACAGAGACAACAGGGCCCTGCCACCCAGCTTTCTGGCCTGTCAGCTTTGACTAGGTCTGTCACTCTCTACTGACCAAAGACAGAGCTTTGGGAGGGGAGAGCATGGAGGCTATACTGAGCCTTTTCTTGTGGAGTAAGAGACCATATGGAGCATAGACAGAGGGAAGCAGAAGGGCATAAGAAACCCTGATATAGGGGGAAGTAGAAGGAGATGGGAAAACATTGTACAGGATCTTGCAGAAGGATACAAAAAGATGGAAAGTGTTAAAAATCTCAGCAAGGAGAAGTTCTGAAGCAGATATTGCCCACTTTACTCCAGAGGGACCTAAAGACTGACACCAGGATACAGACACCTGTGTGTGGACGCAGAAAGGGCAGGTGAGCCCTTTCTAGCAGGTGTGTGTTGCAGATGGTAAGGATGACGTGCTGCCATATAGATGAATAGGTGTCACAGGCTCCAAGGCACATGGTGCATCATCCCCAAGTACACCTCTTCAACCTTGTGAAGATCTATACAAACACCTTAAATGTAGCCAAGAAAGCTGCTCTTATTTAGGTAGATCTCTGACTCTCCTCTCTGAGGAATACACACAGCTAAGGTCTCAGTAACCTGGCTTTAGCCTGGGATCACTAGGTTCAACTCTTTCACAAATGCTAGAGGGGCTTTTTCAGCATAGTGCAAGAATTGCACTCAAATTGCCAAATGGAAAAATGTTAGGAGCTTTGTTACAAGTTCCCATACAGCAGCAGAGAAACACTCTGATCATATTCTCTCAAATCATCTGCAGTCATCTGCAATCCCCGTGCAGGTACAACCAAACCACGCAAGAAGCGAGCGGTGCCCAAGTGTAGAGCTGTGTCAGGACAAAGCCTCCAGCCCCAGAACTGATCCTGCAGGACCCCCTGCACTGAGGGCCAGGCAGAGAGGCGCTGGGGAGCAGGGACTGCCCTGAGACTGGGCAAGGCTGGAGCAAAGCAGAGAACAGGGAGGCTTTCAGTGTACATGGAAAAGAGACTGAGGGAGGTGAGGCAAGGCAAGGCACAAATTAAGGTAATGCATCTTCAAGGTGCTTTCCAGAAACAGTTATCAACAATAAAGCTAAGGATAAGGGGGATTTGAGTGTAATTTGCAACACTGGGCTAAGGCTGACCGAGCATCCTGGATCTGCGCACCTGGGGCATTTGGAGACTGATGGGATCAGCTCATGCAGAAACAATTTTTTTTAACTCTCCTTTGTTCAGGAGTGAGCTTTTCTGCCTCTATGAAACTGGAGATAAATTCTCATCAGCAACAATGATATCAGGAATTAACACTGCAACATATCTCAGTCCCTGGATATTGTGCTAATTGTGCTAAACATGACTCACAATCTTCAGCACGTTGGTTGCTCAGCAGACTTGGCATAAACAATTGGCATTGGTGGGGTGTCACAGTAGGGCAGCTTGTTAAAGCTCATCAAATATCAGCAGCTTCCACTGTGCACTGCAGAAGCAGGGAGAAAAGTGTCTCATCTCATCCAGTTCTTGTGTGCAATTTTATCAGCATTTTTCTGAGATTCAGTTAGTTGGGTTCTAGTACAAAACTGTCGCTCCACCTTTGAACAGAGGAGAGCAACATTTCACCTACCCCCAATGAAAGAGACACTTACTAGAGATTAAATCATAAATCCTGTCACCCTCTGCCAGTTTTAAAGTGCATGAAACAATCAACCCAGCATTTCTCTGGCAGTAAACAGCATGGCAATTAGTGCAGAAAATTCTGCCTGAAACAATTCTTGTAAATGAAATACCTGGGACCTCCCCTCAGAGTAAAACACATAACAGCAACAGACAAGAAGGACCAAGGACTTTCCAATGACTTTCCACCCTCTCCACACAGCCCTTTCCCTACAGGTGTGGGAGCTGGAAGAGTGTTGGGGCCCTGCCACAGAAACCCTTTTGTAGTGCTCTCCCCAAGCAGAGGGGAACAAATGTCCTGTGAGCTACCAAGGGACCAAGACCTCTTTGATTTTGCTGGGAGAAATGTAGTACCTTGCCAGGTTCCATGCATGCTACAAGTGCTACACTGATTTTCTGTCAATCAGACAAATAAACACCCAAACCAGGCATAGCCTGGCTTCCCACTGCCCCATGCTCTGACAGCCCAGCACAGGCACAGTTCACTTTGTTTCCCCTCACAGTGCACATAGGGGTCTGGATGGTATCTAGTTCCTATTTCCTCTGGATTTATTCTTTTCAGTGAATGATTTTTTCCCTTCTCCTTTTTTTAAAGCAGCCTAAAAACATACTAGACTTCATGCCTAACACTGAATGACCATTGGGTATTTCTCCACATTACCTTGACATGAGCTATATCATCTTGGTGGAATATTTCTTCTATCCTTATTATTTCCAAATCTCAGTATAAGTGTCAGCTGCTGAATATGGCTTAATGGCTTCAGAGTGAGACAGGAGACAAGCTTCTAAATGTAAGTTTAGAAGCCACCTGGAAAACTGAGCTATTTTGCAAACCAGTCTGAGTTTCTGTAAGTCCATAGACTCTCCACACTAAAAATATGCAAAGAAATTAAAAGAATTAGCAACAGTGACTAGACTTATGAAGCAAATTCCAGAAGCTGGAAGCAGGCAATTTGCTGTGCTGGAGTATTCACCCTTTGAGTACACTATTTCTGACTTAAAACATTTACCTTTGACACTGCAACAAATTTTAGCTCCTAAATGTTGTGGCTAGTATTTGAGAAACCCAAGTCTGGCAGCAAACAGCTGGGCAGAAAGAGCAGAAAAACATTTCTACAGTGTGTCATGCAAATGAAACAACTGGGAGCTCCCCAAACTAGAAAATATATCAGCAACATGAATGAAGGGTCAGGGTCCTGCCAACGCCACTGTCACATGGCATCTGAACCTCTTTGCCTTCAGATATAGAAACAGTAGTTCAGCTCTGGGGTGCTGAGGGAGCTGAGAAAATAATCAGCAAGGCAAGGCTGGCTCCCAGACATACCTCTGAGCAACTTTCAAGGAGGTGAGAATCAATTAGATGGATGATGGGTGCTGTAGGGATCAGACAAAAAGAGAGAAGGCTACACTACACACAGATGGAGTCTCAGAAGTAAAACACTCATCAATGAGAATGGTTTCCCTTTTTCTCATCTGCTACTTTCTACCTTTATTCCTGCTCCTGTTTCTCAACTCATCCTTTCCCAGCTAGCCCTAGCTAGCCCTCAGGCTACCTGCCAGCAGGCCATTCTCATTCACAAGGAGCTAAAGAGAAGACACAACGCCAGCCAGCCAGAAGCATATTAACCAGGCCTCACAAGCAGCAAGTCCCTTTCTGTCCTCCTTGAGTCCATTCAGGGCATGGATTCTTGCTATGCAGAGAAAGACCTTGGATATTTCAAAGCAGGAAAGGCATCTGTGCTTGCTTTTGTCTGGGGATTTAAGCACCAGTTATGTGTTTGTCCCAGAAGATTTAGTCAACAAGAGCTTTAGTGAACAAAGAAACACAAGTCAACCTGGACTGGAATGGGGTTGGAAGGAAAGCAGATCGGGTTTCCAAGGTGGTTATGTAGGAAGCCATCATTAGATGCTGAAAAGTGCTCTCAGAGTTCCATGTTGGAGCTGAACTCAATATAATCAGTGCCAGCTGTTCCATCAGTTTCAATAAGATGCCTGTCAGGCCCTTTGAGAGCAAACCATAAATTGGCACCAGTTCTCCCTTCCTGAAAGCAGCTAATACTTTTTTTTTTCCTTCTAACAACACAGATTATGACTTTCTGATGGATGTTGGACTGATGGCAACTGCTCTGTAGGAAAACCTAAAAAGAAACAAAATAGGAAAACTTTGCTTTTCACACCAATTACTTACAGGTGAGTTGCTGAGACTCAGGACTTCTGTCAACTCACCTGGTGCTCAGATTTCAAGAAGTTACAGTGGGTGCAATTCCCTTTGCCATACACAGCACTTAGAGTAGCACTGAGGGTACTGAAGATACAAAGGGTGGTATTGACAAGCTATCCAACCAAAACTGGTTGGTTCTCAGCATCTTTTCCAGGACACTTGGGCCATGCTGTCTTTGTTCTCATGGAGTGATCCTTGTCCTTACTAAGTAGGCCGGGCTGCCTGAATGGTGCAAAGCTTCTATGCCCTACACTCTGATTTCCCTGCTGAGAGATATACCTGGTACCAGAGTCTGGGTTCAAACTGATGTGTATGCAATGCAACTGTTCAGGGCTTAGGCTAGAAGGGAACATTATGGATGCATCAAGTCATCCAGGATACAGAGAGGTAAAAGCAATGTTCTTTACTGGAGCTGCAGAAGCACAGGGACAGATGCTCAGTCACACTCCAGCTCCCCTAAGGCACAGAGAGTTGGAAATACAGTCAGATCTCCATTAGGATGAAATCTTTAAGATGGCGTGCTGCAGCAGTGGGTGTAATACAGTGTTTGATGCTGACAAGAGGAACTGTGGGGCTGAGGAGAAGCAAGGATACACGGGGTAGAAGGAACCAGTCTAAATCAACCTCTAAAATCCAACCATTGCTGGCTTCCCAGAACAGCTTTTTGGATCTGTGATAAGGAGTGGTTTATAGAGTCATCCTGAGACTGTTAAATGACACTAGGATTCAGGAAAATACTGCAAACAGAAGCTCTGTCTGTGAAATCTCTCAGCTTCCAATTAGGAAGCTGAGCTCCTACCCCAAGGCATTCTCATTGCAATCCTCGTAACAGCTTTTGTGACTGCCTTTCCACACAATTTCAGGGATTTAGGCACCAGCTCTATTATGGGTGTCATAATCCCTATGACTTTTGAAAATCTTGACTACCATGCACATTTGCAACGTTCACACAGCACTGAAAAGCACAAGTAATACAGGCAATTTAGTTACATATACAAATGACATCTAACGTTTTGGCCAGGAGGACTGGGCAGTCTGGATTAGAAAGGGCTCTGAGGAAGACCCTCACACCTATTTACATCCATTCTACACACAGGCCTTTGAATTTCATGAGGGAACCATTTCCTCTCAAAAGGCTCCGAATTTCACAGTTCATGATGGGCGTTCATCTGATGCTCACTGGTTTGGACAGAAGGGTGTATGAAATGGATCAGCCTACAAGCCAAGGCATTCAATAAGGACAGAGTGGTTATTAGGGATTTATTTGTACACTTTAAGGCGACTTTGCTTTTCAAAGCGGTTTTGCCACTGTGTAGTTTAGAAGCTACTAATTCTTGTTTGTTAATCTCCTAACATGAACGAGCTTTAAAACCCTTTGCATAAAAAACTTTGTGTTGATCCTGGGCTCTTTGCTTTCTCAGGGTGCACGTCTGCTGCTGAGCCTTGTGCCAGGGAAAGAGAACTAAGAAGTAAGATTCAGCAGAGTGCCAAGTGTTGCAGCCAGAGAAGTTGGTCACCAACAGGCACGAAGCAACTTGTATGCAAGCTGGCAGGGCCCAGCTGCTGTGCCAGCTGCTGAACAAACCCTCTTAACTTCCCTCCCCTCTGCCAAGCTACCTCCCACACGCTGGGCTGACAAGGGCTGCATTGCTGTGTCCGACACTTCATTCCGTGCTTTGAAAGTCCAGTCTAATTGAGTGACAAAGTCATTCTGCCTTGCATCTCAGCAGAGGATTTTACTTTAATGACCCTTTCATCTTCTGACCTTCTCCTCTTTGCCCTTCCTGAAGCCTAGCTAGCCTGAGACCTAAAAGGGCACATGAAGGGCCAGCTGAACCTTTCCAAAGGCACATCGTGTGCTCTCCCAGCCTGAGCCCTGCCCATGCAGCTGGTATTTAGGGAAAGCATCTGGTTGGGAATGAGGAGAAGGAACTGCCAGCATAGCCAGGCACCCTGGGAAGAGCCCAGCCCCTCCACAAACACAATGCCATACAAGATCTATCACTATCCTGCTCACGCCACTCTCCATCAAAGGACAAACTCTTCTTATGTTCCACAAGCAGGCTCTGGGTTACAACCACTTTGACCAGTGTTGTTCCCCAAAGGCTAAAAAATTAAGAACAGGGCCCTCTTGTACAAACACTGCAAAAACATGACCTGGCAAGGTCCCTCCCCTTGACTGCTTCCGGAATGAACAGAATGTAAGACAAGGGTGGAACAAAAAGTGGAGACAGGAAGGATAAGGCTTCTAGGAATCAGATAATGTTCCTCAGGCTGGACATACTGATGAGTGTT
Source organism: Thinocorus orbignyianus (assembly GCA_013400375.1). Taxonomy (NCBI): domain Eukaryota; kingdom Metazoa; phylum Chordata; class Aves; order Ciconiiformes; family Thinocoridae; genus Thinocorus; species Thinocorus orbignyianus. Next base: position 370,129 of record VXBW01004283.1, read on the forward strand.
ACATGAATCACCTGTCCAACTGCTGAGTATTGATGAGGCAATTTTTAGAACCAAATAGCAAAAAGAGTAGTAAAAGTTAAAAAATAATCAAAAAATACAGAACCATCACGAACAATTTAAATAAGGGGAATCTAGTATGGTCCCTGAATTTAGTATTAGTGCCAATCTTGCCAGAAGAACAGTAGATCAGTTCCTCTTGTACTGCTTTGCTTTCCCAAACTTTAAGTTTTATCATTCCTATCACCTCTGCAGAACTCTCCCTGCAGCCTCTTTTGCCATCTGCTCACATGGAAGAGCGACAAAATACAGAATTGTATAGCCATCATAATTCGCAGTGATGGATGCCCAAGTGTTATCTCCTCAGAAGGCATGCGCTTTCCTTCCTATTCTGCCTAAATATCCTCTTCTTCCTCTCATGGTCCCCTATTCTCATAATTTTAGGAGAGTACAGCCCTGTCGTTGCCCACATCAAAGCGCAAATAAGCAATTTCTGAGACACTTCCCAGCTGGGATGGCACTGATTCAGTATGCAGTGTTTTCCTTCCACAATACACAGATAACCTCATGAAGTGTCTGTTCTTAAAAGAACTGTCAAAATGCCCTGTTAAAATTCTCATGCCAATGTGGGCAATTCCTCTCTGCATCCCTGAAATCCCCCTGCTATCTTAAACTGATGCTTTCTTTCCCTACCTCTGCCCTAACCAGCACAATCCACCCTATAGATCATGCATCCTCCAAGATGGTCCCATCTGTTCTGTTACCTTTCCAGAAGAGGAGGGGGAGCTGCTGCTTGGGCAGCATATAGTACATGTCACAGGAGTAAAGGACCAGTGTTCCCTGTGCCTGTGAACAGCTCAGAACTTAAACCTTCTCTGTAAAGGAGGAAGAAGGGGCTGGTGCCATCTTTCTTCCTATACTCAACACAGAAGTCAAGTACTATTATACTGTGACAACTTGCATGATGGTCCCAAAAGGGACGGCTGGAGTTGCTCAGCCTCAGCTGTTAGACCTTATTAGGAAGTACTGGAAATTAACACCACGTTAATTCTACACCAGAAGTGGCTTTGTTTCCATAGAAGACGTTATAGATGTTACTCTTTGCAAATCTCTGTGGAGAAAAGCATGGGCTAAAGGTATGTATAAATTGCAACATATCTTTATATTTATGTCTTATGCAGCACTATATTAATTGTGTAGAAGGTATGTACACATATATACATATTTAATGTCATACAATAATAAATATTAGAGAAAGAACCAACCAATGTATAGAAATTACTTTTCTCTTGCAACGAAGCTAATTATCATCAGGTGAAATGCAAGGATTCTTTTTATTAGCTTATACCCTTCTGGAATGGGGATTTTAGTCTAAGAAGCAATGACAGGCTCTGTTCTGAGGGTATAAGGGCTACTTTGCTCCTCATACTTTATTCTGTGTAAGCATCCGAAAGGAAACCATCTGGTCTGAAAGATGGCTATGCTATCAATTATCTGTGAGGATGCACTTTCAAGGGAAATGATATCCTTTCAAGGTTTGGCTAGTTTGTTTAGACAACTTTACCAGTGGAGAATTTTATTTTAGTTGCCTTAACCATGTAAAATTTCAAGACTGAATATTTTTGAAATAGCAAACTTTAAAAAGTCAAGCAGGAATGTGAAAGGCAAGCTGGCTATAGGCTGTGCTATCAATGGCATACATTGTTCTGCCAGAAATCTCTGACGGGGAGGTATTCAAATCCCTAGATAAGTATAGAGAGAATGCCACAGAAAAAGAGATGTCACCTGATAAGTTTACAGAGTGCAGAAGCCAACAGGGCAGAAAAGGAGAAATAAGGATTGTGCTCTTACATGCACCACAGGAAACTGCTCATCCACAAAGAATACAAGTGCCAGAACAGCCTAGGGATGTAGCAGTCCAGAGACAGCCCCTCTCTCCAAAACACGCCTAGCCTTGGCTCTGGACCATTTACAACCTTATCCGAATGATGTCAGGGAAAAGAGTACTGCATCTATAGCATTGACTGCTGATGTCTCTCTCCCATCCTCTTCCAAAGGACTGGGAGGCTAAATGTGACGAACAGGAACAGCTGGTTTAGCCAGGCAAGGTGGAACCTTCAGAAAAACTGAAAATTTGAGATGAGGAGTCAAATCTGCGTGATCCCCAGGGTGCCAGACCTGTCTGTTGGAAATTCTCTGTTATTGTCAGTACATGACAGGCAATATAATGGTGAATATCTGTATCTGTTAGTAGAATAAATAAGGCCTCTCGCTTCCCAAGAAGTTTTCAGCAGAGAGGAAATAACCAGTTCTCAAGAGGTACTTCTGATCTCTCACAACTTCTGCCAGGGCCACATCCATTTCAAAATACATTTCTCACATTTCTCAGTTTGCACTTGGCCTCACATTTAACTGCTTGATTTTATATCTTTATAAAACACTGTTGTGAGGGTAGTTTGCCACCTGAACAGACAGCTTCCAACCAAACAGACTGTTTTGGTCATCATGCAACACAGTCTTAAAAATACATCCATAGCCAAACACTTCCATTTGAAATAAGTAACCTAATTTTTAGCAAATACTTGCATTCTCACATTCTACATATCTAAGGAACTCCATTAAAACTGACTGACTGACTAACAGTACTGCCATCTCACTCACCACCAACTGGATTAGTCAACTGTAACTCAGTTCCTCCAAAGAAGAGTGAAAGGCGAGAGTAAATTATCAGTTGCAAGCACTTAATTGAGGCAGGTACTATTAAGTTTCTCTAATTACTGATACGTGTTTTTACCTGCAGCTATTAGTTACAGCTGCTTCTCATTCTTGTGTCCTGGAACAACTGTGCTGCTGCCATCACCTTGGAAAAGTCCTGAAGTGGACAACTGCAGCTTGATAAACCTTCTTAAACCTTCTGTGATCTACCAAGAGTTTTTCTTCAGACCTTGCTGCAGAACATACACATTTCTTTGTACTTGTGTCAACCATTCACTCCATCCAGATCTTGCAAATACAAAGGGCAAGTTGTGCCTGAAGATCTCTTCTTCCGAGTGCAGTTGGATACCTACCTCAGTGTAATTCCCAGAATATAGAAATACAATTGGTTTTAGGGCTCTGGACTAAAACTACTGCAGCCATCTAACCTAAGATGTTGATCTCATGTGAGTTCACTCTTCAAGCTCTAAATTTTTCCAAGAATTGTGAAGGCTAATCTTTATGTTAGTAAGCTTTATGCTAGATCAGGTACTTTCAATTCATATCACTCTGCCTTTACATGAATCGGGAATCATCTCTCCAGAGTAAATCAAGGAAAAAATATCACCAGTTCAGTTGGGTGACACAGGTGATTTGGATGAAAAATGCAAATCTTAGGTATGGAGTGAGCAAACCAGCAGCAGCAAAACCCACCATATTCCCACCTGCTGCCCTAGCAATGTCCTCAGATATTGATCCCAAAGACTGAGACGTGGTTATTGTCCATGCTCGCTCAGAGCCTGTCCTGTGAGCTTTACTGTCATTCTAGCATGCCAGCCAGCAGCCACCAAACACAGGCCTGTTTGGGCTTATCAGCTTGAATGTGTCCCACCTGCTGCCTCAAGTTCCCCATTCATTAACCTTATGCAGCATCTCTCACTCAAAGTCTTCAATCAGAACATCAAATCTGGTCCGTACAGCACCCAGCACTGACCTTAGCAGCATGATGAGATGCAGAATCCACAGCAGGCAGGAACCATCTTACTCCTGGTCTGACACCAACTCATCAGATCACCTTGGGGAACCCATGTCATACCTCCTTGTCTGAGTTTTCCCAGCTGTAAGATATGGATAATAATGTCCTTTGAAGTCTATCCAGATCCTTTGATAAAGATTGTAAAACATTATTCTTGACTGCACACTCTTCAGGACATGGACTGCGTCCTTGGCATGGGAAATCCTCTAGCACACCACAAGTGCTAACAGTGCCCCAAAGAGAAAACAACAAAACTCTGCGTCAGCTTATCATTACAGGCTCTGGAAAAACACACGTTGGTTGCTGATACACTCTTGGATTTTGGCAAGCCTGTGTGTTATTTCTGAACACAATCACAAATTGCTTTGAGTTCAACAAATTATTCAGCACTACTCAGGGTTATCTAGGAGCCAAGCCAACCTCCGGCTGTATCACCCTGTGTCCTTGGGAATATTCCTCTGGTTTGATCTAAAGCTGAGTGGATTGTGAAGACACACAGCTGGGTTTCTGGACATCATCTAGTACTATACATGCTCCAATCAATGTACTTTACTTGCCAAGGAGAATTTTAATATTCTTATTTAGAAGAATGAATGCATGTAATGGGTATTTACATTGGCTCTGTGCAATCACTTTTTTTTATTTCCTTTCCTTCAATTAAAGATCACATAATATTTGTACCAAAGCAGCAATGACCGAAGGAGCATACACAGCTCCAACTCAGAACAGGGAGGGTCGTTCTTATGTCACTGCTGTCAACTTAGGACAAAAACTGTGATGAATAGGAAAAAATAAATAAATCTTTTGTTTTCAAAGCTAAATAGCCAAAAATGCAGCTAGAAAAGTTCCATAAAGGTTTAGCTTTCAGCAACACATAGCGGAAACAAAGCTGATTCCTCCTCTTGCTGTGCCCCCTGACCTCAGAGTTTTATATGTCACTGCCTAGAAGGCCTCTAGTCACGGCAGCCTCTGTGCATGGCTTTCCCAGGACTTTCAGGGTTTTCCTAGGGGGATGCTTGAGTGGGGGAGAAAAGGGCTTTAGCACTAGCCTTCGATTTAAAATAGCAGGGGGAGTTTACTGATTAATATTCATGAGGAGGGAACAGTCTGCTTTTTGTTACCACAGCCGTTTCCCATGCAAGGTGGGTTAAGAGGGAGGAATACATTAAGGAACATATCCTACTGTCACAACTACCACCACCTTTAGAGATACAGAGAATCGGGAGCCTAAGCAGAGCTCAGATGGTAAATATTTAACAGCGAAAGGACTTGCCTCCTCTTTCTGCCTGTATATATTAAACTCATTCTTTCATTTTAACAAGGGAACTGTGTTTCCCTGCACTCCCTACCCCCACTCATGCCCCTCCACTTAAATTCTGGGCCTAAATGGATAGACACAACATGCTATAAATTCCTCCACCACTAACACAATTGAAGGTATTTCCCTGTTGGATGGGTTTTGAAAGTCACGGCTAGTTTTTTTCTAGTGGGAAATGTTACTTCTTTTCACTGGGGCATAAGGAAGAGCAGGACTGGTTCCCTTACAGTTACACCAGAAAATTTCTGGTATATATAACCCAGCTGAAATCCATGATTCTGATACCCGTCCAAAGCTGGCATATGAAAAAAAGCACCAATGAGGCAATGTTTTTCAAATGCAGGTGCTGATTTGGGGTGCCTCTGAGTTGTAGGCATTCAGTTCAAAATACACTGCTTCTCGTGCAAAAGCACAGAGCATGGTTCTCCCTTTGACTTCCTCAGTCCTTCTGGCATCCCCACCACCATCTGAGTTCGGGGATACCAGAACCAGGAGCAATTTCTGAAGATTATAGTGAAGAGTCCAAAGCCTCTCCTGTGAGGATAAGCAACGACAACCTGTGCAATCACTCGGAAAATACACCACCTCATTCGGCAAAGTCAGCTATTATTTAATAACTCCTTAGAGATAAGAGATTGTAAGAACTGCAGTACACCTCCATTTCTGACACCAGCAGTGGGTTCAGGGAAGAGCTGACAGACCTCTTCGACAACAAATTTATGTCTATGCTCATGACCACATAATAACAAGATAAGAGCAAAGTAGCTGGGGGGGCATCTGAAATATTACCATTTGACACCTCCTGCACTGAGTGAAATAAACTGTGCTGGCACAAAGTCACTTCAGCTGATACAACCGTGGTGACTGACTGAGCACCACAGCAGTACATGGAGACTTCCAGGACCTTGCAGATAAAATGAGCCCTGTGAGCTTGTACACTTGACAATGTTGATCCAAGCTGATCAAGAACAGACTACAGCAGTGCACAACTGAGACCACATCTGGATGCCAAGAGAGCATCACCTTGGCTTGTCACCTTTTCTTCTTACCTCCACAGAACAAAAGAGCATTAGTGGATTAAAAACGGCAAAGCATATGGCCAGTGTAGAGGGCAACAAGGGCTACGCTCTGAGAGCCAGATTAGCTCTGCCACCAGCTGCTGGCAGAGCCGGGGGTCACACTGGGGCTAGATGAACTGTGATCCCAGATCAGCCTCACTGTTTTGACAGGTGTCCTTAGACTAAGTGCAGTTAAATGGATCAATACAGCCAATTCACCTGGGTAGGGAGAGGGAGGGATGAAGGAAGGAAGGAGAGAAGATAGAAATGACCCATTTCACCTACAGCAGCTGTCCCTGCCCCAAAGGCCCTGCCCCAGTGCAATATCCCTCTATTCTTTCAAGACCCAGTTAGAAACTGTTGCCAGTGGAAACATGCTGGGTTTGTACTTTTACAATGATAAAACCATGCGGTATCTGTACCAACAGAAGTAGTTTTGCTTGTATAGTGTCTGTTCCCTGGGAACTGAAACATGTCACATTGGCAAAGGACATCTACTACCATGAGAAACTTCATATCCACTGCTCAGGCAACAAAGCTTCTGTAGTAGTGCAGATAAAGCAGACGATGAGACCCAGAGTTTCTCGCTGAAACCAGAGAAGCGAGGTTAGGATTTGGTTTAAGGATGATGTGAAGCATGAGCAGACATTGAATGGAGACAAGAGTAGGTTTTATCAACCCGCCAGCCAAGGCTAAGGAGAAAGGAACTTTCCAAACATGGCTGGGGAGAGGAGGGTACTGTGCCCCCCGCACCATCTCCCTGACCTTGACTGCAGTGTGCTCCCAGCCTGAGCAGAGCACGCTTTGCTAGAGCTCTTGCTTTGAAGAACTGTGCCTGACTCCGAGCTGATTGTGAATGCAGAGCATGACTCATTTTAAACAGGTAGGCCAAGAAAACCTCCATCTCTCTGCCTTTAGGGACCTGTTTCAGAATACAGAGGACTTACCTTGAAAATGTTTTCCATACTGTTTGATGTTGTGGAACCGTCAGTGGGAATACTGAGAGCATTAGATGCCTGGGTGGCTTATTGATTTGTTCTACTGTTATTAAATTGGCTAAAGTTCATTCAGAAGTTTCCCTTCCCCACACTCAAATACTTATTCTGAATGCTGCTTTGAGAGGGGCAAACGTGGGGAAAAAAGGGAACTTGAAAGTTGAAAAATTTATCTAAAGAAACCTGTGATGTGAAAATGGACTTCATAAAAAGTATATATTATTTATATCACTAATATAGTCTTCTGGGTTCAATATTTCTTGCTACTTAAGTTCTGGGAAAAGGTGGGTTTACGTATGCATGATGTTTCTAATGACCACATGCACCCATACATGTGTGTGTCTGTGGACAAGGGAGAGAGACCTGAAGAGAATAAAAATGAGTCCACTGCAGACAAGCATTTTTCTTTTGTAAACCAAAGAAATAAAAGAAAACTTAGAGCATTGCCCTTTTTTGTGAGTAAGAAAGCTGAGAATTACATTCTTGGTAACCTATACCCATGAAGTAATGACAGACAAATTAAATGGCTGAGGTCACACAAGACCAGCCCAGACTTTTTCCCTTCCCCCAACAGTAAGATTAGACAGCCTGGGAGATTTCCAAGAAACTTTACAAATTGAAGTAGAAGCTGTGAAAACTGCCAGTGCTCAGCAGCTCAGAGAAGGACCCTGGGCTTTCACATGGCTCAGGCTGAAGGAGCATGGAGAAAGAAGAGGGTCACCACTGGTGTTGTTATGTCCTGGGCACTCCCCCAGTACAGGTGGGACCTGCTTCCAAATGGGCTTGGAACTGGTTAGGGAAAATGGAAGATCGGGGATAAGGGCTAAGTATCTCCTTGGATCTAATTCCAGATTTATCCGTTCTGATATGACCCAGAGATAACTGTCAAAAGAATTACATCTGTCAGAACAGGTGGGAGACCTGAATTTGATCCTTCTCTTTGCTTCTTCTGTTGCTGAAATAGAAATTAATTTCCACGTGACTAACCCTAATGATACTAAACTTTTGTTACGGTCTCATTGAGGACAGATTTGGAGACTTTTTTATCTCAAGAAAACTTTTCTCCACCACCTCTGATTCTTAAGAAGAACACCATGGATTTCACCTCTTATAACTACACAATTTTTCTCTGAAAAGTAGTGATAAAACAGGTTATTACCCTTCAGCACGTCATTTAAAGGCACAAGTAGGTTAAAACTGATAATTCTTCCTGCTGTCTAATTTTGGATATATTTTAATATGCATTTGTGTTTGAATGAGATCTTCTTAAAAAATCATTAATTGAAGCTGTCTGCTTCTGTCATCCTGCCCTCCCATTCTCCACCCAATGAATCAGTAAATTGTAACAAGAGAATCTGGCTAAACAAGTTCCTAATTCAAACGCCATCTTATGGACAAAGAAGTCTTTGAAAATAGTATCCGTCATCTGGCTCCTTGCGATGGAGTGGAAAGTTGTGTTTTTACTGTTCACAAAATTCATCTCTCCCTTCAGCGCCGTCAAATGTCGAGTGTGGTGCAGTATGAGAAAGCGGAGCTCAGGGAGAGGAGAGGGAAGGGGGAGGCCTCTGTCAGAGGATCCCAGGGCAAGCAATTTCCTGCCAATTAACACAGAACTACTGCTAATATTTCTCCCAAGAACAGAGTTCCAGATAAGGAGAAATTTTATACCTACTGATTCTAGGCTACTGATAGAGCTTCCTTTTCTAAGGTCCAGTCGTCATCTTCCTGAAGTGCGAGCAGCACGGGGTCTCAGAGGGCGCTGGGGCCAGGATCACTGGGATCACAGAAATTAGATGATTGGCAGAAGAGTCTCACTTCCTAACAGGAGGAGACAGATTTCAACAGCAGCCGCTAAAGTTGAGCCCACAACTTGTCCTGGCTGTGTTTGTGCGGGTGTCGCCAGGCTGTAGGTGTCTGCGAGAGCTCCATTTGCACTCGCAGGCGGCGTTGCACAGTTCACTGTACAGCACCACAACACTAATTACTCTGTGTAGAGTGGACTCAGAGCCAAGCACTGTGCTATCCGCGGTAATAAATTAACAAAACAAAATAACTCTGACTGTTAGTAATCTGTAAAACTGATTCAAGTGTGTCCGCTAATGTCCTTATAAAGAAACCTTCTCTTGGCATGTGTGGCATTTTGAGGTTTTTTTGCTTTTCTTTTTTAGTTGTTGGAATACCTGAGAGCAAGAGAGCACAAGGGAATCAGAATAAAAGCCGTTTGTTCTAAGTATAAATGCACAGGGCATTTTGTGTGAGGAGACCAGACCCTTTTCCTTTACTCTTCTGCATCTTGTAGCCCCTTTGAGGAGGCTGGTGGGAAGAGGTTAAAGGTTACCAAGAGCTGCCAGTAAGAGTGAAAAATGGTGGATAGTGCCCCTGTTCTTGACTGCGAGTTCCTTTCTTTCCTTTTGTCATGGCAATACCTTCCCAGGGAAGGCCTGAATGTTGCAAATTAGTGTTCCAACTTATCCAACTTATCTTTCTAATTACCTCTTCAGGTGTAACAGTGAGCCAGCTGCTTGCATGAACAAAAGAAACTGCTCAGTAGTGTCTGTGTATGGGCATCTGCTGCAAACTTTTTTTTAGGCTTATCAAGTAACCGGCTTGTTACTAAACAAAAACAGTAACAGGATAACAGGATTTCCCCCCCCCAATTCCTGGCCAAGTAAGGGTCTTTCCCTGACAATTTCAGCCCAATTCAAAATGTTTTGGGAAGAAATCTCACCTTATACCAATATTTATGCAAATGACACAATCAGGAGAACATCTGATAAATTCAAATATATGAGCTGAGCTTGAAGAAGCAGGAATTGTGCACTGCTAAAAATGAGAGAGACAGAATTAAATCCCTGAATGCAGAGTTGAGGAGGCTGACATCTGCCAGAGTTGTGTGAACAAGAGCTGCAGCTTTTATTTTCTGCCACATGCTTATTGGGCACAATGGAAAACTCCCTCTGATGGGGAAGGATGATGATTTTGGTGACCACACATGAAAGAAGTCTCAGGAGAAACGTTCAATCCTTGTGCTTGTTCAGAACAGAAACCTTGGAAACTTGAAACAAATTCCCAGGAATGCTGTTGTCTGTCAAGTGCTCGGGCTGCCTCCAAGCACACAACTCTTCCTGGGAAAGAGGGTGCTGCCATGGAAGACTCCTTCCAGGTGAAAAAAGCTGTGGTGTTCTGCAAGAATTGCCACCAACAAAGAATTGCAGAGACTCAAAAGACAAGACAAAGAGATAACAGACCATTGTTTAGGACTTCATATGTAATCATAGACAATGCAGACTGAGCAGGATACTGAACCCATCCTGACAGATGATGGTCCACCCTCTAACCAGGGAAGAGAGATTAGGTTAACCCAACCAAAGCTGACCTAAGCAAGCTTGTACATCAGGCAGGCACATGAACTAAGGCATGAGAATCTGATTCAAAGTCTATTGTGGTGGAAAAAATCTCTTACTGATCGCTATCAAATCAGACTGAATTCTTGCTAACAATATAAATACACACATAAAAATATATATATGCATGGGATTATGGTCATGAGAGTGTACAAATTTTTATTTTCGGCAGTGACTGGAAAATCCTCTCACTACAGAACTGTTTTCAGAAATAAAACCCCTGCAATGGTATGTCAAAAGAACTCCAACCAACAAACACACCAAACCAGCTTCTGGGTAACAGATAAATGGAAAAATCTTTTTCGTTATTTTATTTATGTTCCAGTGGGTGTGTCTATGTTAGTATCGCGATCCACAGCAGCAGTAAAATCTTGAAGTAAATGCAAACCCCCTGAGCATCCCCACTTAGTAGGAATCAGTTTGCTTTGCAAAGTGGTGCTGGTGTCCATCAGCTCAGTTCCTCCTGGAGGATGCTAAGCCAGAACTAGAACTGGTTTGGATGCAACTTAACAACTTCCAGTCCATAATGCAGACCTGAGAGTTAGAGTCAATTTGTGGTCCTTTGGAGAGCTTCAAAACACATCTATGGTGGCAACATTTGGTTTAAGCAACCAAACCACCTAGTCCAAAGAAAAACTCCCACACCACCAACAGGTTAGAGGTAGGGATGTGAACACCAAGTACTGGTACTTATTTCAATGTTGTGATCCACCCATGTTCTAGCAAATTACTTTAGACACAACCCAACTGACTCAAAAGATGCCAAGTGTTTACTATTCCCTAATGAAGAGCTGCAGAGCTGTGATTCTAGCTCATAGCAAATTATTACAGCCAAACTATAATAAATAAACCAGTGTTTATGCCAAGTCACAGGGAAAAGTGGGCCGATTAGGCACCCATTAGAGATTCATTTCCAAGCTATAGACTGAACAAAGGACAGACGCAATACGAAAGTTTTCTCTTAAACAAACTCAGAAGGTTCTGGTCATATTATGACAACAGCTAATGCATTCTTAGTGGCTTTTCATGTTTAGCTAATACTGAATAACGTTATTAAAATTACAGTTTCCGTGAGTATTTTCTGTTTGACTGATAGTTGAACACTATCATCTTGCCACGAAATAAGAAGGAAAAGGTGAGATTCAAAGTGTTTTGAAAAGTTGATTTCAAAATCACCCATGGAGAGCTCTTTGATGGGTGCTGGTGTTGTGGCATCAGAAGTAATTCAGACACCCGATTAGTTCATTCAAGTCCACACTCAAAGTGGTTGTTTTTCCTCTCTCACACCTTAGACTTAAAAAAGTCACTTGTCAATGTCAGGCTTTACAGATAAAAGGTAAAACCTTCTGCACCAGAGACAGAGCTGTTCTCCTAGAACTTTTTTCCAACTATTGTTACATATATGGGATAATGAAGACCTCCTGGAAAAGGAAAGCTTCAGGTATCAGTAGTACTTAATAAAAATTACTGCAAATATTTCTTCAGCTGACATGTAGCTTTTCATCATACACTATTTTGTGTGTTCATACAGCTCAAGAATATACTTTCACATCACGTGATCGGAGCTGATGCCCACACTGGGAATTTTCTTTCCTTTTTTGCATGTGGGATTGCTCTACTTGCTAAAAGCGAAATTCTACTATGACCTATATTTACTGCATTATTACACAGTATCTTCCCTAATGCTTTGCTCTTAGAAGGCTAGGACATTGCATACTATAGACAGAGGGAAGTACAGGTTTACATTATAAATTTCTTCAGCAGCTTAATTTCAGTGACAGGCAGCAACAAAATGGCAGCAAGGTAAGACTCCTGTTAAAAGCACGTTACTTGAAGGATAAAAAAATAATCCTCCTTTTTCTTTCATTTTCAGGGAGCTAGGAACACAATCCTATCAAGCTACATACAGTTACTTAATTCACATGAGACTGTATGTCTTGACACAAAAGAGCAGAATAAGGCTAGCCAAAACTCCACCAGAAAGTCACATTTACACCAGAACAGAGCTGTTCAGAGAGGAAGTGACAAGGGGAAGGCAGAAGCCTTTTCCAGCCTGGCCATTAATTAAGTCTTGAAATATGATTTTTGCCTCTCTTTGAGATATTAAGGGGCTGCGTGCCTTTGTGCCACGTTACTCACAGCCATGGGAGGGGTCCAGGTCAGAGGCCCCTTTTGCAGCACTCTGGTGGGGTTGGGGCAGCCAGGGCATCCCAGCTCTCCCCACTCAGCTCTGGGCAGCAGCCACAAAGCCAGGCCCTCCCCTTCAGGATGGCAGACCCGTAGGTGTTCACTCAAGTTGCTGTGTTCAAAGCCCCAGCCTCAATCTGTATTTCTAATGTGGGAGAGTAGTGACTTCCACAGCCATTTAAAACAGGAAATTCTTCTTTGGCATATTTCCTGCTAGTTTTTTTACAGTTTGGTGGATTTATATGTCACCACTTGTCTGAGGGGAGGCATTCCAGCCCTGGGAAGGTATTCTCCTCCTCTAGTCCCAGCAGCCAGGGCTCTGGGGAAGTTGTGGTGATGCCCTGTCTCCAGGAAGTTGAGTTGTTGTGCAGGGTTGCAGGCTGCCAACAGAGAGAGAGTGAATTGGAAATGTTGATTCTTTTTTAATTTTCTTTTGTTCAATTTGCAATTTCAGCAGCAGCTCCACAGCTCAGTCAGAGCTCCTTCAGGGCCTTCGGACTAAGTGGCCATGAGCCATACCCTGGAGCCCAGGACAGGCGACTGCTTTGTTTTCATATTCTTCTCTTTGGGGAAAGTTCAAGAGCAGGACAGTTGACCTAACCCAGTCTCTTGGCTAGTTGTGAAGGATCATATTCAGTAAGAGAATTCAGATAGTTCCAGATATCATGAAGCTAGAATAAATGCAAATACACGAAACACACAGATTTCCCACTAAGCAAACACGGTGACTTAAGAGGAGATTATAAACTAGGAAAAAAGAGAACGTGGAGTGTAAAAGGCACTTCAAACGTTGATCCTGCAGAGAACTTTACACTAATTACTTTTGAGAAATGCTGAGAATGAAAGGCTGCATCAATATGCTAACATTACTCACAGCAAAGTGTGGCTTTAGACTGCCACACCATTCATCTTCTGCCTGATCTCTCTGCATCTTGCAGACATCCAGCAGACAGATTAGAGCAAGGCTAACAGGTCTGGGTTTAATTGGACATGCCCTCGTCTGCCCACAGATTTTGTCTGGAAGGAAAGGAGAATCTGAGGACTTTCTTTACCTTTGTGTGGGATTTCTGGGAGTCCAACGGCCCAGCTGGAAGTACTATGTGGTAGCAACCCCAGGTTACTCAATGTCCAGAAACCCCAGACATGTCCACAGCATCTGCACGGATCAGCTGCAGAGAGTCTGCAAGCGAGTCCAACACTTCCCGGAAGTGTCAGAGGGGCTTGTGGTGCATGTTGGAATCAGCTGCGAAGCCAGGGCAGAGTAAATTCAACATTTCCCAAAGCACTGGATTTGTGGTGCATGTGCAGACCATCTGTGTAACACACAGACGATCTTCTGGCACCACCTTGTTATGTTTTTTCTCGACAATGTCTTTGCCAGCATTCTGTGGAAAGAAACATAGCAGCTCTAGACTAGAAAAGAAGCCCAAGGAAAAAAAGATCTGATACAAAACCTGACAACCACTTCTGCTGTAATTAAGAATAAATTTCTGAACTTGCCTCCTAACAGCTACAATGCTAATGTACATGGACCCAGAAGTGCTAGGAGCTCCCACGCTAGCACCATCCAAGCAAACTGTTAGTATGAAGGCTGCAAAAAATTTCCTTCTGGGAATCTATTTGGGAGGGGTAGGGGATGTTCAGCTGCTGGATATGAACAGAGATAAAAGGTTACTAAGTTTTACTTTTGTTGGAAAGTAAAATGCAGCAGAAACTGATTTTTGGTGGACATCAGGGTGAAAAGGAAGATGCAAGTAAACCTTTCTAGCCTCTTTCTTGCTTCTGAAATAACTCAAAAAAAACTAGAGCAAGAAGAAACCGCAGTACTTTTAATCATCACCAGCAGGTCTTTAACCTTACAGGAAACTGAAAAGGAAGGACAGATTGTAAAATATCCAGACAGACTAAAGGTCGTTCTTCTTTCCCTTGGGATGAAACATTGCATCTTGCCTTAAGGACAAATATGCATCTACTATACACATGCTGTCACACAGAACATCCACATCTCTTCAATGTCACTTGATAGTGGCACAGCAAGTTTACATTTGGAGCAGAGATAGGCACGGCAGTGGTGAGCAAGCAAGCAAGCAACACCATAGACAATGAAAAAACCCAAGACACTTCCCCACAGTGACAGAAGGATTGACCCAAGTTAGACATATTTAGTGGCTGTGTAGTTAAAATTATGTACATTACATCAAAAGGTTATTCTTCTGGAGCCTGAGTTGGGAGGTAGGAATTTGATCTGATGAAGCAGCCCAGAGCAGAAATTGCTTCCTAGACCTCAGCAGCTCTTCCCTTCATGGATTTTGGGCAGCTCATAAAGCCTGCGGGACACATAACAGCAGCAGAGTGCTCACCAGACTGGCTGGGATAGTCACAGAAGGCTGAGGGGAAACCAAACACATGCCACCCCTGCCACACATTTTCACCAGGATAAAACACCTTGGTTGAAGGACAGCTGGACACTTTCCTGCCTGAACATATTATTTCATGCATAGATAATTTCTTTACGTTCTTTCAGCCAGTTGCTCCGTTTACCAGCATCTATCCTAAGCCCTGCCAGGGGACATGGTATGGCTGCAGAACTACCAATGTTGACAATTTGCATATTAAGATGGGACCTTTTTTCTCTTGAGAGCCTGGGGACCAACAAGGGGTGAGGGGTACTCAGAGGCAAGTGCTTGTTCCCTCAGGGCTCCACTGCAGAAGGGACCACTTCACTGACCACTCTGTACAGGGATGTTGGGATCTGCTTGCCCTTCCCAGGCCACTGTGTCATCCATGGAACCAGAAGGGCTCCCACTTTTCATAGCTAAGAGCACAGAAGAGGGAGATTTTCATCTCCAGCTCTTTATGCCTCCAGAAGGAGGGTGGAGATGGGCCTTCCAGCAACAAACCACTACTGCTAATGAGAAGGCAGAGGGGGAGCTGTGGGCAGAAAGGAGAAGGTTGAACACGTGGATGGTTCTTGTTGCAGCGCTTCAGGACCTGCTGCTTACTCTTACATGCTGGTAATCTCCTTAAGCAGCAGGAAAACAGAGTACTCTGTAAAGCTTCTCTTAAATGGGACATTATCAACAAACACTCTTTGATAATAACATTTAAATGCAAATGATAAGAAATGATGATTAAAAACCATTAAGTGATCAAAACCAGTCAAGGGTGCTGTTCTCCCTGTTGCGGAGCCAAATTTCACACCCTCCATGCCAAGTCCTGCCCAGAGTTGCAAGGGTAAGTGGGCAGAGGCAATTCACACCTCACTTACACATGGAAATATGATGAAACTGAGCTCCCAAGCCTGTCTAAAAAAATACTTGAAATCCTTGAGCCTTGCCTTAGCTTGACCACCTGACATATTAATATTTCAAAATACAAATTGCCATTCCGAGGCTGGAATCTCTATGGTCTTTGCTGCTGCCATAGACAAAGTGCCAGGACTCACGCGCACACTCAAAGAGAAGGCAACCACCTAGGAAAGATGCTGACAGAGGCTAACTTGAGCAGCTGAGCACAGGGACAGATATCCTGTCAGGGTGTAAATATCCCGTACGGAGATGCTGCTTTTCCCACCAGCACATACCTCACTGTGCAGCTGCAGTCCTTTCTGAGAAAGGCATCCACCATCAGGGCAGCTGTGTCAGGGAGTTTGGAGACAGCTGTTCAGGTGAGCCCTAACATCTGGGGAGAATGGCACAATCCATTCAACACCTCACTGTTGCAGAGTGGAGAAGGCAACTCCCTCCTCTTGTAGCTCCTCTCCTGCAGCTTGGTTAGGCTGCTACTGGCTGAGAGCTGAATCGTTCACTAAGGGCTTTCAGGGAGGCAGAGCCTCTTTGGTCGGGATAGGAGGACAGGGTCAGGAGAGGTGATGGAGGCAGCAGGGCTGCCGTTCTAGCAGGACTGAGGTGCTGGGGTAGCTCAAAGCACCCTGCCCTGCTGCGCCCTCCCTGGGAGCCACAGGCTCAGGGGCTAAGGGGATGGTGATGCCACCAACAGCCAGTGCCTGACGCTCTTGGAGGCTGGTCCCATTGTCCCCGAGGGAACCTTTGGCAAAGACTGGCACCGAAGTTGTTAACTCTCCCTCAGGGGAACAAGTCAGAGATTTCACATCTTGAGGAGGCCAGGCTTTCAGCACTGCAGAGGGTGGAGGACACAACCCCTTTAGAGAGAGCCTGAATTGCAGCAGCACTGAACAGCTTGAGCTGCAGAGGGGCTAGAGGAATCTCTCACTGTTCCACACCCTGTAAATCCTTTGCTAATTGCTTTATTGCCGTTATTTGTGAAGATAAAGGAGAAGGATTAATTAACTAAGAGAGAAGAGCACACATCTCCCTGGATGGGCTTCATTAATTGATATGGGAGGGAGAAAAATCAATTAACAAATTCCTTTGCCATCCTGATAAGTCTGGAAACAGAGCTGTGGTGCTTTTTGGGGAGGATTGTGGATGGTAAAAATGAGCCAGCTGCAATGCATTCACGCAGCAGTTTACATCACTTAATGGTGGTGGTGTAAAGGCTGTGCTTTGCAGATATTTTGCAATTCTATGACAACAGGCAGAAACATAACAATGTCAGTGAGGTGAAGCTTCTGGGCACCAACTCTCTTTAATTTTGATGTTTCAGTCTTAGCAGAGAGCCGCTTGATTATGGCAAAAAAAATATAGAGCTAAAAATAATTATAACATGGACACTGGCATCCCCTGACATTGTAAGTCGGCACATGATTTTCTGCAATGCATGAGAAGTAGCAAAAGCTTCAGAATGGACGAGGATACCACATATTGAATGTATTCATATCATTCCTCTCTTCTTGAACCTTTATACAAATTCAGAGCTAGACCCAGACACAGGAATCTACCCAAGATTCCTTTCGTGTGGCATATTAGTTGAAGGAAATGAATGGTCCCCCGGGATAAGGCCTCAGAGGAAAGGAAGTATTTGATGAATGAGGTTAGAAAGGTCTCAGTGTAGCTGTGTCATGCCTCGGTAAGGGCTTCTCCAGACAAGAATGATAGTGGTTTCCATTGCCTACACAAACAAGGGAGGATATTCAGCATCTGTGTTGCAATGTATAAAAAACAAACAACAGCAACCATCAAAAACCCAGCTCACCCTATTTCTACAGTTTCATCTAAAGCATTTGGAGTAAATCAGATGTAATATATTCAATTGTTTAAGCACTATAAATCATTACTTTGTGTTAAAAACACAGATGGGGGAGAGTTGTAGTTATCAACTGGGAATTACACAATTTGAATCTGATGTCTTGGGCAGCAATTCTTAAGTTTCACTGTCACTGTCTCCCAGGGACGAAATTAGTGAATAAAGGAGAAAAAGAGAGCACAGGTACTGAAACAGGGGGAAAAAACTGCAAAAGAGGGACAGAGCAAGCTAATAAATAAAACAAGAGCCTGAAGGGAAGAGCTGCTTTGTCAGAATATAAATATTTCCCTTCCCCTTTTATCTTTAATGTGGTGCGAGGAGCTTATTAAGGGGAAGTGCAGCTCTGTCCCTGGAGTCCAT
The DNA here is from genome assembly GCA_013400375.1 of Thinocorus orbignyianus. Classification (NCBI taxonomy): domain Eukaryota; kingdom Metazoa; phylum Chordata; class Aves; order Ciconiiformes; family Thinocoridae; genus Thinocorus; species Thinocorus orbignyianus. Next base: position 388,344 of record VXBW01004283.1, read on the forward strand.
CCACATAACCATGTAGGGAGCTCGGTCCAACAAAACCAGTGGAGCCACTCACACATAAACTCTTCTCTGCTGGAAACAAATGTAATGTACCAAGTAATAAAAGGGAAAGCGGGAACTCACAGTGGTCATTACAACTCTTATCTTGCTGGCTCTGGTGCTGCTTTACATTAATGGACGGCAGTGCTGCCAGGGGCCCTGGCCGGGGAGCTCTGCTCTCCTGGGGTCCCAGCTGCACCCCAGCATGAACACACCCCGTCCTCCTGCTGCTGCAATGGCTTCTCTGCAGGGAGAACCAATGTGGCAGTTTATAACGAAGCCAAATGTGGGGTTTGGGTGAATAGAAAGGAGTGTGTGAGAGAGCATGTGTCAAGAGGGAAATGCAGCCCTGTAAAGAGACCACACTGTGTGCTAAGCACTGAGGAAGAAGCCCTTCCTTTTAACAGCAGCTTGGCACAGGCTAATGGCCAGGCTAAGCTTCCTGATAGCCAGGCTAAGCTTCGCCTTCCCCTGCTGCCACCCTGAGTGAAGTGGCATGTGAAGAGGACAGTGAAGCATGAAGCAAAATTTTGTATTAATGGCTCCTCTCTCTCGGAGATCTGGTTTCCAGTAATGACTTGGTTTCCCTTCCCCAGTGCTGGCACCAGCACCTCTTTGCTGGCCCTTCAAGATGTTCGACCATATGGCTGCACAAAGCTGCACCATCAGTCAAAGCCTCCAAGTCAGGAGGGGGACAGTTTCAAATTGCTGCCAGCGAATCTTTTCCCGCTATTTCCCTTGCCTGAGCTGTCACAGATACAGGTGTCAACCTGGCTTCTTTACTGCCTCGCTCTTTTCATCTACCCTTAAAATTAAAAAAGAAAGAAAGAAAAAAAAAGAAAAAAGGAAGAGAGAGGGTGCAAGAAAGAAGAGCTTTGCATTTCTTCTACTCGGGCCTTAAATTGGAAAAAAGAAGGGAATTCATTGTTGGTGCTTGCTGATCCCTCCACCCCTACTGTTGCACCACTGTGGCCCTTTGAGCATGACAAAATGAGCTCCCCAGGCTTGATTATGCAAGCTACTAATTCCTCCTCCACTCAAGGGGGTGCCTGGGCTCAGCAGCTATACAATTTGGGTTTACCCAGCTTTTGGTTTTGCTTCTGTTTGTAGAGATAAACACTTGGCATTTTTGCATTAAAAATGGACCTGATTTTTCTTTTAACTCTATGCTTGTGAACAGAAAGAGACTGTCACATAGAGGTTTTCTTCAAGTACTTTTCAGGAAAAAAAATGCTGGGGTGATGTACCTCTTGGATTTTCCCCTGTGATGCTCCCACTTGAGGTCCTATCCCAATTGTCATTGTCTCATCATGTTTGAAAAAGAGATGGCTTCAAATACGACCAATACACTAAATTTTCTTGGAAAAGCTTTCAACAAGCAATTCTTTTCAAAAGTGATTTTAATAAAAATGTATGGAAAAATATGTAACCTCAAATTAATACTTTTAAAGATGGACAAAAGAAATAACAAAGTTTTACACAAGCCCCATGCCAGTTCTGGGATTTTTTTAGCTGGCCCTGTTAGGAAACAAACCCTCGGACCTTAGGGAATTCTTCTGACTAAATACCACTTGTGGTGGTTCTTGGCTGCCTGGCTTCGGCTGCAGATTGCAAGCAGCTCCCTGGTGTGCATTAGTGCCTCTGTAGAGGTTCAGAAGCAGCCTGGGTCTCCTGGGTCTCCTCCCCACCCATGGCCCTGGTGGTGGGCACCCAGAATGTGAGAGCATCTCAAAGTGAGACTCAGTCTTACTTTAAAAATACAAACAAACAAAAAAAGCCCCAAGCAGCTTTAAGATACGCTTTTGAAACACATTTAAATTTTAGATCTTCGATGTTACAAGCCCAGCTGTCTTAGAAATACTTGGAAAACTGAGCCTTTCTCTGTAAAACTGATGAGCAAATTTGGAAGCTGGTGAGTAGCCATTACTCAGCGGCTCAGGTTGCTTCAGAAAGCCCAAACTCACCTTATCTGCGTAACATCTAGGGACCAACGCCTATAGATTTTACTCACAAAGAGCTGACCCTTGTGGTCAGGGAGTGTGTTGAGTCACAGACAGAGATGAAAATCAGACGGCTGCAACAGCTTCCACCCCCTCGCCCTGCCCTGCCGCTCGGCCGCAAGCAGCTGCCCCTCACGCAGGGATCTCTCTCTGGGCCAAAAGTAACGTTGCTCCAGGAATCACCTCAGTTCGCAGAAGGGGGAAGCAAGACAGTGACCAATTTGAACTGCTCTAACACGGTGGGCCACCAGTTGTGGCAGTCCTGGAATGGCTTTGAGCCAAGTGCAGATGCCCTTGCCCTGGAGGAATTGATCCTTGGCACAGGGCAGGGGAACTGGCTGGGGACAGTCACCACTTCAGCTGTCCCACTTTCCACAGGCTTTCATGAGTCAACACTCTTTTCTACCACAATGAGAATTTGCATGACTAAGATCTCACTGGGCAGAAAATGCTTCTACTGTCATGTCTAGGAAAGCACCAAGGATCACACTACACTTAGATAATAATAATGATAATAATAACACCACATTTCAGAGGCCTATTACCTCCCTAACCAGGGGCCACTGGAATGATGCCGATTCCACCCAGAGATGGGACTCGCATTCAAATTCAGGCAAAGCCAGTTTAAAGCACCCTGCAAATCCCCACAGATCACCGACCTTAACAAAATGCTACCAACATCCATATGCAGTTTCCAGGATTAAGGCTCCTCCACCATCGCCAGGGCAGCATGTGGGGCAGCTTCTAAGATGCCACTGGAGGACTCGTTTACTTTGCCCAGAAAGTAATTGTTTTAATATTAGATCTCATTTTCCTACGTTATCCCCCACCACCCACAACAGTCTTCATGAAAATTAACTAGGAGGAGTTTGGCAAAGACACCAGCGTTAATGTCTCTGCCTCTGCAGTTGCACTTTAACAGCTATCAGCAGCTGCAATTTCAGCTTTCGCACCCCAGGCGAAACCCTGCACCTACAGCTGCACGGGGCTGGGAAGCGGGGTCAAACAGAGGAATGCCACCTATGGCGTTCCCAGCATCACTTCCTACACCGCAGGTCTTGCCATGACGCTGGCTTCTTGTCACACCGGCGAGACCAGCCCCTGCCCAACCTGCCCAGCGTCCCCCCGGCAGGGTCGGGCACGGCTCTGCGGGGCGGGTGCACGAGGCCTCCCCGAGCCCCGCGCACGCCTGCTCCCTCGCAGCAGGAAGAGCGCAGTAACCTGCCAACATTCAGGATTTCTTTCAAAATCGGATTCTTTTGTTTTTCTCTAGGAGTAACTGCCGCTCCAGGCAAAACCCTCAAACCTGTTCGTAAACAATCTTGAGCAGCACAAGCTTTGAACACTTTAGAGTCCTACAGTTTTTGTGTTTTCAGAGATTTTTTTTTTACCTTCGTAAATTTAAAACACTGTCACTTTTTCAAATGGCTAGTGGACATTCCATTACATTCTAGTATGGATCCCTGCCTGCTGAAAAACGCAGTATAAATATGAGCAAGTTCATCATGAAACCCACAGCTTTACTGTACATGTGTAGCAGCTGAACAAAATCTGGCTTTGTGGCTGGCTCTCAGGTCAATAAGTTACTATCATCGAAAGAAAATAATCTCAACTGAACAACATGGTTCAACAAAAGCCCACAGCAAATCACGTCCAGCTGCACTTGTGTAAGCAAAGCAAATGAGAAACAGGGAGTTAAAATTTGAATTGGGTACTGTATGTCTCCCCTTAAGGTGCTGAGAGTTTTCAGTTCTCTCTAAATCCAAGGGGACGATCTGTTGGAGCAACCAGAGCAGGACATGCTATTTTTAGAAGTCAGGAGTGAAACAATCTACCATATAAAGCACATAACAATTTGTCAGCAAATTAGGATTTGAGAGCTCCGAGTACCTTCCTCCGACTGAGCCTGTGTATCACAAATGATTGTAACCATGTCTTAAATCACAAACATTTCCTCCAGCATTTTAAAAAACAAAAAAAGAAAACAAACAAACAAAAAAACCAAACCAAAGATTGAGAAAAGAATATGAAATACAAAAATACAGACATTCACAAATACAAGCTGAATCTCCATTGTTCTGAGGTCTAGCAAAGAAAAGGAATTGTAATTGTGGTCCAGGCCAACACAGGGGCTGCAAACACCATGCGGCATTAGACTGAATTCAGAGCAGAATTACAGACGTTACTTTGAATTTCTTAGCTTTGGTAGGTGCAAACCAGACACATGATGTTATTTCTTTTTAGCCCATATGAGAAAATGTTACATGCAGCGGAAATCTATTTCAGACAGCAGTGTTTCTTCAGCAGAATGGGATTTCTCTGATGCTTTGCTTTGCTCCATATGCTTCTAATTATTGCTCAATTCAAACAGCTATTTCTGCATTGACTTGCAGGAATCTCAGAAGGCACCTTCTACGTAGGCAAGAAGCATAGCCCATAAATAATTTCAAAAAGTATTAAAGAGGGGAAGCTTCATAGCTTTTCATTCCAATCTGACTATGTGGTATTTAAATAAACCTCTGTGGCTTTCCAGTAACATAGTAGGAACTCCCAGGTGGCAGGGCTGGGGGAAGAGAGGGAGGAGAGCACTAAACATACTAATGAACATGTAATTAAGAAAATGCGCCCTCATTCCCTTCAGAGACTCCATGAGGAGGGAGCTTATTTGAAGTGCTGCTTTCTGGTTCCCCTCCCTCCACAGAAGGAAATCAGCTTAGTATCTCCAGCGCCATTCAGAGTACCGCTGGTCCCAGCTCCAAGAGACTCCACTCAATTCAGACTGACACTGAGGCAGAAATCACAGTTTAGAAACGACTTGTTAATCAAAGGTAAAGGAGAGCATGTGATGCTGTTCCACAAACCTCAAGGCCCCAGTTTCTCAGGAGAGCTGTCTGTAGGCATTGGTGTTAGCCCTCTGCCCATTTTCCTTGACAGCACTGCTTTGTTGAAACGCAGTTTGGGTCGCTGCTGCCTGGGGGCTCTCCTGGAAAGGGAAATTCTCCATACAGCAGCATCGCCCACCCCCAGGGCTTGCAGGGACACAGCAGGCAGTAGCCCTGCACGGCAAACCATGTGGCCTCGATGCAAGGAACCACCTTGGCAAGTGGATCTCCAGGGCATGATTGGGACCAAAGGAAGAAAGAGTTCTGTTCAAGAGTTTAATTGTAATTGTGGAAGACAAGGGTTAATTTGCATAAGCTCATCGGGAAGAAGGAAAAGAAAAGTAATTAAAATGTTTGTTTCTCTTTCCAATCCAATTTTGAAAGTGGAGTTGGTTAAGGAAATTTCACCCTAAACATAGGATGGTAGCGGTGATTGGTAATTTAAGCATTCATGGGAGGAGGAGAGAGGATTTTGTAAACAGAGGCTTAGGAATTCCTTAGCCTCTTTAGACATCTGGCACATTCTGTATTGAATAACAGCCCTTCTTCCCTTGTTTTCTAAGCTTTGGAAACAACATATTTCTGGAGGCTGCACTCATCTTTAGTGAATCTTAATCAAGCAAAGATAAACCATTTGTTTGAACATCAGGCAGTGGCTTCCTGCCAATATGATTGTTAGATGGCAGAATCATGTCCCAAGAGAGACGGCAATAGTCCCGTTACACAAGGCATTTAAAATTAGACTAATTATACCACTAGGATATATAATAGCAGGGGCTAAACAACATAATGGGTCTTTCCCATCTCTTATTTTGGGCTAAATCAGGTTCTTCTTCCTACATAAACAGAGTTTGAGGCTTTGATGAGTAAGTGTTCTGTGCTGTTTCCTTTCAAACAAGTGAAACCTTACCCATTAACTCAAACAGGGCAAGTGCAAGCCTTCAGTCCATGCATTAAAGAGGATTTAAGATACAATCTCAAATACATGAGTCTATAGAAAGACAAAATTAAAACAATGTTGGGCATAAATGACAAAAGACATAGAGCAATGTATTTAACCATTGTATCCCTTACAATCAAAGGGTATCAACAGGAAAATGATCAGAGCAACCAGTCACTAGACCAGAGCAACAAACCCTGCTGCTGGGAGCAAAGCATAATTCAGTGTTCACAAATATTGTGGCACCATCTGCAATGAGGTGGGAAATTTATGCACAAACTTGAGAAACTTGTCTGGTTTTCATTAAATTGTTACATACCTCAGTCAGCCTTATGTTGCTAGAGCTGCATCTCCTAGATAAAGGATTGAAGTCACCTTAATGGCAGCTATGCAAATGGGACAGCTGTATGAAATTGGCTAGCTGAAGGAAGAAGAAATAGTTTTCTTTAGCTTTTCTGCAGATAGCTGGGCTTTTAATTGTGCATTTCCTTCAGGAAGGACCTAGAGATCAGGTGTTAGCATCTGTCTTTGGCCTCAGAAACTGAACGGGGATTGACAGAAGAAAGAATCACACAGAAAGAACAAAATCAGTGGGTTTTGGAGGAAAAGTGATATCTGACAGAGACTACAGACTAGGTCAAGGATCCATGGTGTGGAAGAGAGGTCTGAAGGAAGACAGTTCTGGGAGAGGGAACTTGAACCACAAAGACACTAGCTGAAATCCTGAAAAACATTCCACAGTGGTGAGAACAAGCAGAGAAGGGTATATTTATTTTTGTTTGGATCTGTAATACTTTTAGGCTTAAAGCAAGGAGTAACTCTGGTAGAGACCTTTGCAGACCTGTGAGTTGTTTTCACAGGCCCTGGGAGAAGCTCAGGATGAGCTGGAGCACCCACGAGGCTGCGACTCCTGCAGCATTCGAGAGAAGGTGGCTGTCCCAGGGAGCCTGGAGCATCTCCATCCCAAGTGGTTTTGCTCACAATACTACCCAAGTTGATATGCCACATATCCTAACTTATATGGAATTGGCCAAAATCAGCTACAGCAGTCAGTCTGGGAATCGTCCAAGCACTGTGCTGGGACAGAAGCACCTTTTAAGATTTAAAGGACCAGAAAGTAAGTTTGCATGTACATATACTATATCCAGATTCTCAGAGCAGGATCTTCTCTGCTGATTGAAAGATGACAGCAGACACAAATGTCACCTTTTTTCCACTGTCTCTGGAAGCTTCTCTTCATGCTGCATATTACTGCACCCAGACAGAATGATGACAGGACCTGGCTGATAATACTGCTGCCAGCAAAAAATTTGTCTTGTTATAAAAGCATCTAGCTTAAGAGTGTGAAACGGGGAGGAATTGCCTGCATCTTATACCAAAGGGCCTCTACAACCCTAACGCTGTGAGAAAGCAGATTAAATTCACTTTAAAGAAACAAGGGAATTCAAAGTGTCATGTAAGGGTTAAAAAGAAACTGATGTCCTCACTGAACTGCTGAGTGGGGATGAGCAGATCAACTTCAGGTTTTGTTTTCTTATTCATGGATCTGGGAGATGAAAGCAATCATCAGCCTGATAGCCAATCTTTGTGAATGTTTCCTAATGTTTTGTCCAATTTGATCGTAAATGTGGAAGGCAGTGGAGCTTCCCTGCATCCTCTGGGATACTACTTCATAAGCTAATAATTATCTTACAAATCCATGATGCAACCAGCTTTTTACCTCTCTCACTGTGGGAACCCACATCCCCTCCAGCAGTATCCCCTTCCTTTTGTCACCTGTGCCCTCCCCTTATGCTCTTTTCAATCAGTTTCTTATGTCTTCAATCTAATTTCAAATTAAGGCTCCATGGTGGGGGCAGGGGCTTGCCTTCCCCACTCCCTCCCTGCCTGTGAAATACCAGGCTCTCCTGCCTCATTACAGAAAGACTAGAGTTCTTGGGTGAGCTCAGACAAGATGCAATTTAGAGTAATCTATCAGACTGATAGAAATGCAAGCAGATAGAATGCTGTGAACTTATTTTATTTCTAATTATGCAAATCATTATGTAAAATAGGCAAATGCATCATTTCCCCCCAGGCTCCTGGCATTTCCCCACTAAGCTTTAGGGTGTGCAAATTTTGACGTTCTTAGCTCAATAGCCTGCCTGATCATGCAAGACCATAGGTAAGCATGCTTCCAAATGCTGAGGTTCAAAGCATCATGGAAGTTATTTACTAAAAGCAACTGGGACAAGTCTCACAGTTGAGGCGGTTGCATGGTGGGTGTTGGCAGTGCCAGGGAGCAGGACAGCCCATGAGGCCCAGCAAGTTTCTTTGAGCGACTGGAAGGAGAAAGGGGGAAGCAATGGCCTTTGCTCTTCTGGGGGCAACAAGGAGGACGGGAAACCTCGCAACAGGTAATCTGAAAATGTTCACCCTCCGGCACCTAAAATAAGTGGTGGGGTGGGGAGGGGGTGTTTTGTTTTGATTTCCCTCCCCTCATGGGAAGAGTTCTCTATCAGATGGGATAGGAAACAAGGAAAATTAGATTGGCACCGTTTAAGGAGGCTTTAAAACAGCAGGAAAAGACATCATGTAGGGATGCTGCTCCTCACTCTGACTTTGTTTGGAAGTTGAACTGGATTTATTTTTAAATGTGTAAAAAGACAGATAATTGTTTGCTCCTAACAATTCTTCCCTATGCATGGTAGTCTAGTCACACAGCTCCAAAGTTGGTACCAATACCTGAGGCTGTAAATTTATTCTAGTATCTTGGACTTGCCAAAACATTGCTTGTCAACATACCATGTGGCATGCTCAAAACTCTAGCCATTAGGAGAATTTAGGAGAAACCCTTTTGAACTGATCTGTGGTAGAAATAGACAATTTCTCGGATGCTGCAAAGTCTTGTGCAGCACATTTGTTCTGCGTGGCTGATAACCTGGCTAACGGTAGCTGTCTCTGCTTACAGGCTGATGAGAATCCCTCCTGTTGTGAGGAAATTTAAGTAATTTTGCAGACTAACACTTGTGAATTTAGATTGAGGAAGCAACAGGAGACAAGCTTAAGTTTGCTTCCTTTTGAAATGTGGCTGATACTACTTACAGGTAACTTTGAGGTAACTTGAGTTCCAGAATCCTCGATTTTGCTGTTGCTTTTCTCCTTCTTTTCTTTTTTTCTTTTTTTATTGTCCCCCGAAAGCTGTAAGGATGCCCTAGACTGACTTAGAAGCTCAGGATTTTCTTAGGTCACAATCTGCCATTTTGAGACTGCCATTACCCTTCTCAGTGACAGCATCCCATCTCCCGGTGGGTCTAGATAGGAAAAAACCCTGACCCTGGAATTTGGTAACACACCCAAGAGACTTTCTTCCTTCATTTTAGTAAATCCTGTTGAACTTTCCTGCCACCTGGGATGGCCTAACAGCATCATTCCATATGATAAATTTACTTTCTTCTTATCTCACTAAGAAATAATGCAGGATTCAGCTGTCCTTCCTTCTTCCTTTTGTCTACTCTTCAACTCCTTTTTATTTTTTCTTTGCTGTGATTCTACATTATGTTCAACATAAGTGTACTAGAGTCACACAGCTTTTATAGCACGTACCAGAGCCCCAAGTCATCTGTTCATTCATACCATGGTTAGGAGGAATGACTATTACAAATGGGACCAGTAGGAAATGGGAGGAACCACTGATGCCATCTGGCCTGCCTTGTAAATAAATATCCAGTTGAAGTCTTGCCACTTGATTTGTCATTCCTTACTCTGAATAGTTTCTGTTACTGTCTCCCTACTGCTGAAATATAGTTTCTTGCAATACCATTTTACTAGCTCTAAGGTTGTCTCTTGACGTACAGAAATCAGAACGAGTGATGCTGGGGCAGTGAGTCTCCATTTGCTTTCCTTTCACTGCATTGTCATTGCCTGCCAGTGAAAGATCTCCTTTCATCAAACATTTCCCATAGTCAGTGTCACAAAATGCTTTGCAGATGAAGTCAGTCATATAAGCCAAAGCAAAAATCTGAGTCTTTAAGGTGATTATTATAGATAGGTGACTCAAAAGCTCCTGAGGTGTTACAGAAAGGTGGGATGGAGGGGAAAAAAAACACAAAACCAATAAAAAACAAACAAGAAACAACTGGAAAGAATAATCTCTTTGAAAGTTACTAACAGTCGAAGAACAAACAACAGAGTAGACAAGTTCGCATAAGTTTGTACCATGGGAGATTATTTAGATGAAGAGTATCACAAAAACCTGCTTAGTCACTAGGTGTAGAAAAGTAAGGATTTCAGATAACAAGCCTTAACAAACTGAAAAACTGAAGTTCCTCTAAGGCACTCTCAAACAGCTAGAACTGCAAATGAAGGAAACTTCTTTTCCAGAAGCAACTGTTGCAGCCACGAGTAGCTAGTCTTGCCCACACATATTTTGGAGGGCACAGTAATAATTTTAAAAGCATGCCCCCTTTTAGAGGAGTAAATTTATTTTAGTAAGTCAGTTTATAAGTGTCAACTTCTCTTAACAAATGTAACAAAAACTGCAGCTCCATGGTCTTACTGGCATGAGGACACATTGTTCTGGAGGAGAGGATATGGGAAACATTTGTCCAACAATTGCTGTTGGAGTTCCTTGAGCCAAACCCTGCTCTCTTGAACTGCCCTGGAGGACCGTATACATTGGTGCATTGCTTAGTCACCAACTGGACCACAGTCCTGAGTAAAGAAAAGAAAATGAGAAAAATTCAGAATTTGGATAGTACGGTTCAGGGGACCTCTGTCCTCAAAGGGAAGGATGGGGTGCATTGAATAATACTTGGTCCTTCCCTGTCTTTGACCACAGGCTCTCCTAGGCCAGTAGGAAGGAAGAGCAGGCGCTGTTGGGGGGCTTTTGTCACGACATCCTTTCTGTGTTGCAGAGGACAAGCTCTGCCAACATGTTTCAGAGGCTGGATGGTTCCAGCAACCCGTGTTTCAGTGGTGTACCTCAAAACACAGCTATGTGGCAAAATTCATGCTTCTGTCCTTAGCAGATGTATATCGGTGTAGCTCTAGATCTGCTCAGCATCATCTGGTGGGCCAGTAACAGCTCTCGCCTGACCTATGCCATTTTCTCTCTTGCAGGCAGGCCGGGCGCTTCCACGGAGGAACTGCTGCATTTTTATAGCCTTTTCGAGTCTCTGAAGGGGTTGCAGCAGTGCAAACGGGGATTTAAAATCCCTCCTCTTTTCTTAGGTAAGACTGGACGTTTCAAAAAAAGCTGCCTTCCCCCAGCTAAAGCTTAGATCTGCATGAATAAAGCATTTATTCTGCCAGCAAAAAGCAACGGTCATGCTGCGATAACAAATCAATCCCCCCACACTGGGGGAGGCGACGGCGCAGACACGAACACCCCGAGCAGGCAACCAGCTCATTCTGCAAATGTACCCGGGCGCTGCTTCTCCACACCCTTTTTTTTTTTTTCTTTTTTTTTTCCTTCCTCCTTTTTTAATAACTCTGGGCACAGGCAGCTGTTTGCATTTTCAA
>VXBW01004283.1:399847-427679 GCA_013400375.1 Thinocorus orbignyianus
CCGCGCAGCCGGGCGGAGAGCAGCGCCTCCGCCTCGCCGCCGCGGGACCCTGCGCGGAGCCGGCCGAAGCTTCGTGCACCGTTCCCGTCTCGCCGCCGCCTTCTCCGGCAGGAGCGACTCCGGAAACTTTCGCCGAGGGAAGCGCCGACCCNGCTGGAGGTGCACCAGTTCTACCCGCTGGTCAAGGTGCAGTGCTCGGCCGAGCTCAAGTTCTTCCTCTGCTCCATGTATGCACCGGTGTGCACCGTGCTGGAGCAGGCCATCCCACCCTGCCGCTCCCTCTGCGAGCGGGCCCGCCAGGGCTGCGAGGCCCTCATGAACAAGTTTGGTTTCCAGTGGCCAGAGCGGCTCCGTTGTGAGAACTTCCCCGTTCACGGTGCGGGTGAGATCTGTGTGGGGCAGAACACGTCAGATGCCCCACCGGGGCCTGGCGGTGCGGCTGGCCGGGGAGCCACTGTCCACCCCACGGCTGGCTACCTCCCTGACTTCCTCACCCCGCCGCAGCCCCCCTCTGGATTCTCCTTCTCCTGCCCCCGGCAGCTCAAAGTGCCCCCTTACTTGGGCTACCGGTTCCTGGGGGAGCGGGACTGTGGAGCCCCCTGTGAGCCCGGCCGGCCCAATGGGCTCATGTACTTCAAGGAGGCAGAGGTGCGATTTGCCCGGCTGTGGGTGGGTGTGTGGTCTGTGCTCTGCTGCGCCTCCACCCTCTTCACCGTGCTCACCTACCTGGTGGACATGCGCCGCTTCAGCTACCCAGAACGGCCCATCATCTTCCTCTCGGGCTGCTACTTCATGGTGGCAGTGGCCTACGCTGCAGGCTTCTTGCTGGAGGAGCGGGTGGTGTGTCTGGAGCGCTTCACCGAGGATGGCTACCGCACTGTGGCCCAAGGCACCAAGAAAGAAGGCTGCACCATCCTCTTCATGATTCTCTACTTCTTTGGCATGGCCAGCTCCATCTGGTGGGTCATCCTCTCCCTCACTTGGTTCCTGGCTGCTGGCATGAAGTGGGGCCATGAAGCCATTGAGGCCAACTCCCAGTATTTCCACCTGGCTGCCTGGGCTGTGCCTGCTGTCAAAACCATCACCATCTTGGCCATGGGGCAGGTAGATGGCGACGTGCTCAGTGGGGTGTGTTACGTAGGTATCTACAGCGTGGACTCGCTGCGGGGCTTTGTGCTGGCACCCTTGTTTGTGTACCTCTTCATTGGCACTTCCTTCTTGCTTGCTGGTTTTGTGTCCTTGTTTCGCATCCGCACCATCATGAAGCATGATGGCACCAAGACCGAGAAACTGGAGAAGCTGATGGTGCGCATTGGTGTCTTCAGTGTCCTCTACACGGTGCCTGCTACCATTGTCCTGGCATGCTACTTCTACGAGCAGGCTTTCCGTGGCACCTGGGAGAAGACGTGGCTCCTCCAGACCTGCAAAACCTATGCCGTGCCCTGTCCCAGCCACTTTGCCCCTATGAGTCCGGACTTCACGGTCTTTATGATCAAGTATCTCATGACCATGATTGTTGGTATCACGACTGGCTTTTGGATCTGGTCTGGCAAAACCCTTCAGTCCTGGCGGCGCTTCTACCATAGACTCAGCACCGGCAGCAAAGGCGAGACGGCAGTATGAGACGCCCCTGTCCCCTCTGGCACACATGCACACGCAGAGGAGAGGGATACTCAGCAAAAGAGGAAGGCAGTGGCTCCCTGAAAATGGAGGAAGGGAGGCTTTTCCAAACTTTTTCTTCCTCCCGGGGGGTTTGAGAAAAAGAAAAAAGTAAAAAAAATTACTCTTTGCATAAAGGATCAGACAGACTGTGTCCAGTGGTGCTTGTGCCCAGCTAAGTAGAAGAGCACAGAAAAAGAGGCTGCTGGTGGGATGTTAGAGTCCTTCACCTGCAAGAAGTCCCCTCGCTTCTCTCTCTCACTACCCCCGTGCAGGATAAAACCCAAACTGACTAAAACCATCCTGCCTTGCTGTGGTCGAGAGGGAGGGGAAGGCAGATCTGTTGAGCTGCCCCTGCCCAGAAGTAGCCAACCCCCCTCTGGATTGCTGGGGTGCAGCTGCAGCGCCGGCAGGGTGACTCCTCGGCCTGGCCTTACTCTGGGCTCCTTCCAGCCCGGCGGAGCAGCCACGTGAGTACTGCATGGCCAGCCACAGCCTGCCTCGGGTGCTGCTGAGATGCCTCTTCTGTCAACTCACAAGTTCCTTTTTACCTCAGCAATACCTGTTTTAATTGTTCTAAAGTGAAAATTGGGCCCTCAGTGTGTTGTTCTTGCTGCTGTGGGGAAGGAGGGGGTTGCTGTTCCACACCCTGAAAAGAAATGACTTGTTGCTTTTCAGCAGAAGGCTTTTCCCCCTTGCCTTTGTTCTAGGAGACAAAGGGGGAAACAAAAGTGTTTTCTATGTAGAAAGGCATAAGCATGGGATTGGTTTTTATGGGCAAACTAACAAAAAGAAGTCGTTGAGGTTCACCCTTGGATGTGGGGAGCTCGCAGAAATAAACATTCCTTTTATGAAAAAAGGCGGAGGCAGGATGTTTTCCAACCGTTCAGTATGGGTCGGTTTTCTAAGCTGAAGGAAATGCAAGACTTAGAGGGTAAGAAGAGCTTAAACAAGAGCACCTGCCAAAACATGAGCCATTAAAATATGTTACATAAAGATACGATTTTTTTTCTCTCCTTTTCCCCCTAAACCTGCTTTCTCTCCTGCTTTGCAGTGAGCTCACTGCAGGTAAAGCCAATATCCAGCCGGCTTCTGGGGACAGGAGGAATCCTTTTGGCTCCTGGTGGACCCTTTGCCTGCTCCTCAGGTTCTGTGACCTGCATGGCAACGAATTCTGGTGCAGGAACGTGCTGCGGTTGGAGTATAAAAGCAAGCAGGTACCGCAAGTGAGGAGCCTTCTCATTTCAGCTAAAATACAGCTGGTTAAGTTTCCAGAGATCATGTCTTGGGAGGAAAGACATTCAAAAATTAATCATCAAATGCATTGCTTTCTTTTTGAAATGTGACAGATTTTTCTATTCTGAAATTTTTATGTTGACTTGTTCATATTTTATTTTTTGCGTACTATTTTGCCTTTATATTCACTGAAGGGTTGTTTTTATAAGTATATGTGTGTGTATATTCTTGCCTAAGGACAAAATAGGAAATTCTGGATTTTTAGCAAGTCTCCATGCTATAGCTGCTCTTCATTTTTTGGGGGAAAAAGTGGCTGGAATGAAATTAACGAAGAAAAAACCTGTTCAGGGTGAGGGGGCAGACTGCTGCTGTCTGAGGGCATACCAGTAGTCTGGGCATGGGGAATGAGCCCATCAGCCAAATCCTTTCATAGATTTGATTTCAGACTTACAGGGCTTGGGTTTTTGTCTTTTACAATGTGCACGTGGAAGAAAAATAAAAATATAAACGTGTAAGTGCAGTATGTATATTTTGTAAATCTTGGTTTTGTAAGAAAATATGTATTTATGTTTTTACTTGATTTTTTTTTTTTTGAAGGTCTGTATGAGGCCCTGCTTCATCCCATGTACAGATCACTAAATAAATAATTTTTAATACAAAAGGCTCCAGTGAAGTTCTTTCAGTCTTGGAACACTCAGCAGGTTATAGCAAAGGGGGCAAGCTCTGTGAGGGGTATCTTTCCTCCCCTTTGTTGTGGAAGCTGCAAGAGACTTTGGGGTGAATATACTGACCAAAAATTCAGCTGTGGCTTGAAACTGGCCTTCCTAAGTACTGGCTGCTCACAACAGTAGATCACATTTTGAGACTGTTTCAAAGGTTTGCCCTCACATGAGGTACTTGCATCCTAGCCAAGTTTTCTTCCAGGTTCTGCCTCTTGCTGAGGGCAAGCTGATAAACCAGTATTGTTATCTAGAAAATAAGGATAATGCTCTCTTCCCATTCCAAAGGGACTTCAAGACTTAGAACTAGAGTGCACTACAAGTGCTGTAAATGAAATCCTTGCTTTGATGGGTGGAGTGTTTCAGGGAAACAGTGAGGACTAGGTCCTTTCCAATAGCTTTTGAGGGGCAGTTTTGAACTAGCTTTCCCCCTCCACCCCCCAGTGCCTTTGCTATCTACAGTTTTGTTCAGGTGAATTTTAATTTAATCTTAATAGCTAGCCTGAAGCCTACATTCTTTCTTATCACAGTCACCTGAAAGCTGATAGCTTCAATGGAATGGTCTATTTTATTTCATTTCTTAAACTGAAGTAAATGTTTAGATCTCAAGCTGTGTTGCTACAGTCGTGGAAAGTGCCCTGGCAAACAGAATTTTACACCTGTGACATGATGATAGTTTCCAGCTTTTCTCTTGCAATGATTTCAGCCTACTTATTTAGCTCATCACCCTTCCTTTGCCTTAAACTGTGGCTATACTAAAATTTAAGTTACAGAACAGAGATCTAGGATGCCTTAGCTGGGTGCCTTCATAACAGATGTGGTTGTGCTGCAGTGTTGTTTCATTTACTGAGTATGGTGCAATAGTTGCACTTTCAGGGCGCTATTTTATTTGGACACTGTCATCTCAGACATAACCTTTTACATTTACAGCGTACAAATCACTGATTTAAAGTTCTTTTCAGAGCTAGTCCCATTCACTCTGCCTCTCTAGAAAACATCTCTAGCTGCTCCCCAGAATCACTCACTTGTCAAGTTTCCTTTTTGAAAAGGCCTTTGCTTTCCAGCAACTCAGGTTGCTTCAAACTGCTCCATGACACGAGCTTGCTGATGACTGCTGAGGGGGGTTTCATTCCACTCACTTAGGAAACCTGAACCTTTCTATAAACATTTCCTCCCATTAATCCGACAGTGCTGGCCGGAGCGATGGAACGGCTGAAAGGGCTCGTGCTCTGAAGGACTGGGAACAGGCGGGAGCGGGGCTGTGACTGACGCCCCGGTGCTGTGCAGCCACAGCTGTGTCGCTAAACATGTAAGCGATTCTTAATACATAATGGATAGCTGAACCCACGATTCAGGCAGGCAGCCTGTCCCCCTGCTCTTCTCCACTCGCCACCCATCCTCACTAACTGGATCAGAAACTGCATTTAGGTGTGATCGCTACTTCTTTGTCCATATGTGGAAAAACTTAAATAGGCTTTTTTTTTTAGTTCATGAGACATTCATATCTGAAAGGAAATGTCTGTTTCCACCAAAAACCACTAAAGCCGAATACTTTCATTCAGTATTTCCTATTAGGTACTTCTGGCTTTAAAGTCACTTAGGTGAAACTATCCAAATCCTGGGATTTAAGTTGATTTCTAAAATTTGAGATTGTAGGTGAAATTTGATGCTGGTGTAAAGTAGAAGCAACTGCTATTCACTTTTAAGCAGATGTGACTTGCATCAAGACTGAATTTGCTCACAGTGGAAACAATTTGGAGAATTTCAAGTAGTGATAGCATCTGGCCTTCTGGAATAAAAATCTATCACCATTCTGATAACAAAGTAGCAGTTACTTTCATAACAGAGTACAATTTTAAAAATCTCTTTGTGAAGCTGTCTGGAAAAAAGGATTAAAAATAAGCCTTTACTAACCTTTACTAATCAGTGCAAAATGATTTTTCCTCGACTGATGTTTCAGTCCACTTTCAGTTACTGTTTTTTAGGTTTAAGAGATGTTTCCTACCCTTCACCTTTGGCTCTTGTCTATGCAGCGTTTTTGGTTCACAAGAACTTGACAAGTAATAGTTATAATTGATCGATAGCCCTGTAAATTTACACCATATACATTTTAAGAAAATGGTGATGTTTGTGTTGCTGTCTTGAAGAAAGTATTATCATTTCAGGCAAGTTAGACAAGAGGCTTTAACAGTTCTTGTGTTCATGAATAGGAGCAGCAAATGAATGTTTGCTTCTGCAGAAAAAAAGTGCTTTTATACAATATCAGTGTTTGTTTGGGTTTATTTTTGGTGGAATAGACAAAAACATTCAATCGCTGGTGTGGGTAAGTACTTCACCCACAACCAATAGCTTTGCATGCAAGTAAGAAACCACACATCTCTCTATTCACCAACTGGCAACAGTAAACATTATTTATAATTTCACATGGGTTTAGAAACCAAATTACTAGCTTGTGTCTTAGTCTCTTTTTTTTTTCCTTTTTTTTTTTTTTCTGTACCTCATTCTCTTTTCCTTCCAGACCTTACAGGTTCTTTGTATACACTCTGCTCTCTAGACTTGCATTCTACTCTGGTTATTTTTTAGAACCATGAATCCAGCTGAAAGAAATTTAGTCTGTTGCTTGGAGAGGAAAAGACGACTCTGAATCTTTCAGCACTATGACTGTTCATTGAGATAACTATTGCCAAGCCTGTTCTATATAAACCAGGATAATTGTTTCATGCCAACATGAGTGTGTGGTTTTGGCAGCTACAACGCTGTTTGGGATAATATAGGATTGGGAGAATAAATACAGTGCATGGCAAGTTCCCAAATGCCCCACTTAGAACCAACACGTTTTGACTAAAATGATGCCCAAACTGTAAAACTAAAATACATATATCAGAGTTTAACACTGCTCAAACAACCAGTTTGCGACGCAGGAGGAAAGGAAGGGTTTTCGCACTGTTTAAACCCAAAGTCTAAGGTTGCCTGGTTCAGGTGGCTGGGCACTGCTTGCCTCCAAATCAGGGCAGTGGAAGGAAGGCACAGCACTTTCTCCTAATCCAGGTAAAGACTGGGCCCAAGCACAGTGTTACCACATTTGCAGCCAAATAGGATTCGACTGAATGATGCACAGTGAGGACAGACAGGCCCAAACCTCTGTACAACCAGCCCCTAGGAAACTATGGGGCTGGGACAAACGAGAATATGAATAAAAGCAGGAATAAGCAGGGCCTAGAGCACATTTTTAAATAACAATTGTAAATTGTGGGGGGATCACTTATCCATATTAGTCAGAATATCCTGCTAGCAACAACTTGTTCATTTTGGCTGCCCCAGCTGTGTCACAACTTGGGTTGGTTATATACAACCCTTTGCTTAAGCATGTTACTCTCACAAATACAGGTGGAAAATCAGTGTGCTGTGTGCACTGCCCAGATGAGTTGTCTATAGGAGCAGGTTTCGGCTGCACAAGTCTTGGAAATTAACCCCATCATGTGGCCACCAAGGTAGCCATGAACCTTACTATTAACACTAGGATCCCAAAGGCCAGAATGACAATTAGAAAAGAAAGGTGTGGGGGGGAAGGATACCTAGGGCGCCCCTACCCACAGTTATACTAAAGGCATTGGCAATTCTAGCATTGTTCTCAAATCAAACTGCAGGAAAGCAAGGAGTATCCCCACCATGCTGTCCTTTTCTTCAGGCTAACATACAGAAGGGCTTAAGAAAAAGCTTGTGGTTAAAGGAGAATTCTGACATGAGTTGTAGCAGAAGAAAAATATGTTATCTGGCTCAGGTGGACACAAAAGGCTGTTCCAGCGAGTAGGCACTAATCTAGGATTTGGAAGACAAGTGCTTGATTACCTGCACTGTCACAGTTGATGGACAGATCACTTACAGCCAGACTTTCAGCAGTATTCAGACAGCTAAAGATGCAGGCAGGTACATGGAAAGCACTTTTCAGAAGTGCTTAAATTCCCAGGTGCATGTCTTGGTAATTGACTGGAAAATCTCATCTCTGTCTCTAATTCCTTGTCTATAAAATTGGAACACTGGCACTTCTTTATATTGCAGGAGTGTTGTGAGAATAAATACTCTCAAAACCAGAAGAAATTAAATACAATGATAATAGGGTTTATATAATTACCTTTGTCAGATCTTTGTCCTGTAGTCTGACTTTTTGCAAGTAGGTCCCATTCTAGAGAACACCAAATTAAAACCACTAGATAGGATAGATTACTTGCATGTTTTCCAATATCTTATCTAAAACTATGCTTTCACAGGAGTATCACTCTAGTCAGGGCTCAAATATAAGACGTGAGAGGGTATAAAGACACATGTTAGGTAATTAGGAAATTGCACCAAACTGGGCATGTATGAAAATCAGCAGCTGTTGGCTCCAGTCAAACACAATGTACCTGGATTATCCTGGTGCTTACCCGGAGCACAGATAAGGATATGGGCCCATCTGTGCTGGTGCTATAGGGTGCTTAGCTCTTCCAGTACTCCTCAATCTCTCATTTCCTATGTGCTATAAATACAGTTATTATCAACAGACTCTGTGACACCTCTGCTGTCCCTCTTTAAATCATTACAGTTCACTTCAGGTTGTTGCAAACAGGATCTAAATCATAGTTAAGTAGTAGGCCTAAAGCAGAGTTGTCTGAGGCTTTGTCCGAGCCCTCAGCAGTGGGAACCCACCTTCCCTGCCATGTTTGCACTTTGTCACTTAGTTCCTCAACAGTTTTTTTCTGTTACCATGACCTCCAACATTTTTCTCTTTACTAAAAATGGCCAAGCAGAAGGATTAGTTGGCTGTTTGGACATTTTCCTGCCTCAACAACAGGGAACAGCATGAGACTACTATACTTCTTTCAACAATGAAATAGGGAGGCATTTAAGCTGACGGGGGTAAATGTTTGTGTGTTGTCCTGGTGCCAGCCTTTCCTGTGGGAGACTTCTGCACCCATTCGCCTTCATCACACATCAGGTTTTTGTTGCTAAATAAAGTAAATCAACAAACCAAAAAAGATTCCTGAATGCATCAAAGCATGCTGTAAGTTACAAATCCCCCCTCACACAAACAAAAACATAACTTGAAGAGTTTTTATGGAAGACAGTCAAAGGGAGCTGCTTCCAAAAATATTTACTTAAAGCACAAATCAGATCAGTTGCCTGACATGGCTTCCTTCCACAAATTTTCCATGCAGGGGGGGTGTGTATATGAGTGTGTGCATGTGTGTGCACGTGTAGCATGAATGCGCGCTAGTGTAACGACGAGTTACAAGTATAGGTAAATCTTTTATCAAAAACCTAGTGAAGAGAGAAAATCAAAAAGCCCTTGCCCAATGCAGCTGTCTGCTAATTAAACATTGGTGTTAATTGCAATAGTGTGCTTGGACCCCATTCCCCATGTTTGTTGTAGTGCCTGCGTGAGCTCTGGATCGCTAAGAAATTTCACATTCTCACAGAAAATGAAACCGCCTATAAAAGGAATGAAAGGCTGTGATATGTATATATATCTATAGGGCTATTTTTAAAGAAAAAAAGATTTTTTGTGTGAGCTAGTTCAAAGCCAGCTTTGATTATCTAAAGGAAAAGTCAGTCTTTAGAAAGAGTAAAAAAACTAAATGTAAAGATGGAATCTTTTTTATTTAATCCATGATGAAAAGAGCATTTCTTATTTGTAATCCTCTCGCCTTTCAGGTTTTTTATTTATTTTTTTTAATTAACGGCAAAATGTAAAAGTTTCAGGCAGCAGTTCCCATCCTTACTTTACGAGATGTGCAAAGCAGCATTCCATTAGGGCCAACAGCCAGTAAAAAGGATGTCATTTGACACCCTTACACAACTATGCATACCAGGCTGGAACCCAGCGAGCGGGATTATGTGAGTGGATAGAAAGCCCTTCTAGAGGCAGGATTTACTCATACTGTTTTTCTTTACACATTCTGCTCTCTGAAGATAGTAAATCAGCTATTGGGTTTGCAGAAAAAACTCTCATGATGGCTAAAGAATTCAGGCACAAAGTAGATGAAGGCAAAGATCTGGCCTCTCTAAAGCAGCTCTCAGAGACCACGGGAAGAAACTGAGCTGCACCCCTGTCCGAAGGGGCTAAACAGCGCCTGTGCCTGTACCATATATCTCTTCTAAGCCAGGGGCAGGAGGTGGGCTGGGTTTCCAGAGCCCACGCCAAATCCCACGGCAACTTTCTGCTTTTATGGTAGGCTAAACCGAAGTCCTGGATCTGAATGTTATAAGATTTAAAAGACCGTACTTTACAGTTACTGTGAGCCAGAAACTGTCTTTTCTGGTAAGAAATCCCTTTGCTTTGTTATGGAGACACAGAGTTTTGTATCACTGCCCACGGACAGGGATCTCGTTTTCTGTCTTTGAGATTCCTTAAGGTTTTTGTTGTTTAACTAATAGAGTCAACATTAACTAACGGAGCTAACACTTCAACCCCAGGGCTCTCATTTTCCTCAAGATCTTACAGCAGTGAGTTCTGAATCAAATCTTAACCAAAACCTCCCAACACAAGATATGAAAATAAACACTTCTCAGAAAACAATCTCAAGAGTCAGGAACTTCACTTAAATGACTCTTCCATTTTGCTATCGATTTTCATTAAAACTAGCTTTGTTAATAAGGTGTCCCTTGGTTAGCATTCCACCACTGCCCTCAGACTTAATACATTACTTGAAAGTAATATTAAAGATATTAAAGGTGCAGTAACAAGTTATATACATAAAAATAAGTCTGTGAAGAACTATGTCATGATAACCGTTATTCTCACAAGCTCCACCTCTCAGCATCATCCCTGGCTGAATGTTATTTGGCTGGTGAAGTTCTTTGTACCAATACCAGCCTATTTTATTTGTTCTTAAATGTAATTCTGCACAGACAATGACATTTTTATTAGTAAATGAGCAGCCAGCAGACAGGGCACCAGACTAGGGGTCAGGAGACTGTCATACTTTTCCCAAACTTGCCCATGGTCTGCAAATTCTTCCAATCATCCTTACCTCCATTTATTTTTCGGCCCTTCTCTAAATAGGATCATGCTCTTTGGGACAAAAAAATGTCTCTATTGTGCCCACATATGTGTTGGTACTGTTCCCATCTTGCTGGAGCCCTGATCTTGATGGGGGCCTCTCAAGATTCGGCACAATGCAAGAGGTTCCAATTAAAAATAATTGATCATTAAGAGGCAGAGAATGGTAAAGAGAGAGCTGGTGCTTTACTTTCTATGGGGAAATAGTCAAACACCAGTGGCAAAGTAGAGTCATGTGTGATGACACCGAGTCTTCCCAAAGAAATGAAAGTGGGAAGTGTCACTCATCACCTTTTGGGCTTTTGTGTAACATGCATAAGGAACGTTCCCTCCTCTGAAGAGTCTCTGTGGACTCTTCAGATGATGGGATTTACTGTCACATGCCCTCTTCTGCCTGTCTTTTCCTGATTGTTGTACAAAGTGTTGCCATGTGGGGTCTGTGTGATAGCACATACTGCAAAATAACTACAGCTGAGTGGAATTGGTGCTGGCCAGTCCAATTGTTTGTTGGCTGACTATTCCCTAAAAATGAAAACCAGACACTGAGGAAACTATCCCGTTCATAAAAGGAAAATATTTATCTGCAACGAAAAACAAAACAAAACAAACCCAAACCAAAACCAAAATAACTGGCTGGATATTTCATTAAAAGGTCACTAGTGAAGTGATGAGATAATTGAGCAGCATAGCAAGGAAGAAGCCCACTGCTTTCACACACACCTCCAAAATATGGATTTGAATTAAGTGCAATGATTTTCCACTTCACTCTGAACTGCTTCAATTGAAGAAGAAAACAAAGGGGAAATGTCTGAATGTTTTGTCTAAATGCTTTCTAAGTGAAGCAACACTAAGTTTGAATTTTAAATGCACCCAAAACAAGTGAAAAATACTAAGCAAACTTATAAGGTTCAGCTGGAGTTAAGGGGTAGATTGGATTGTCCAAGGCTAAGACAGACAGGTAGCTTGGCTTTGGAACCACAGGGAGTTTGAGAGACACGGGAGCTGGTTTTGTCTCCCGTTTGCCCCATTATCACTGAGAATCTTCACTAATCCACATCACATATACTACGTAGACCTGGTAATAAGGGACATAAGGGAGCAAATGGAACATTTTGCTCAATGAGATTAGAAATAGTATATAGGGAAAAGCGTTTGTGGGAAGCAGAGAAAGAAGCTCAATTGAGGCTGAGAAACAAGAGGCCTATGGGCAGTTACAGCTACAGGTCCAGTTGTTTTTCTTGGGTTTCAGGCTGGCCAGAAAGAAAACAACTCCAGTGCAAAGCCCTGCTTCTGTGCCTGCTCAGCCCCAGGCTCACACTAACTGGCCCTGCCTGCTGGTTAATGCTGGGGGCTGGCTTGCAGTCTGGGCTGGCTTGTAGCTCACCAACCCTGAGCCCTATGCAAGGCAAATACGTGACTGCCCCCATCTTGATGGGTGTTACTCTGAGATTCTTCACGCTGCCTTTTTAACAGGACTGGCTTCCAAACATATCAAAGTTCTGCCTCTGTCACCGGTTAACTGTGGTGAAGTGCCCAGGCTCCGAAGGAGTGCTTAGTCATATATTGTCGCAGTAGCATCTCCAGGGCACACTAATTGCTGGCTGCAAACTGTTGTGATCAATGTGAATGCTCACTGAATGATACTCTTCCAGTAACTTTTCAAAAGGAAGAAGTTTACCAGCAAAGAAATTCACGAAGGTTACCAGGAGCATAAAGTGCCTTGCTAGAATGTCAGTCCTAGCTATTCCCTTGGAAACCAGTAAATAAAGAGTTAAGGTATGAGCAAACACAACCTTAACTGTGCTGTTTGAGCGATGCCCCAATATGGCCATAACACAGAGAGCCTGTGCTATCTCAAAGGCAGAGTGCAAACATTTGGGGAACAGGGTACATTACCACAGGACAGAGTTTAAAGCCTTCTTTCTGCAAGGGAAAACTGGTCTGTACCAAAGCCACAGGGACTGGGGGCAGGGGGAGTGCTGACACCAACCTTACCTGAGACAGCTGGTCTCTTCATCGGATCTAACATCTACCCACTTCACAACCCCTGCCCTCGCAGGCTGCCACAGGACTCCTCACTCCACCCTCCAGCACTGAGCCCCCAGACCATCCTGCCGGCACCCCTGCACACTTCTGGTAGCTCCCCTGGGGAGGAAGAGCTCTAGGCACCGTTATTACCACAATTTATAAAGTCAACACCAAAAGGAGATGCACTACTGAACCACCCATATAAACAGAGAAGGCAGGGAAAGAGGCAAGCCACTTTCCAGGAGGGCAAGGTCTTTCTCATGTCAAAGCCCAGCAGTTTTCTTGTGTCACAACCACAAAGCAGCCAAGTGCTCCAGCTCTGCCAGCGGGAGCAGGGAAGCTCCCACAGTACGCCCACATCATCCCCAGCAGTATGGCCAACCCCAGTGAGCGCATGGGGAAGGTTATTCAGGCCCGGCTTTTCAAAAGTCTCATGGCTTACCCACATTTGCCAAGACAGAAAGGTGCAAGATGCCAACGGACAGGTATGCTGCTGTGTCAGTGAAGGCTTTTTTCTTTCTGGCAGAGGGTAGGACAGCAGAGAAAAGTGCCATCTCTGCTGTGGCACAAACACTGCTCTGAAGCGTGTAGCCACAGAGAAACCTGTTCAAAGGCTCTTTACCATGGCAGGGGTACACTCAGAAGTGTTGCGCTGTCCCTCTTCTCTATTTATTTCTCATTCTCTGCTCCCTAGGAAACTGAGAATCACATTAGCGTCTCCCTCTTTTTTGTCCTACTTTGAATGCCAAGTAGCTAGCACCCATTATTCTGTGACAATGTCCCATCTTACTGACATGTCTTGAATATGTACATTTTTATACTGCTTTAATAGTGCTATTTTAAACTTTAAAGCCTGTCACTTGTCCTCATGAAAGTCAGATGGAAAATAATGCTATTCTCATATTTTTCTGGTCTTTACATCCAAAGCAGCAGTCCCCAGAGCAAGCCTCTGTCCTCCTGTTGGTATGAATTTCTACAGCCAGTTTGCACAGTACTGTCCTGCAACTAGAACTGAAGGGCAAATCCTAGTACCGCAATTACAGCCATCAGCCACATGTGAGGGCTTGCTTTGTGATCACCTACAAACCCTTGATTTGGAGTTTTGGCTGAGCAATGAATGCAGTATCAAATGAGAAATAAATACAGAAATCAAAGACTACGGAGCTAAACACTGTAGTAACAGCTGTTCCCACCTTTGTATGGACACAGATATGTATTACTAGTAGCACACTAGTATGAGATCAAGAGATGGACCACAAATCTGAGTCTTGAATCTAAATCTCCTCTAGTCCCAGAGGTCCAGACTCCAGTCTCTGAACACAGGTACATTCCTGGAATTTGGGTTTTCCCAAAATGTCTCATAAGGAAGACATTTTCCATTACCATCTACAAAGAGCTAAAGTGTAGAAGCTGTCCTACAGCAAGCTGACAACAGCATCCTCATATTCTTCAGAAATAGTCTTCCAACTCAGGGGTGAGGTTGCAGGGCTGCAGACCCACGCTTAGACCTGAACACTCTCAAGCCTCTATCCCAAGCCCTGGATGGAAAGATCAGCCGATTGGCTCAGGACATCAGGCTAAAACCTGTTCTGTTAGACACAGAAATGGCCTATGGCACTCCTGGCTAGCAACAGCCAACATAAAACGGCCACATTTCAGGTGCAGGGGGAAAAGGCTAGAGAAGGCTGTACAACGTTGAATCCTAGAGCTGTTTTGTCCTTTTCCTAATGGTAACCACTGCATTAAAAAAAAGGTATTTTACCAGCAAATTAAGAGTTAACCAGGAGAGTGGACTGGAGAGCATATATCTTATTTGTCTCATCCTGCAGTTAAAAAAAAATCCTGTAGATTCAGGTGTATATGTCCCTTTTCTTGACCTACCAGGTATTTGCCATGCTGACTGTCTCTAGGGTTAAAAATCTCCCTGGCAGTAAGCGCTTCTGTAAACACTCCCACTTTATCTGCAGAGAGTGAGAATCCCAGCAGTACTGGAAACAGATATAAATGGAAACTGTTAAAAAAATTAATAAAAAAAGATCATTCTGCATATGCTAAGAGTAGCAGTGATTTCTGGCAAGAATTAATTAAACCAGATGAAACACTTCTGATACAATTTGTGCTATCAGATCATTTAATTACTTCTGGCTTTTAGTTCATCGTAGTGAGCTTCTGTGAGGGTGAAAAAGAAATAATTGTTTATTCAAATGGCAATAATTTGGGTTTCTTTAATTGACTCCTAGTGTGAAAGCATTGATTCCTGCTGTTTTCTAAAATGCTGGATGGAAATGTTCCAGCACAATCTCCAGTTCTGGAGGCCACTGAGTCCCCACTGCAGCCTCCCATCTGCGATCTAGCCCGCTTCAGCCCTGTCGCTTCTCCTGGCTTATCTGTACACTGCCAAGCACCGAGGTAGGGCTTAACAGTTCTTGAGTGCTTATTAAATATTCCTAAGCGAAGCTGATGATGTGCTTATAAATAATATTGGTGGGACCGAAATACACTTTCTTTCTAGCAGGCTGTATAATCTGGAAAGGAAATGTTTTAGAAAGAAAAAGAAAGTCAGACACCCAAAGAGTATCTAAAAGGGAAGAGGTTTAAACGAATACAAATCTTTCTTAAAAAAAAAAAAAAAGGTATTTTTTTCTATAGCGAAATTTAATTCACCAATCTTTGCCCAAGGACAGGGGAGGAAATTGATTTTGCTTCGCTATCAGGACACAGTGTAGAAATGCCAGTGAGCCTACAAAGACACAGGCTAGCAGTTTTAAAAGTAGGGCTGGTAACTCCTGTTTCTGCTGATTGCTAATTTGTTGGGTGCCAGTCAGTAAAAAGGTCATATAATTCCTGCTGGTAAGAGGTGATACAGGACTAGGGCATGCAAAGAAGCCAGGGGGGAAAAAAAAAATTAAAAAGAAGAAAAAAGGCATTTCTGCAGTTTGAAATTCCATGGAAGCATATTGCAGATTTATGCCTAATCCAATGCTGAATTATGGGTCACTGCTGTAAAACCAGAATTCCTTACATTACTTAATCTAACAAGGTCCATGAGAGAAATAGAAGGCCCCAGTCTGTAAGATCTAAGGGGCTGGGACCTTATCTGCACACTTTCCTGTAAAGCTCCAGGTGCACTGTGAGACCTATATCATCAGTTCCATGCTAAAACTATGTTGTTTAAAACAAAACAATCAAAGGCTGGAAAGCTAAGCTCTCAAATATCACGAAAGAGCGAAGCAAAGGTTGCCTAATGTAACCTTCCTCCTGCTGCCGGCTTGTATGGTATAACACACTGTGTCAGTCTCTGACCAGGTACTGCCCCCACAGTCATTTTTTTGGCAAAAGCCCTTGCTTCACTCCCGGCACAGGACCGACGGTGCTCTGCATACAAAGCAGCTCTTCAATATTCTTTTTAATCTCCGTTCTTCAGCGTGGGGCTCCGGCTTCATCTACTAGAAACTGTCGCAACACTGCATGGACAATGATACTTTTCCATTCTACCTGTTTTTTCCTTTGCTGTTCAGCCCCGTAGCCCCAGATGCTTTGCTCTAGTTAACACATTTATTCCCAAACCATCCATGTGAGGTGAGGAAATATTATCTCTAATTTAGAGAGTAAGACTGAGCTACTTTCTAAAGAAAAGTAGAAAACTAGCGGGAAAAGCGACCAGATCTCTGGAGTCCCAATCAACCACCTAAATCATCATTTTTACAACAGGCCTCTGGCCTTTATTCACACCCCACAACTTCTGCTAGAGGTTAGGCAGCAGTGCCAGAGACATAGCCCCATTCACTGACATAACATAAATCTATTACCCTGACTCCAGACCAATATATTATATGACCCTGCTCTAGGTTTACTTCGGGTGAAATTCAGCCCTCTGCAGTGGGCCAGCATTTACACCCTTTCTCAAAGGTTTGCAGTTGTGCGTATGCCTCACGCTTACCCCTGACCTTTTTTTGGAAAGAAAAAAAATTGAGCTGTTTATCCACTAGACACTGTGACACGTCAGCACAAAATCATACCTAAACCAAAGCAAATCTGATTTTCGCTGGAGCAGTGACACCTGCCAATTACCCCAATGAAGTCACATTTTCATTCCCTGCTTTGAGACCCATGTAGCAGTCAAAAAGTCAAGATTATCAGTGCAGCAGAGAAAGTTTAGCTCTTCACACACGTGCACATGCACTTCCCTGGTCTTTTGAAACGGTCCAGGAAGGGGATGTTTCCCTTCCTTTTGATTCCCCCAGACTCAGCCTCTAAAGTAAATTTACCAAATCAGACATTTAATGTTTAAAATGTGTTGTTTCTGCAGTTCTAGTATCTACCATGGGCTCCTTTTTCCACTAACAGGGTGCTAATAGTAAGTTTAAATCAATTTGATTAACTGTTACAAGTGACTTAAGAAAACAGATGTACCGTATTCAGAATGTCATTCCTTGCTGCTGTCATTTCTAATTTCAGCTTTTGAATTTCTTTCTTTAAGGTATATTTTGTGCTTAAAAACATATGTAGGCTTTTCAGAGTGGGTTTTAGCCATGCAGCTACTAAACACCTCTCATATATGAAGGATATGTCTTTGTAAGTGCCTTCTGAATGGAGAATTATTCCCACTTTGCAAGTTGTGTGGCTATTGTACCCTGTTGGTCCCATTGCTATGCCTGCACAACGTTACCACATTCCAGTCCCATGCCTGTATTGCTGTGGTATCTAGGGGAACCAGGATGCTCCTGACTGCAGCAGCATTGATTCAGGGAGCAAAGGCTGCACCCCAAGCAAAGACCATGTAGCTGGACTGAAAGGATGAATTGGACACTTGGAAGTCATGACAGAGCAAGCTCCAGGCTTCTCTTCTGTGTAGGTAAAACTGAGTTTTGCTGTGCTAGCGTAAGGGGCTCATGCCATCTCAGTGCCAGACTCACAAAGCACCTATAAATGATCACAGAAAACAATCTCAGAAGGTCTAACAGTCTCACAAAGCTTCAGTGCTGTCTCAGGAGACCACTGAGCTAAGTGCTAGAGGTATGGAATGAATTTTGGAGAAAAGTCACCCTAGGTTTGCCCTGCTCTTACCAATCTTCCCTGCCATCTTTTATTAGCCAGTATTGAAGACTGACTACAGACTTAAAATTCCATAAAATTTGATTCAAATTTCTGGAGCTCTGCTCTCACACCATTACGTTATGTGGGGACATTTCAGCCACCAGGAAAGGCTAGGGCAGAGATGGGAACAAAAGCTGGGGACTGAGCTTGCCAAGCTGCACTTGGTGCTCCAGCTGCCCCTGAAAAGACGATGGGGCAAACAAGAGGCAGGCGCTGCTGGCTCTGCTCCGCCCTGGCAGCAGCAGTTCCCAAGGCAGATTTCCCAGGCCTCTGCCACAACCAAAGGAGCCACCACAGCTTCACTTTTGGTTTGGCGGCTCCTGGTAATTAACTGTTTTGCCTGTGTCCAGACCTTCCCAAGGCCACACAGAGGGGGAAGCTACACCCAAATTCCAAGTCTCAATATAGTAGCTTAACTAGTAGTCTGTCCTCCTTGGCTTTTTCTCAGACGCAGATTGCCTCAGTCTCTCTATGCCTAATACAGCACAGTGTCTCCCAAAAGGTTTCCTTCTCCCCTCTTCCCAATTTTAAAGGGATATGGTCACTTACTGCTTTAAAACAAGAGACGAGCCCAGGGAAGAGTTCTATCAGAAGACTACGGTTTGCCTTAAAACCTGACCAAAGCAGGCACAAATTCAGCCCAGTATTCTCTGGCAGGATATTACTGGGTATTTAGTCAGGGTATGACTAAAGCCATGCTGCTGAAGATGTTATGTGCTCTCCAGCCAACGTTCTTAAATCCATGTTCACTCTCCTTCCCAACAGCACAGAGATAAGCAAAGGAGGGGGTTGTCTGGCTTTGCCTGGTAAACGAGTTAACCACTGTAGCACAGATTACAGCGCACACACTGTCCCTCCTTGTGCTTACCCTCACCTACATCTCTGCTCTAGCTGCATCATTCCTGTAGGGTGGTCTCTGATAGCATCCTCCAAGGTAATCTCCAAGACAAGGAAAATAAAGGAAGAATTTCTGTCAGCTATCAAGCCAATGAGAGCTTCAGAAACTCAAAAGGGCAACATTTCTAAAAGTGGAAGCATGATGCAAGGTGTGCTAATGCCCAAGCCTGCTTGTCACCCTGTACCCCAAATTCTGCTAGACACAGACAACATGATTGTTAGAGGCTTTCTGAACTTTTATGCAAACTCTGAATCTCCAGAAATCCCAACATATGTAAACCTTGAGGAGCCTTAACGTGATTTCTTTGCTCCCATTGTTCTCCCGTTCACATGTTGGGAGAATTCTTCCTGCTTCCTCCTTGTCAGAGGAGACAGCTTCAACAATATGGATTTTATTGTACACCCCCTACATCCCACTTCTGCCCCTTGTCAATAGCACAGAGGCCCAAACACCATCTCAGCTGCAAAGAGGAAATGACTATTCACAAGACACAAAGGTTTATGGATTTCTGCCCAAACAAAAGATTATTTCTAAGCACTCTTAATGTACTGATGCTTCATCTTCTCCAGTAGGAAAGCAGACAGCCTCCAGTATGCCCAGCACCAACGACTGAGAGCACTTTCCAGGGCAGGTGTACTATGCAAGGTAGTCTCTTAATCTTCTCACATGCACAAGCGCTATTTTTCATACCAGCTGCATCTTAAACACTCGGTTAAGATGGTGATTAGTGGTGGTGGTAGGGTGTCACAGTGGGAGCTTTCTTAAGAAGAAAAGGCTTTGATTGAGCCAATGAAAGCTGTTGCCAGGGAACCAGATGCCATGAACACACCACTCCAGCAGCGCAAGAATACAAACCATGTGAGTGCTGGACTGAGCTTTAAATGCATTTGCTGGTTGAGGCCTGAACACACTATTAACTCTTTGAGTACCCAAAAGAGTTCACACAATGAACCAGGAAGATGAGAATCTGTTACAAATGCAGAGGAGCAAAACATCTCCCAATCTCTCTCTCTTACACTCTGTGGATCCAGAAGAAAAACAAAGGGGGGAAACTTTTGACCTTTAGTTTCTGACTGGCAAAGGAGTTTTGTTTGTTTTGTAAAGTATGCAAGGAAACTTCCCTTCAAAGTAACACTTAGTTTTATACTAACGTGAAAAGAAATCAGATAACTGCTCAGATAAACCTATAAAAGTATTAATTTTGTTTTTGTAGGGGGTGTTACACAGAAAGCTTGATGTGCAAAGTTTGTTCACCAGTCAGTTCTTCTGCAAGAGGAACAGAATAGCTTAGATTCCATTTTTCCCAGATCTGAGCTCGTTTCCAACACAAATGTTACCGATTTGAATTTTATCTGATCAGTTGCCAATTTGTTTCAAAGTTAACTTTCCACTCTGATTACTAAACAGCCTTGTATTCTACCGACAGAGCATTTTTTTCCTAATGTAAATTCCACAGTGCTCTGCAACCCTACCAGTAAAACACAGCTAAAGCTCTAATTAAAAATCATGCCTGCCATATGTCAATTCATAAGAACTAAAATTAAACTAACAAGGGGCTGTAACCAAAACTTTTTTTGAACACAAGAGCCTGCCTGCTCCATTTTGAACTAGTAACATGTGGAAGCCTGGGTAGCTCTTACACGACAATGACTAGACCCAAACATTTTCATCTTTGGGCTTCCAGTTCAAATCCACCACAGGATCTTAAGTACAAAAAGCCATTCCCACTCCCCAGCCTAAGTGAAAGCCCCTCCGCTCCTGTGTAACCAGTACTGACTGCATAACTACTTTGATCCCATAGAGTCTGTAACTGTGTTGAGCAAGTAACATGTTGCTGGCAGTACTATACTGAACTCCCCCTGTTAGTCTCCATTTCAGCCTTTTTATATCCTGTAGTAATGCCAGCCATGTAGTGAGCTCTGAGTTGGGGTCCAGTGTACTACTGCCTTTTTATGCCTCTCCCACAGTGCAGAAGGCCTGGGGGGAAAGGACATTGCAATACCATTATAATGCTTAAGTGGCCATAAAGTCCCAGTGTGAGTCCTAACAATCTGAACATAAGGGACAATAAACCTTGGGCCCCTCAAATTTATTCTAGGGGTTTGGCAAGAGTGGGTATAGTGCAAAACTGATTTAAAATCTTCACACTACTCCCGTGCCAATTCCTGCGCAGCTTGGTGATGACGGAGAATTGAGGTCCCATTTTTCTACTGGCCATCCAAACAGGCACAGCATCTCAATGTCAAGATGACACTTACCATTCATCTCCCCGGAGGCCTTTGGAGTCCCAGCTAACAGCTATTCTATGGCTGTATTGCCTAGTTGTGGACTGGGAGAACACACTGGGAGTATATGGCAAACTACAGTCCTGAAAAACACAGCACATGCTCGTGCAGAGCACATCTGTCTCCCTGGATTCTGCACTGATTTACTTGAGGGTCTCTGGGCTGTGGGCTTGGCCCTGAGGCCCTGCACTAGTTGGTGTGTTGCCGTTAAAGGGGCTGCCTGCCTGCTTACAATTTAACTTCTGGGTTTAATCTGCAGATACGCATGCCAGGCTTACTGCAGTTGTTCCCACTGCAGAGCCCCATCTCAGGCAGGACTCAACTGCCTCTTTACAAAAGTTCTTGCGTAACTCCCATAAAACAGGGAAAAACAACACTGCAGCTCAGCTTAGGTTAGCAGTGAATAAGCGAAGAACTGGAAGAGATTTCTACAGGCAGAGCAGAGTTATCTAAACACAACTTTGGCAATGTATGAGGGCTAACAGCCCAGTTTTCTAACCAGTTCCATACAAAATCTCTAATGATCAAAAGCAGTCAGTGTCTGCACTTCATATTTTGAGGCTAAAACATATATACACAGCTATATGCTGCACAGTGGCAAAGGAAGCCATTCTGCTGTGCTGGCTTCGTGGGACACCGGGATGAAAGTGTCACTTACTGAACAAACATGGTTCCGTGGCATGTCAGTGACCTCTGCAGAGCTCCTGTCAAAAAACCCACGCAGATGTGATCCTGCTCAGTTTGTAAGAGCAAACAGAACTGCGGTGCAAGAGGGTATTGTTACAGAGGCTAATAATCCAGTCTCTGCACTACAAAGAGGCGCAGATGTACTGAAGTTACCTTGCCAGAGAGAGATATTTAACACTAGCTATTGCGATCCCCCTCCCACAGTGTGTTGCTCAGCTCCTCAGAGGTAATCACCCCAAAACATACATATTCCTTACACTTACACACACTCACGCTGCTATGTTGAGGGAACTTAACTGAATTTACAAACTGGAGCCTTCAAAAAATGCGAAGTTCAAGATGTAATTACCACGTTTCCAAAATGTATTTCCCTCCTTCCCACACGCACCAAGACATAACACTCAATTGCATGTTCTCTGTATACCAAGGATCCAAGCCTCAGTGCAAAGATTACACCTGCCCCAGGACAAAAGTGACCTGTAAGACAGCAATACATTCTTTGTTGCAGCAAGTGGAAGATGCACAGCTAGCAAGGTAGAAGATAGCCCAAAAAGAAATGAGAGCTTCCTGGACTGAGGTAGCTGAATGCTGCCCTAAACAACTGAACTCCATCCTCAAACATAGCACGCAGTCTCCGAGCTCAGTCCTCAGGCTCCACACCCAGTTCAGAGTCCTCTGGTCAACCACCCCAAGAAGTCCATCCTCACTCTTCTATGCAGCCCAAGTCTTCAGCTTTGTCCCCTTTCATCCCTCAGTCTTTTCTTCTCCCTTTCTCCAAGCCCAGCCTCCCTTGGAATCTCCACGTCCTCTTCCACCCTTTGGTGCTAGCAATAGATTTTCCATTTCTTTCCTCAGATCCTACTTCTGTTTTCAATGCCCAAATTGTTTTCTCCTTTGCTTTAAAGGCCACCTACATTCAGATCAGCATCTGGTCCTCTTTTGAGTTAGC
This sequence comes from Thinocorus orbignyianus, assembly GCA_013400375.1. Lineage (NCBI taxonomy): Eukaryota > Metazoa > Chordata > Aves > Ciconiiformes > Thinocoridae > Thinocorus > Thinocorus orbignyianus. Next base: position 422,445 of record VXBW01004283.1, read on the forward strand.
CCTTTATTTTTTCCCAAGCAAACCTCTCATTACAATCCCTGTGTCAATGAGATACACTGTGATACTCACTGAAAATGCTGTTTTCCATAGTTGTTCCATACACACAGATTTGGAGGGTTCATTTCAATAATACATTATTCTGAATTTACACACGTGTATTTCCACATCATTTAAAATAGATCTGACAGAGCATTCAAGAGTGCTGGATATTTAGTTGTAAAATATATATTCTTCTAAGATATAAACTAACAGGACTCACTAATAAAACTGACAATAATAAAAAGCAATTGCCAATACAGCCCCTCCCACAACATTAATGAAATGTAATTAAGCATTGCTTAAAAACTGCGTGGCACAGTGGCGAAGAACTGCTAAAGAAATGCAAAGCAGAGAATCAATGACAGGCTTTGAAAGTAAATTTAGATTGATAGTCTCACCTAAATCTCTATTTTCTTAGCTTCATTTGTGTTTGGTTCAATTCATTATAAAGTCATGAAGAAAAATCATGCTTGGAAGAAAATTATCCTAAGCTGGGGAGAATTTAGAATGGCTCTGTCACTACAGGCTCATTTCTATTGCTGTTCTGTTATGGAAAGTGTCACTTTTGCCAACTGAAGAAAGCAGCTCCACTGTTTGAAGACATATTTGTTTTGTACGTTTTCTATTCCTGTTTGTATATTGTAAAGCACTTTGAGCACATGTAGAGTGAAAGACACTGCTTAAGACAAAGTTAAAAGTTGTAGTGCTGTAATATGCTGTAAGTCTTTGTACGTGGCAGCAGGGGGCACTTCCACAAGACGATACAGAAGCACAGTTGACAGACTACCCTGGTTTCAAGACCAGGCAGAAGTGCTCACAGTGTGTTCACATCCCACTTCTGAAAGCAGAGCATGTTTGCACTGAACAACAGGCCCCTGCCCTCTTGCTCCTACTAAAAATTCTCAAACCAAGTTGCGCAGTTTAGTGAGAAAATGAAATGAAAAAGAAATCTCTGCCTTTGAATGAAGTATGAAAAGGGCAAATAATTGAACACCTGAGCACTGGAAGAAGTAAGTATCTGAATAGGTCCTGCCATCCCAGTGCTGATGTTGGGTCTAAAGAACAAGAACTCCATCATGGGAGTCAGGAACACAGCTGAGAGGCTGAGACTCATGCCTTCCTCTGCAGTTACCTAGGAAGGGTGACGTTCCTACACTAAGTTTCTGCAAGAAAACATTTCAAGAACCAGAGAAAGAGCCATTCAGGTTACATAAAGACCTACACAAACCCATAGAGGATGAGTGTTCTATAAAACAGTCCCCCAAACTGGACTCTTCCAGCTCTAATAATACTGGTTTTCTCCATTCTCAGTTAACAATGGAATTTGGAGAGTGCCATAAAGAAAATAAAATAAAGCAGCTTGGGAAGAATAATGTTATTCCGTTACCTTGGGGTATTTACTGCAGGGCAGTTCACCCATTAAAACTGAATCTGGCTCTTGAAGTATTTCTGTGCTTACTTGTGCTTTCCCCAGCAGATGTAAGTATCCTGATTACTGTTTGCCACCATAGCAACAGAGAAACAACCCCTGATCACAATGAGGAGGGTGATGGTGGCAGTTTGCAGATCCCAAGATGGTGCAAAGCAACCAGAACAGAGAGAAGGACAAATGCACAGCCTAGACAGGAGGGGAAAAAAAGTAACCAACTGCACCAAATCTCCCTAATGCTTTTCAAAAACCCAGGACACGCATCTGGCTTTTCTGCTATTTGGAGTTGCATGTTAGCAAGGCACAGAGTTATGAATCAGTGTATTTCTGAACAAAGAATCTGCTGAGAGCTCTGGTAGTAAGTTTGCATTTCTAGTGACATGATGTGAGCTTGCTGATGTTCCTGGGGCTCAGCGCTTCATCTCTCCCTGCTAAACTGGGCAGATGGTGAAAAAGACCAGGAGAAACTGGAAGTGCATTATGAACCAGAGGTGAGTTGCTGTTAGAAAATTCTTTGTAGTCACTCTCAGAGATTAAACATTTTCCCCTTCAGAATGTTAACTAATGTTGAAATAATTCTGTTAATGGCAAATCATTTTACAGTATCTTCTTTGCAATGAAAATTAAAACGTGATAACCACCAATGGCATAATATAGTAAGAGATATACATGTCTGCTCTAGCTAAAACTGTAGAATCTTAACCAAATTATTGTTTGAGAAGCCAAAACATATGAGAAGCTCATTGTCTCTGTGTTGTTAAATGTCAGGTGAATAGGTAAACCTGTTAGTTCTAGAATTTGTGTATGTTTTCTTTAAGCCAACATCTGTTATACTGATTTAAAATAATACTTTGTTAGCCTAGCACATTCCATCAGAGTTTCACAGCAGCTAAAACAACAGACTCATTTATATGATGCACTGCAGTGTTCCAGTGAAAAGTGAATACATTAGGGCTACAGCCAGACACAGTTTTTTTCCAGTGCGTTTACACCAGCAGCACTCTACACAGTGGCCTTAACCTGACTCAGTGGACTTTCAGAATTATTTCTGAATTTTAGATCTGCAAGGATCATCTTTTGATCCAGTTACACAGAAGAACTGACAAACTAAAGCCTCCAGGATGCAGAATACATCTCCAGCTGAGATGGGCTCTCCAGCTAAAATAGCATAATTTGAGATAGGTCTGTTGTTGCTTTTCCTGCAACAAAGCATGCTAGAGTTTCTAAGGGAAACCCACAATTTTTTAGAGTGCCCATATTACGAGAATTTTACAGCAACTCCCTCTTCGTTGTGCAATTAATCTCATCTGTGCTGCTGACAATGTAAGGGCTTGTGCATGGAAGAGAAAAATTCCTTGAGCTAGGAGGGGCCAGCAGGTAAGAGCTGTGAACCAATTAAAATGCTACAGCAACACAGTTACTATCTCTATAGTGTAGCAACTGCCTGTCCCACCTGAGGCCAGGGGCCTGCTTCTGTTCACACTACACCCCCCTTTCTAAAGGCATTACTTACACAAAGAGAAAAGGCAAAGAAAAAAACATTTTAAACTGAAACAGGTAACAAGCTACAATTGTTTTTTATTCCCAAGGCATTTGGTCCTTTAACTATTACATTTCCAATCCGTTAATTTCCAAAGAAAGGAAAAAGCAAATATTTGGCAGTAATAGGAGTCATGGATGAGATACAGCAAATCAGCAGAAGCAAATGAGTCTGACCCATGGTCTTGAGGAACCCGTGTGATACAAACCACATTGAACGCTGATGTGAATATGGCTCTAGCATGCAGACTTATCAACAGACATCTTCGTCACATTTCTTAGCACAGCAATATACTGTGCGTGACAGACACTGCTTGTACGTAGAACACTCCTAAGCGTTTTTATGTTTCAGTCCTATAATCAGGGCACTTCTCAGATCCAGTCAGAAGTATCCTAAAAGCACATCTGTTTCAATGCTTGTACACCATAGCCCATCAGACACCAGATCCCAGGTGAAAACTGAAGTAACCCTGAAGCACTTCTAAATGGTCATCCTTTCTAAATCTGTAAATGTGGAAGACTGGGCCCAGAACTGTTCCACCTACTCCTCAGCACTGCAGGCAAAACGTTGCTCCCAGGGCTGCAGGGCTGCTGTGGCCGTGGGACGGGGAGATCCACTGGAAAAGGGCAGACCTGCAAAGGGAGGGAAGAGAAAGCTCTGCAGGCATAGGCTTGTTGCTCCTGCTGTCACTGGGATAAAAGAAGGGATATAAGCCACAACTGCCACTGTCAAAGGAAACTCCACCCCAGTGACGGCAGCAGCAGCCTGGCTTTGCACGGCTCTAGTTTTAGGCAAAGTGTGCTGCACACGCACAGTCACTGCTGCATCTTTGTCTAGGACAGGACTTGTCTGGACCTAATGTGTAAAACCCTCTTGCAGTCAAGGAGCCAAATAAAGTCCCCACTTAAAGTCATGTAGTGTGTTGCCAGATGAGAAGTGGGCAAAATCTTGAAGATTTATTCACAACCTGAACTCTGGCTGGTCCAACAGACCTGCTGAAGGTGGTCTATTGGGGAACACCACAGCTCAGGTACTAGCTGTGCTGAGCTGCAATTCTTAGATACAGACAACAGAGCTTCATTTGATAGATTTGCTGATGATAGCAAATAAAGCCACAATGGTGAAAGCACGTAAGGAAAGAATAATTTCCTGTGTAGATAGCAAGCCACAAGTTGACAAACTCCAAATTGATTAAAGGTTTTGTTTAGCTTTTTCATCTCAATGTCTACCCTACTTTTTTCCTTCACTGTTTTAGCATTATTTTAACTAGAAGTCTCAAATGAGACTCGCATTTTAGCAAGACTTCAAATGCAAAGCACATCACGAAAGACTGCTTGGGTCTGTCTCTCCCAGGAACGTAAAGGGTGCACTGGTTCTGTAGCCCGAGAATCCATCTGAGCCTTCACGGAAAAAGGGAGGTAGGAGAATGGGTCTGCAGGACCACAAGCAGAGGAGAAAATTACAGATGGAGTTGCCCACCCTCCAAGATTTGACAAGAGCCATCTTGCCATACAGAGGAAAGCAGGTAAGAACACAGATTACACAAGGCTCCTATCTCTGTTTCTCTAGATGTTACCTACACAGGGACTCCATGAAACCTTTGAGGTTTCGACTCTGCTGTTCACAAGCTGCTAATAAAACTTCCCTGATATTCAAACGTATTCTTTAGCATCCTCTTCCCTATAATCTTCCTTTCTTTCCTTTGAAAGTTATCATTTGTCATGATTAAATTTGTACCTGTTCTGAGGTTTTAAACGGTGCCAACACGGTCTCTGTGCCTCCACAAAGGGTGAGTTATTTCTCAAACACATTGCCGTATGGAGAGTTGTGTTCTTTGAAGCCCACATGGAGCCGGATTTTGGCTCTTGTAAAGTCTGCTGGAATTTTGCCATCAGCATCAACGGAGCCAGTTCATGTGTGGATTTCATGTCTATGAACCCTGACAAGGAACAAACCTTCTCTACTTCTATTCAAAGTGGAAAAAGTTTTCATGCTAACTAGCTGAGGTTGTTGGGTTTTTTTAACTTGGACTGAAAAAGAAAGTGTCAGCCATCCCACATGATACTCATCACACTGGCTCCCATATTTCTCCAGTCATGGTATAATATTCAAAGCAATTACATAATAACATTTTGTATTCCGCATAACTCATTGCCATTAAAACTAATAAGCTACACCCATGCCAGTGACATGGTTTTTTCTGCAGTGCAACAACTCTGCTTACAAA
>VXBW01004283.1:427708-439737 GCA_013400375.1 Thinocorus orbignyianus
AAAAAAGGCACAATGAGGCTTTTTAAGAGGATGAGACTTATCCAGCAATCTCTGATTGTGTGAGATATTATAGAGCTGCTACCAACATTTGTCTGGGAAGATTTTGCTTAACTCATTCTTGGCTCCACCATCAGTGATGTAATGAGTTCATCCTAAACTTGTGGCATGACAGTTTTTTTTTCCAACTTCCTACATCTTCATCTGTGCTATATATACACTCAATGATATGTTCACAGATGTCTATGACAGTAAATTCTCAAATTAAGCAAGCTCATGCTATGTTACTTTCCTGATAACACAGGATATTAGGAAGTTAAGATTAATATCAGGTAGCAGGGATCCTCATCCAGCATCATATATTTCCATATTCTGACAAATGATTAAATACTGCTTGCTTTTACATTGGAAGACAAGTCGGAGCTGACCAAGCAGTTCAAAAATCAACCACAGGTTGCTTTTTCTCACAACCATTTCCTAGTAGTTGTTCTTTTTGCTGTCCTATGACTTTGTTTCCATGCTACATGTCAGAGACCCAAAGATTCAACATCAGGCTATGTTGTGTCAACAGTGCCTGCAGGAGGTAACAAAACCCAAACCTTTTCTCTTCATCTGGGCTCTACTTCATGAATTAGGTACAGACCTGAGCGAGGGCACTGACGTGGATTGATGGAGATTACATAGCTTTTAAGTACTGCAGCAGGCCTGACGGTGAGCTCTGCCCAGTTTCACATGTGACAAAGGGTCATGCACAAATATGACTTGACGCAAGTCCTTGATCCTGGAATTAAGTGGCTTAATCATCAATAGCACAACTTACTTGACTGTTGCCTAGCAGTTTCAAGAGAGCTAGGGCAGCTGAGGATTTTGGTAATGTCTTAATGTCTCTAAATCCCTTTTTCTTTGTGAAGGAGACTAGGAAGCTCCTTTCTTTACTTTATAGCACTTCACTCAGGGATTTCAAAGTACCGAAGGTATCCCTTAAGAATCAGCCAACCTTGGAGACCAGTTAAACGGACAAATTTAACTAGACCTGTAATTTCTTATTCTTGCACTAAGGTAAAAGCAGCAGAGTAGAGCCAAGAATCTGCTTCATAGTGATTTGATAAGGTCAACATTTCCTTGTTTGTTAGAGCATCTCTGCACTTACTTTCTGGAGACAATATTGCAGTAGGTTGGTCTGAAGATTTAAATGAGGTGAGGGTTGAAGCTTGCCAAATACATTTTGGAAACACACCCTGAGGATCTGGGAGGGCACGAAGGAAAAAGCAGAGATACTGCTTTGCAGAGTTTGCCATTAGCAAAAGCTCTGCAGGATCCAGTTGACACCAGACTGAGACTCCCAAACCTGATGTTCAGAAACACTATCAAGCCCAATTAAAGTCATCAACAGCTGCAGGTGTTCTGAAAAAAACTCTGGCTGCACAGAGTAGATGTTTCCTGAAAAACAACATTGGAAGGATAAATTCAGCTTCTAATTGGGAAATAAATTATAACTCAACTATTTCCACACAAGTCTGTGGCAGAGCACCTTAACAACCTGTGGTTACAGTCCTTTAAGGCTTTCCCTTCCTAGGTGAACTGTTTATCCACACTATTATTTATTTTGTTTCATTCAAGAAGAGTAAACACAGTCTCAAGATTCTGGAAGAGGAAAAATGTACGTAGCACTCACAAACTGTATGCCTGCATACATGTGTGTAGGGCTGGAAGGGTGAAAGACAAAATTTTTCTTCTTCTATACATTAGATGAAGTTAACTGATATATTGAAAGCCACACAGAGCAGGGCATAAAAACACTGGCCTGGGATTCAGAAAACTTGGATTTAACTAAATGGGATTCAGAAAACTTGGATTTAACTAAATGGTCACCACCACTGAAACCAGAAACCAGAGCTTTTGACAAAAAACTGCATCACTTGTGCAGGAGATCTGACAGCAAACAGCAATTCTGTGATGAATCTAGCAAAGTTAATTAGAAGTCAGTCAGCAGACAACTCTGCAATAGAAAGATCGATTTTTCTCTTAATCCTATGAAATGCTGGTACTGTGGCAACTCACTAGAAGCCCTGCTACCACCTTTGGCAGCCCTGCTAACCCTACTCTAAAAAGGATCAGCCCAAAAGGTTTTCCAGAATTCATCAAACCGATGAGCCCAATGGGAAACTTCAATTACTCATGCATGGGATGCTCATGAAAAAGCAGATCAAGACTTCAGCCTGTCAACTATAAGACAAGGTACATCCTACATGGCATGCCCATAAAGGGTCAACACTCCCCCAGGGCCTACAAACTGTAATTTCATAAGCAGTGTACTCATGCTTACTACCCTCCAGAGCATGGCCTCTCTGCTAAAGTTTGTCAATAATTAAACAAACTATCTGTTCAGTGGTAACAGAACCAATATGACCACTTAAAATTTTGTTCTCTATTTCACATTCAAACATGCACACCCAAGCCATCAACTGGCAGCAATATTTAGCTATTATTAATCTGACCAGACTGGAAACACAATCAAATCCCTCTTATCAGAACACTGGCTTCCATACAATTTCCTAAAGTTGTCTTTGTTTTCTGGTTTACTTGTCATTGTTTGTACAACGATTTATGCACAAGGCAGTCGACAACAAAATACTCAAGAAAAAAATCTTGTAAATTCATTTGGAAGCTTTGACAGTTGCCTCATGGATGGTTTTATTTCTTGATAATGTCAGCTTACTACCTAGGTTCCAGAAATATCTAAAGACCTCACCCCTATTGTGCTAAGCACTATCCAAACGTATAATGATCCAGCAAGACCTTCTTTGAAGAGCTTATATATGAAATTGCAATCTTCATTGAACATCATGAGATACTTAAAGCATATACCCAACCTTACTGTTATTTGTAACTCCTAATATTTTAGGAGGATCCTAGAATATTTCAGCACTATTACAATCATGGAGCTTGGAGTGAGCAGCAAGAGCAATGTTTAAATCACAGGAAGCAATTTGGTCAGTCGTAATGATCTCAGATACCAAGTATTCCACACAAAATACTTTGTATCCCAGCAACCCTCAAATTGCTGTTAAAATCTTAATCCTACAGCTTTACATCTGATATGAAAGTTTGACCTTCTATAAAAGTACATACTAATAACACCAGCTGAATAGTTCGAAAGGTGCAACAAAATTCAACCTATTTGTATTCAGAAATGAACAGTTTTCTCATTACTAATTAGGGGCATTTTAAAAAACCATGCATGTGCACTGTATGGGCACGAATGTGAACGCACAGACAGAAACACTTTGCAGTTCTAGCATTTGCGTGAGCCTTAAGCTAGCTCTATCACATCTTACATAGTAACGATATCTGCAGAGATAAAGAGTGAACCTTTACAAAGAGAAAGCCTTTAATTAGTCTTCTAATCAGAGTCTGAACTAATGAGGAAACTCTCAGTGCAATCGAGATAGCTCTTGCTTAACTGTATCTGACATTTTGGAATAGATTCGGTTCTAATGGTCTATGGCAGAGCTGTCTCTTTAGAAACCTTGGGATGTCATTAATAAATATTGGCCATCGTATAGGGACTCCACACCTCTGTAGTCGAGACAAAACATCTTATAGGAAATCACTGCCTACTGTGTCATGAACCACATCAGTGAAGCCAGGCGCAACATCCATCAAAGATTAAAAGAGCAGAAAACGAACACTGCTGTGACCAAACACTTGAAATCATGTGCTGACTGCCACAAACAATTAGAATTCAGCAGGGGTATTCTCAGGCATTCACAAATCATGACTGCAGGAGACCTCAGGAAATGGGGCCACGATTAACCCATCCTGCTATCCCCAGCAATAACAGCAGGCTGTTACGTGGAAGAAGCTGCAAGCTTTCTTTTCACAAAAAAAAAGAAAAAAAGACTCATTTTCATATAATCTCACCTTCTGATAAGGATGCAAGGAATAGTCTCTTATACGTGGAAACTTTAAGTTAGGGAGAGCAGGAAATCTGACTTAATTCTCCATTTTTTGAGCAAGGAGGGAGATCTGCATTAGGATTCTCATCTGGCAGCAAGGGGAACAGCTCAAAGGCTGCAGGCTTGGAGTCCCAAAGGAAGGCAGCTGCTCTCGTCCACAGCATTTCACAACAATCTCAACACGTAGATTGAGCGCTGATAGCCTCCATCAGTTAGGACCCATCTTGTCCTTATGCAGAAAGCACTACAGGAAATTTCCCTACAGGAAGACAGGCTGGACATGACACTGATTCTGGCTGGGTGAAGGAGGGTGAAAAGTCTGTCTGAGCATCAGAGCACATGAAAAATTGTACAAATTGTAGAATAAAATTCCTAAGTGTAAACAATATTTGGTGCACACACACACACATGAAAAACCCCAAAACAACTCACCAAACACCACCACCAACCCCAAAACAAACAAACAAACAAACAAAAACCCCCAATGCCAAGCTATTTTGGGTACTATATCCATAGACATACAAAAATTGTGGGAAAGCACCTCTTTTTTACTGCTTTTTACTTTTAAAAGTATCAATTGAGCTAAGTCCTATATTCTCAAATCTGCTACAAGACTGTCTGGGATAACTGAGAACTGAATGTTCTCACCTGCCATTTGAAAAGGACATAGAATTGGATTTTTACCAAAACAAAAAGTCTAAGGGGTTGTAAAGGCAGGCCCGGATGGTTAGCAGAGCCCCACTACCTCTTGAGGTACCCAGGTACTACCCTGGCTCTTGCATTCACCTGGACACCACAAGCTCTGGTGCCCCCAGTTCAACCATCTCTCCCACAGCCTCTTTACAGCCACATTCATGTAGGTCCTTGGGCAATGCCCCAGTACTTTAAAGTCAAGTCTCACACATTTTAAGAGAGCTCTCAGAGCTGGAGAGGCTCAAAAGCAATGAACACCATTGATGTCAGAGCAAGTTTTTAACTCCATGGTATCAACCAGTTGTTTGCAATGGCTCTTGCTAGAAGAAATGATTGAACGCTAAGGAGAAACAGATACAGAGATGTAGGAAAAGAATAATTAAATGCAGTAATTTGCTGCAGCGTAAAGGGAAATGGACAGGCTTCAACATGTCTCCTATACTGTGAAACACTTGGGCAAGTACAGGGTGGCCTGTTTTGAGAACTGCCAATAAATACATTCCACAAATCTACACAAACTAGAAGATGACTAACCAACAGACATGATTATAGTTTTATAGAATTTGCAGTTTATGGAGATAACTACTGTTTAGAGCTTTTATTCTTACAGTTCATTTATTTCTCTTCTAGGAGAACACTTGGTTTCCCATTTATATCTTGTCAGTTCTTTACAAGCCTGCTCACTGGGACAGAAGAAACCCAGATCTTTCCAGTCCATGAAGAGTAACAGGTCTTCCAGGTTATTTTCTGGTGAGCTATAGGAGTGACATGAGAGACACTCGCCCTAATCAGGGAACAAGTATGATACATTACAGAGCACTTGAGATAAGGCACCAAGACCTCACTAACTCACTTTCAGTTTTTACACTGCACAGCACTGTGACTTGCTCTGATCATTGGCAACACACTGCGCAGAGGCAGACCCTGGGACAAGGGCCAAAACTAGAGGAGGTGGCTAAAATCAGAATGGACTAAAAAGGCAATTACCTTGATCACCCTTCTGTTAAATTCTTACTGGCTTAGCTGCTTACCTGTACACATAAGCACTGAGTTATTGATTAGAGCCTGTTAACTCAGCAGCAGACAGATTGGGCAGACACTACAGTGAAGTCCTCCTACACGTATTATTGCTGCAGTAGGATCACTAAGAAACACCTTGGTACCTATTCTTTCATTTCCTGAACAAATCTGGCAACCAGACTGACTGACCAATTTGCCCAGGCTCTTCGTCCAAGAGGTACCTCTTCAGATTCTCCTGAACCTGCAATACTGGCATAATAAACAGGCTTCAATGTGCAGGTCAGTGGCATTTAAAGTTAAATTAAAAAAATAATTAACATTATCTTTCTTAAAATAATTATGTTTATATTTAAGTATAACACAGATGTTTCTGAAGTTATTACTGCAGGGAGTTTGTGGTGAAAAAAAATCTATTGCGTTATCTAGAGGGAGTCAGAAAAGGAGAACGAACATTCATGCGCACATTCCTTCCTAGCTGAGTAGAAGGAAAACAGAGTAAACAGTCTTCTCAGATAGTAAGATTCACAGGATTTGGAGTCCACACCAGGTTCCATTCAAATCAGTGATCAGATACCAGCAAAGAGAAGTTTAATCAGACCTCAGGTTATTCTTAATATCAATATACAAAGTGATAGTACTGCATAATTGAGCCTGGTAAGTTCATAATTTTACTGCATGTGATATAGGAAAGGGACACAAACTTGGGACTTTCCCAAATTTGGGACTCACTTCCATGCTCTCCAGACATACCTAATGAAGACACATTAAGACAGAAGAGTTTGTATTCTGAACAAATCTGTGTTCCCCAGATTTGGCATGTAAATTTTGTCTCAAAGCCATAGCGGACAGCCACAAAGCTTGGGTATATAATCAAATTCTAAACTTCTAGGCTATTCAGATAAAGTATTTTGCTTGGAGACAGCCTCCAGCTGGAAACCTCGCTTTATATTGTCTTTCTCAGTTCAGTTAGACACATCAGCCTTTTCAACCTGTACACATTCATGTAATATCAATCCAATGACACAGCTGAGAGTGAACAACTCTGCAACAGATACATTTCTCTATTACTGGGAGTGATCACAATAGTTTTAACAAAGTGTTCTGAATGAAACAAGCATATTAAAGAAAAAGCTATAATAAGTATTTTCACTTTTTCAGATGTTCTAGCAAAAAACTGTTTTTCAGTCTATTGGGATTTTTTCTTTTTCTTCCCTTCATGTTTTTAGCAACAAAATGAAAAAAAAAAAAAAAGAAAAAGAAAAAGCTGGGGGGATTACAGTTTATTCTCTTTCAGAGACTTTCCCTGTCTGAGGGACTGGAATGGACTGAGGTCTTCAAAGTTCCACAAGTCCCCAAACAATCTGTAAACACATACACATATTTTTATGCATTAACAGCTCATTTTCTTTTCTCACACAATCATTTCTCATCAATTATTGCCAACATGATTAAGATTTTCTGTTCTCTTGCCCAAAGCCATATATCTCTTTTCTTGCAATCTATTAATTCCAGAGTGTATCAGGATCATAAATCCACTTCTGCTTCAGGAATATTCCAGAATTTATGAGAAGACACTACAGGACCTGTCTGCTATTCCTGAAAAATACCACTTTCTGCTTGTACCACCATCTTTCGGCAATGAACCAAGCCAACAAATCCACTTACATATTGCTCAAAAGTCTTTAAACAGAAAACATGATGTAAGTCTATTTAATCATAAAGAGAATGGAGAAAATTAATAGGCAGTTTATTTGCCATTTCTCTAAAACATGAAAATGTTGGGGGACATCATATGTTGTTGTTAGGCAGATGGGAGAGGGTTGCTTTGTTGTTGGGTTTTTTGTTTGTTTGCTTTTCTTCGGGTTTTGTTTTGTTTGTTGGTGGTTTTTTTTTTTTTTTTTTTACACTGCACAGGTTAGCTGTGGAACTCATTGCCACAAGATATGGAACCTTGAAATGCATAATTGAAAAAGAAAGAGAATCTATGGAAGAAAAAAAAATAATGAATCAAGGACTATTAAACCTACAGACCTGCTCAGCAGCTTTTTGCCAAGCACTGGGAGAACATAGTAGGAAAGCAGTTAGTATGTTTCTCTCATTCCTTCCTTAGCGCCCGTTACAGACCGCAGGGCTGAAAGGACCTCTGGTCTGCCCCAGGCAAGGCCATTTCTATCCAGATGCCCCAGTCCCAGCTGAGGCCAGGTTTAATTTCTCTTAACAGGGAAGCCAGCCCACAGCAATAGCTCAAAACTGCTGAAATTCAGAGACTGTGTTCCAGGCCAAGGATTTCTTACATGCTGTTGAAGTAATGGAAAGGCCATATAAGCTACAGAGTGTGAGGAAAATTCCCAGTACAATGTGCCTCTCCCTACATCTGCCTCAGGCTTTTAAAACTCATTTCCATAGTAATTTCCTTCTCAACTTGACATTGCTTTGCTCCTAGTTCAATGAATACCTCCCCTGTTTGGTGAAATTCCTGCTAGGATACAGGATGTGAGCGCTTAATACAGTTTGCATTCAAATTACATTTCTATGCCTTCTTCAGAATACCTAGTTTTAAATTCCAAAGTACTGGTCAACACCTTAAAGAAAAACAAAATCGCTGAAGCAAAACGCCACTTCCTAGAATACGGCATAAATTCTCAATTAGATTATAACTTAACCTGTGCCCATGCACATTCAGAGAGTACACAAGGAGCTTTCCATGCACTGCACAAGAATCAAGTCTCAATTGCTGTCCTTGAGCACAGACTGCTGAAGCCCAGCCACGTTAGTTTCTTCATGAAGTCATAAAACAGGATTGTTCAGTTGTCACCAGATGCATCAGATGGATAGATGCTTGTAGACAAAGCCACAGCCTTTTTACACAGGAGCACAGCTCTCAGTGTTGGACAGGGATGTAAACCTACAACATTTCAACCTAAAAAAAAATTAGACTTGCTCTAATCTCCTATAGATGCTGCACTTCTGCTTCAGACCTCAAACTTCTTTCTTGTAGAACAGTGGTTGTTTCTAAAGGAGCCTGAAGACAGAGAAAATCTTGCAGAAAACTATGGAGGCCAAGAAACACCTGGCAGGAGGAGAGCCCAAGTACCTGTTTGGGCATTAGCAAGAGAATGGAGACCAGCAGCTGCAAAGAGCCGGAGCCAAATTACCTCTGTTCAGGAGTCCTTCAACAACCTGAATGCATTGGTCACTGCTCCACTTTGCTGCCACTCAGTCAGTTCCTGGCCCGCAGCTCTGAGTCCCCTCAGGCACCCCCAGGACTGGTTCTGAATGGGTACAACTGAGTCTGTCTTACAACAAAAATTGTGCTAGCATATACTCTGTCTTCAGCACAAAACAGATGGCAGTCACTTTGCTCAGCGTACATTGGAAAGTGTTTAGAGACTAGAAACATCCAAAACGTTAAAAGAAAAGAAAGTGTTTGGGGCTCACTGACTCTGTTGAGATGATACAGAGAATGTAAGTGAAGTTTATGCTGCTCTTGTCTTAAAGTCTATTTCTCAAAACTGTAGGATTATTTTCCTAAGTAGCATTGCAGTCATTATTCACACTACTGAATAATATGCCTGCTTATAAATAACACTTCATAGAAGAAAAATATCTTGCATCAATATACCCCTTAAAGTGTCATCTTTTAGAGGACCTCAACCTACTACCTTGAAGACAATGAAAGTGCTGACGAGCCCATCTTGAGACCAAGCACCTTGACTAAATGGTATATAAACTGCAATGGAAAAGGATTAAGGAAAAAAACCAAACAGTTACCTATTTAAGTACTCTAGCTAGAAACAAAGAACAGAAAAACTTAAAACTTATTCCCTTTCTTTCCTGCTCTACTCCTGCTCCCATTGTGCCTGCTGTGGTATTAATTTGATTCCTGGAAGAGCTGATTCAGCTCACTAAACCAGCAAAAAACCATGCCAGCTAAGAAACAAACATGCAAATAGAACTCAGATTAAAAAACAAAACAAGACAAACCCCCAAAACCTTCTATAAAAGATCCCTTTGATTGGAAACTGGGCTTTGGACTAAGCACAACTTCTTGAGAACGTCTGCTTCCTGTAGATCATTTCAGGTTTTTCAAAAATGAAGACTGTCTTCAAGTCAAATGACAAAATTTCAAAGAAAAAATGGAAATCAACCCCAGAAGGGCTAGAATAACACACTGTTCTGACCAGTGCTTCTGTGAAAGTTTTCCTTATCTTGTCTCCTAGAGCACACAGCTGAAGGGTCTCCAAGCCACAAAGGCTGCTATAGCAGAGCAGAGGGACAGGAGTGAATAGAGCTATACAAAATCTAAGGGGCACAGAAACTCTAAACAAACCTACACAGGACTTCATTAGGAACACCACTATCAACATATCATCTTCCGAGTGAGAAATCCCATATCACTTTCTATGGAACCTATTTTCCTGAAAGAAAGAAGCCCTACAATGATAAAAAATATGTGGTGGTGTTTTGTTGTTGTTTGGTTGGTTGGATGGGGTTTTTTTCCCCATACGACATAGCAGACATATTTGTCCTGAACTTGATAGATTTTTGAGGAATGAGAAGGCTTATAAACTGGCATATAAAGAAGCGTTGATCTCCTGGGCACTGCTGTTACTGCTAGCTGTGATTACAGGGCCCAGGGAATGCGTCTCAAATCAAGAATACACAACCTCATTGTTATGCCTGTGTGGGGCAACGCTCCCTGGGAAGGAAGGTCTGTTGCAATGCATCACATTTAAAAGTGTCATGAGGAAATATTCCTCCTTCACAGGGGCATCCGGAGTGCAGTGCCTTTTTTCCACGATAGATTTGGTGGCAGGATAAGTCTCCCAGTTGGAGGCACTAACATATTTTTATCTGCCATTCTTCTTTATGCTATCTCCCATTCTTTCATAGCTAAACAAGAGCACGTGAAGAGCCAGGATGTTAAAGGACTTAATTAAAACATTTTTTTTCTCTCCTATCCCATCTGCCACAGGCTCAGAATGAGATGGGGCAATGGAAGAATATAGGAAGGTCAGTATTTTGGTTTGTGTGTGTTGTTTGGGTTTTTTTGTTTGGTTGTTTTTTTCATTGTTGTTGTAGGGGTTTTTTGTTGCTTTTCTAATGCTTCTGTAGTTGGAATAGCTTACAAAACAGTCTGAGGGGTAACTTAAGCATGTGCAGAACTGAGAACCAGTGGTTCATCTGGTCCAGAATCTCATCTCTGACAATGGATAGTATTTGACACTTCCCAGGAAGGGGCCAAAAGTGAACAAAATAAGAAATTATGAATGCTTAGTTAGTGGACTGCCTGTCCTTAAGGAAATAGTCCTTGAAAGCCACTAGTTAGAGACTGGCCTCTGAATTCAAGGTCCCAGAATTAAAATGTATAACAAATAAGTATATGTGCTTTTGTGGAATAGAGTTTGTATCTCCACGCATACTTAATGTTTCGAAAATAAGGGAAATCTGAAAAGTGCATACTACTGCTCCTTTAGAGCTGCAGACAACAGCAAAATGCTGGAAAGGCTGTGTGGGGGTATTTATAAGTTCATCCCTGGGGCTGATTTAGGCACCTGGGATAATGACATTTGAAATACAACAATAGTTAAGTGGTGTGACTAGAAATATGCCAAGGAAAAGCACTTACAGCCCCACCCCATGCTATGAAGATGAGCAGGGTTGTTCCATGACATCGTTATAACACTGTAACCGGGCTACAAGTCTAAGGTTATATTCTTGTTAGAACACGATCAAGGTCCCAGCTATACTGCATATTTTAATCATGCTGTAATTGCACCAGGGGACAACAGTAGGATAACTAGGTCCTAAGATACAGACATATTTGAGGTGGAGTCAGAGAGAGCAAGAGAATATCCAGGAGTAGAAAAGACAGCACAGTTGAAGTGCCTTAGGGGAAAAGACTCATGTCTGCCAGAAAGTCAGAATAAAATGGGGCTTGGACGGAAATCCCATGATAAATTTGTCAGTGCAGCAGTCTGATAGGTCTACTTGCATGTATAAATCCATTAAAACTTGCTCTGGTTAAAAATTTGCCAAACAATATACCTTGAAGTGGGAGCAAAGTAAGTATGCCCTATAATAAGAATAGAGGACCAGTGAGACTTCTCAAAGTATGCACCAGAGACTTTTTGACTTTCCTTACTACAGTATTCCTCTGGAGAAACTCAAGTTTCTAGCAGCTGACAATTCCTTTAAAAGCACTGGATCAGCCTTTACCCAACTGTTGCTAGTATACAATGGTGCCACTCCTCTCCATGAAGCTGTTTCTACAGAAAATAGGACTGCAGAAGGGAGTCAAATAAACTAACATAGCTATGCTGGAAAAAAAAGGGAAGAGGGAAGAGGGAAGGGGGGAGG
>VXBW01004283.1:440125-495974 GCA_013400375.1 Thinocorus orbignyianus
GGAAGGGAAGGGAAGGGAAGGGAAGGGAAGGGAAGGGAAGGGAAGGGAAGAAAAAGACTTTGTATTATGCAGGCTAACAAAGTACCCTTTGGAATCAGTGGAAGTTATTCAGGTGTTGAATCAGGCCAAATGTGCTTATTTTAAGCTGATGGCTTAACAGGTATCTTTATTCACTGTCACCTCTGTTGACTGTACACTTATTCCTTAACTGTTCTTCTTTATTTATGTATTTATCCTCACCTTAACAGCCAAAGGTTCCATTATTTACCAGTCTGAGATAAAAGCCAGATTTCAGGGTTCAATAAGAATTATAAATAGAGCTAATACATGACCAAACTACAGTCTTGAGAATTATCATCAAGTTTCAACATATACAAAACATCAAGTAGGAAGGAGTAATGACATCTGATTTGCCTCCATGCAGCTTTTCATGCAATACACATGCTACACAGCTACAAAAAGAACTAAATCCAAGCAGCAAGGGGTTTTTTGGGTTGTGGGGTTTTTTGGGTTGTGGGGTTTTTTGGGTTGTTTTTTGTTTGTTTGGTTGGTTGGTTGGTTTTTTTATGTTAAGTGTGCAAAAGTGCATGTATAGGATAAAGGATGACAGAGAATGTTGGCAGGAACTGAAGCGTAATCATGATCCAGAAGCAGCTGCTAACTTAGGAAGTCCAAGTTCCTAAAGCAGGAGGGCACTCCAATGTGAAGCTCTTTTCTCACATATAATATAATTTCTACTCTTCCCCTACAGTCCATTATTGACCACAGACTGAGATTGAATACTGGGTGAAAAGGAGCTTTTGGTCAAGCCAATACAGCCATTCTTGTGGTGGTAAAAGAATATTAATAAAAAAAACCAACAACCAAACTTTACTGAACTTTCTTTGAACAAAACTACAAAGCAAGAAATAAAGAGGAAAGATAATTTAGGGCACTTGACACCTTGGGTTTGTATTTTACAACAGATACCAGAAACACTACCATCTCAGAAGAGTCACCCAGGGTTTATAAACTCCCTAAGAAACATCTGACATGCAGAGAAGGCTCCATGGATCTCCTGGTCATGCCTTTGCTTGTTCAGAAGCAGACCCAGTTAAAGATCAGGACTTGGAAAAGTATTGCTACAGAGAAGTAAGCTACATGCAAACCATCTAGTAAGGTATCTAGCCTAGGACTGGAAGCAAGGGATTGCTCCCATCCTGAACTGCATCCAAGTAGAGTCAGCTTTTGCACTTTTAATATGAAGGCATTTCAGAGCAGGTGTCTTAAATTGCTCATGTCCAAAGAAAGGTGTGTCAAAGCTCCTTCCTCAGCTGTCCATGTCAAAGTAGGGTAGAGTCTTTCCACATACTGGACAAACTTTAAAAAAAAAAAAATCAGATAAACCATCCCAAATTTCAGACTGCTTAGCCAAAGCTTGTCTGAGTGAGCCAGGTCTCTTTGGCAAGTGAAAACTGGGCTGGATGTCTTGCAACACCACCCTTTCTTGAAGCAATCAGCCATTTCCAAAACTTTTGCCCATTCCAGCACAGCATATGAGGGCAGTCATCTTAGAGGAAGTAAAAGTAGCATCGGGGAGAACCCAGAAAAAAGGAGAGTTATTCAAAAAGATGAGCTATCATCCTATATACCAGAATCCCATTGCAATACTGGATAGGAAACAAAGACAATTTCTTAAAATGAAGGGTAGAGGAAAAGAAAAAAAATAAAAAAACCTGCCTGTGGCCAGAGCTGCACCTCTTTGTGTTGGTTGGAGCAGTCTGCAGCCACCTTTATCTTGAATGCCAAGGTGCGGCTCATGTAGCCAGCACGCCCTAACATGCAATGCACATCTAGATTTGAACGTGTTCATATCAGATGAAAATGGAGCACTGCTTGCTGGGACCCGTAGTCTCTGAGGGCCATATCTCTTTATAAAAAGACAGAGGGCCACAGGGCTCATCACAGAACGCTGCAGTTCACATGTGGCCCTCCCACGCTTAGTTTGCAACATCACACACTGCCAGAAGAAAGATCAGATTTGGAATCTGGGCTGCTGAGGCAACAAAGACTGAAAATATTATGAAGACAGATTTCTCAGTTTAGGCAATACAGAGAAAGAAAAGACCCGAGATAAGCAGGTCCTCCAGCAGGTACATTGCACTTGTCTTTTTTCCCCCCACATACTAACAAAGCAAGAGCCATGTCTTTCATTCCAATCAGCACTGACACAGTACAAAAAAAGAAGGATGGTGAAATAACTTTACTCCCTGAAAAAACAAGTTGTTAATAGCCATCTGGTCATCTCCTTTTTTCACAACTTAAAAGCTTAATATCATCAGTCTAGATCATTGGAAACCTTTGTCTGCCAGTCCTCTGGATCATACTGGTATCTCAGCTCCTGCTTCTCCAAGTAAGCAGGGCCATCACTTCAGCTCAACAGCTAACAGTATGAAGGTTGGAGTTTTTTTGTTGTTTTGTTTGTTTGTTTTTAAACAATTCTCTTAAGAGTTAGATTGCAATTTACATTGATAGCATGACAGCTTTTGGGATACATTACTTGAGATGGCATAGGGCTTTTTACTTGTTTTGTGAATAAGAAAACAGAAATACCTAGGGAAAGCTTGGTTTGAAGCTGTTTCTCAGCAATCATTATTCAATGCTTAAATGTTTTTCCCCTTTAAATGCAAAATTTGGGAACTATTCCTCTTGTCACTTGAAAAGGCAATGACTTTTCCCAGTATACCTGGCATTAATGTGACTCCTGAACCACAGGCATCATACAAAAAAACAAAATCAGGACTCTGCAAACTAAAAACAGCAAGAGAGTTTTTCCATGTATACTACAGTCCTACCTTTCCCTTTCGTTCATCTCCTGGCCTCTCAGTTTCACTGCTCCTTCTCCTCTTTGTGCTTTCACGGAGTTTTAGAACTAGAAGAGGCCATCAGGAGCCAGTTGGTCTGCCTGCGTTTGTAACTTGGACCATAGTATTTTGGTCTTCACTTGTGCTTTTCCTTCTCTGTATCATAACTGTCACTCTCATCTCCCTGTCTGCTCAGGCAGACTTGTCAGCTAAGAGGAATCATTTCATTTGGCTAATGACATCCACTCCCAGATAAAGTGCACTTCAATAACAGATCAACCAGATCAACAACAACAACAAGAAAATAATTCACAGCTGCTTTCTTAAATATTTTGACATACGAGAAAAGGAAAGTCCAGAAAATACAAGAAATGTAATGTAGTATAACACAGGTTATCATAATCATCAACATAGTCAATGAATTTACAGTGTCACTTAAGAAATCTAGCAAAAAAGATCGTCAAACAGGTGTTTATCACCCCACGATACTTGCAAGCATGTCAGAGATACACTTACGAACAAAAATTAAATGCACTATCCTTATTACTTTTAGGTTGGATTCCACAAACTTACAATTTGTGATCAATTTTATGAGCTGTATTCATTTACCAGTGTGTAAGAAACTTCAGTCCCATGAATGGTTATAGATTCGAGTAAAATTTCTATTGCTACTTAACAGCCAGATAGTTGTGGGAGAAGATAAATACCCGTGTGAAGAAGCCTACCACGTAATGAAGTCAAATAATCACATCTATGTCATGTATGCAATTTCCTCCCCAGTCTCTAGGATTAGAAATGCTAAAACACACATTAGCATGTACTCCTAGTTTGACTCCAGCCTGGTGGGCTATCCTAGTTGGCAATTGCCAGTTCAGCATTGCAAAAGGTTGAAGAATTAAGCTGTATTTGTCAGGTTCCTGATATCAAGAAAAAATTAAAGATACCGCACAGACCTACTACGCATTCTGACTTTGTCACGTTCAGTCTCCTCAGAAAAATACA
The DNA here is from genome assembly GCA_013400375.1 of Thinocorus orbignyianus. Lineage (NCBI taxonomy): Eukaryota > Metazoa > Chordata > Aves > Ciconiiformes > Thinocoridae > Thinocorus > Thinocorus orbignyianus. Next base: position 443,971 of record VXBW01004283.1, read on the forward strand.
AAAGAACAACAGGAACACAGCCATTCAGAAACTATTTTTTCCAAGAAACCGGCTAAGTGAATGAGTCACGAAAACACTGACTAGTATCTCTGTTTAATTTACCTCCATTACTCCAGGAGCTCTTTGTTACACATCCAAGCCAGAGATCAGCGGTCATGAGAACTTGTTGGCTCCTTCCCTGTGTGATCTCATTTCTGGTCCAGAAGGTACAGCTAAGCAGCACCAGATGGCCATTGGAGGCCATCCAGCCACACATCAAGGTAGCTTCACCCAACCACCACAGACAATCAGGAGTCTGCTCTGGAGGAGAGGAAGGCAGAAGCAAGAAGGGTGAATGCTAGCATGAAGGGCCACTACAAGAAAGGCCAGTCAGCCTACATCATAAAGGGCTGCCTAAATCATACTAACTTCATTTCAGTTGTAAAACTAACAGGTTCCTAGCTACTTACCACTAAATCTCATCCCTCAGCAAATGGGACCTGATTGCAAGCATGTCAGAGAGCCCAAAATAACTTCCAGTTGAAATATACCTGAACTGTACTTTGCATCTACATTTTACACTGTTCACACAACAACAAAGTTCGATTACTGCCTCTCTGCTGCAGCTTTAGTTCATACCAACACTTTAGAAGGCTCAAGACAAGATTTTATGTATATATAGTTATAATGCTGTCAAATCTTTGTTAGCTGTGGCCATTTCTGATGAGATGTAGAAGACATTGCACATGCTTATTACACCATACTGTACCAAAAACTTAAGGGGAAGTTTCAGTAAAGAGAATTAGCAAATCAAGCAGGAACTCAGTCAGAAGAACGAGCTCTCTCTTTCCTAGTGCTCTGTATGTGCCCTATTGAATGGCCCAGCATCTCTCAGCACAACAGTTACATGCAGTTTATAGCTTTTAGGAAAGATAAATTACAAGCAAAACTATTTACAGTGTTCAAGTTAACTCATGTAAGGCTATTTCAAGAGTGTTTGTGCTGCTATGCAGCTATTTATGTGACTGAAATGCACACAGATTTTCTAGAAAGAGGTTTTCAAATTAATGAAAGAAGTCTATTAATTAATATTTCCTAAATAAAACTTTCTCTATAGCACATAAGTATTTCTAGAAACAAAGCCCTGATGCAGAATATCCATAAAGAAACAAAAAGTGTGGCTGTGCACCTAGTGCTTTAGAAGTATTAAAACCAGTATGGCAGAAATTGTTTTCTCTAAGCTAGTGATCGACATTAAAAATTCAGCACTCAACAGTGCACCAGTTACCCAGTGGAATAAGACAGAACAGTTATTTCTAAGAGCAAAGAAAAAACATGGTGTCTATTATAATTTCTCCAAAGGATACTATTAAAATGCTTTTCTGCATGCCTCTATAATTGCAGCAGCAGATAAATTACTTAGACTTTGTAGCAAAATCCCATGTTCTGTACTTGTGTACACTAATTGGATCTCCTTTAAATTACTACAGTTGTTCATCTTTTCAGATTGATAATTGTAAAGGAAACAACACCTGTAAATGCCTACAAAAATAAAGACTAATTAGACTGCTATGGACAAAGATTACCAGTGTGGAAATCACAAGTTACCTTCCCTATTTATTAATTTCTGAAGGCTTTCTTTGGATTACAGGGCTTTGTTTTTCCTGTTTAGAAGCATGCCTGTTTTATGAAGTATTTCATTACTTTCCCTGCTACAGCTGTTCTGCTGAAGATGATGAGCTACGTACCCAAAATAATATCCTAGTGTTAGGTGTCCTGCTACCTATCATTGTAAAGACATGTCCAGAATTCCAGGAGAGCGGGGCTGGTGTTAAAGCAGCAGTGATGTCCTTCCAGACAACATTTCCAAGGCTATCTCCGTAGGGATTGCACATGGTGCCCTTCTGGAGGAGCAAAAAGGTAAGTCACCACTGTATGTTTGTTCTGTGAAAGGAATTTATAATTACTGCTTTTGTTTAAGCCATGGAGCTAGCACAATATTTTTAGTAGGAGTCCTGGGAATTTGTGGAACTGTTTTTATTTTTAACTTGTGTGTAGAGGGAAAGGGGGTTGGGGATTCATTTCTGTATGTTCACATGTACCAGATACTATTGAAAACGCAGGAAAATCAAGAGGACTAGAATTCCTCTATATACCCTATATGTAACCATCTTTCTATACTCAAATATTTCCATCAGCACAGAAGTGAGATCTCCCAAGCGAGATCTCATCTGGAGTACTGTGTCCAGCTCTGGAGTTCTCAGTACAGGAAAGGCATGGACCTGTTGGAGTGGGTCCAGAGGAGGGCCACAAAAATGAACAGAGAGCTGGAGCACCTCTCCTATGAAGACAGGCTGAGAGAGTTGGGGTTGTTCAGCCTGGAGAAAAGAAGGCTCTGGGGAGACAATATCGTGGCCTTTCAGTACTTAAAAGGGAGAGACTTTTTAGTAGGGCCTGTTGTGACAGGACAAAGAGTAACGGTTTTAAACTAAAAGAGGGTAGATTTAGACTAGATATAAGGAAGGTGTTTTTAATTATGAGGGTGGTGGAACACTGGAACAGATTCCCAGAGAGGTGGTAGATACTGCATCCCTGGGAACATTCAAGGTCAGATTGGACAGAGCTCTGAGCAACCTGATCTAATTGAATATGTTCCTGCTCACTGCAACAGTGCTGGATTGGATGAGCTCTAAAGATCCCTTCCAACATTCTCTGATTCTATGTAGTAGGACAATCCAGTCATAGGTGTGGGTTCTTAGCTCTTTCCAGAGCACAAGGAAAAGGTACTCCAGCTCAGTGCTGGATTCCCTCTCTATCAGAATCCTAATGAGGTAAACGTGCCTGATCGCCAGATCACAACACATCTTGCACACAGTGATTCCATAAAAGGGTTCACTTTTGTTGTGGAAGAAAGAGTATTGCATGAGAAGCAGCAAGCCTAGAAGCCAACAGACTTATCATCCACAAAATGATGAAAGCAGGCCTGATAAAAGCTGCCACATTCACTGCAAACTGTGTATAACTCTGGTACAAGAACTGATTGCACATCTCATGCTCAATGTGCAGGGCTTGGCAAATCTTGGCAAGAAAAATAGTAACTCACTGAGGAAAAACAATAGAAAAGAAAGTATTAGTGTTAGAACTAGATTCCAAAGATTTTCCATATGAAAATTATATGCAGCAAAACTACCACATTCAGTGCAGCAAGCAGGTGTTTTGTTACATGCCTATAAAATACATGTTCTTGTCAACTGGCAGCTTTGGATTCCACACAAGGCTCACCCCCAAAAACAACGGTCAGTTAGTACCCGTCCCAGAAGCCATTCACATATCAGAAAGAAGAGAGACTGAAGAAATACACCTGCACTCAGGAAGTCTAAAGAAGTGGTAAAAGGGCAAGGAAAATTCAAATAAAAGATCCTATTTTGTAGACTACTTTCCATTTGTATATATATTCAGGAATTTCACTCCTGTGCATCACAGATGAAAATATCCTGTACATAAGGTTTGGAACTGAACACCCAATTGTGATACAGAGCTGCATTTTGGTAGTCCTTATTGAAAAAGGCCAAACCTCAGTCTAAAGGAAAATAACCCATACATTTGAAAAGACCTATCAGAGTGAATTTACTTTTGTGCTACAGAACACCCAGCCCCTTTCAGCCCCGTCACTCTCTGAATTACCAGATGACAATGTAAACAATTATTTTAAATGCTTCTAAGAATATGAGAATCCTTTCTCCAAAAAAATGCTTCTGATTTGATAATACAGATTGCTAACTCTGCTTGTTTTTATGTTCTCAAGAGTATTATAAAAGCTCTTCACTAGGCAGCCTTATCATGGTTCCTGGTGATAAAGCAGTTCGTCTGTCATTATAGGAGTCTGTCCATAATTCAGATATTGCTGTTCTGTCCAGCTTCAATTCAGATGAAGGTAAATACTAACAATCCAAAGACTACTTTTCTTTGCACATAGGTAGCTCTGAAAATTCAGACAGTCTTGAAAAACTGAAGAACAGGACCCCGTCAACATTTTTCTCAGAATCCCTTCTGCTCATTCAGTCATTTCTGCTAACGTCTGCACAGCAAGCTTGCTTGTCCTGAACAACAGGAAAGATTGCAGCACAGCTATGGAGGGTTTGGGGATATTGTATGCTAACGAGTACCAAAGCTGCCTTGGAATTTGCTAACTGTAAACCATGTGTTCCTTTCCTTTGCAGAGTCTCAAAAAAGGAAGAAGCAGCTAGTTTGTAATCTGCTCAGGTATTTCTGCTATGCGTCTCAGCTAGCCAACACGAATCATCCTCTGACAGAAAAGTTATGCAAGCTCTAAAAAACTATGTTGCAGGCTAGTTTACAGGAAAGGAGTAGGTCTTGTTTCTGGTAAGGCCACCATGTACACAAAACTATGTCCAAGAGTGACAAATGCAAACAATAACAAATAGAACTTTTGTCTCAAAAATCTCTTAGGAATAAGCAGGAAGCATGTTTGGTTTCAAAGACATGCAGCACAACTAGTGAGTACTGGTGCAGTAATGCAGTGAATGAAGTTTAGATTTGGGAGACTTTAAGATGAAGATTACTGCAGAAGCATGTGGCTGCATAATTAGACACGTGGGCCAGATCACCTGACCAAAGCCCACTTTGGCTATGACAGCCATGTAAACCGCAGGTCAGCCTGCACTGACCTAAGAGCATTCTGGACCCTCCCCGGGACACAGAGACAGCATGAGCCAGATACTCCCCAGCCCTTCAATCCCTTCTCAGACTCCTAATGCCCTCTGCAAAAGTCAGAGCATGTTGAAATCACTGTTGCACAGCTGAGAAGCTGCAGGCAAGCAGGCAGAGATGAGGCAGCACTGCCTTACAGGGTAGCAATCAACTCCTAGACAATCTATAAGACAACAATAGAAAAAAAGGTTAAAAAAAAATAATCTCCCTGCTCCTTTCCTTTCCTGATATTGTGCATTATCCTGTTACTGCAACAATACATTCTCTATGCTACCTCTTTTTATTGCTAAAAGTTGTCCTGAGCTTTAACAGCCCATGGCAGGACAGGTCATAGCACAGCCAGCTGCCAGCAAAAACTATGTTTTCTTTAATTGTGCATTTTTCAAACTTGATCTGGTACCTAAACATCAAATGTGACTTTCATTTTTCTTGTATCACTTGCAGTAAGAAAGGTCTCAAAGGTCAAATTATGCCTCCAGTTACATATACGTACAGCTCCCTAGGGCTCATATTTCCCCACCCCCCCAAATAATACAGGGAACAACTCCGTCGGGGTTGGGGAAATGGCCTCGTGTAACAAGCTGTTCTTTGTTACTTTCTTGAGCAATGTGCAAATCTGGCAGTCAGAAAGCCTATTTTAACTAAGTTTCTTACAAGATCATTCACTGATTTTGTTACAACTCAAACAAAATTCTACAGTCGGTGACAGTCGGTGTTTCTACAACCCATGCATGACTTCTGTAAATTCTTCCACGCTTCCTGCACATAGATGCATATGAAGGATAAACTTTGCCTAGCTTTTTTTTTTTTTTTCTTTAATTCCATACAGAAGGGAAACTCTTCTGCCCCGGCAGCACCAACTTGAGCTTTGTGCCTCTCAGACAACCTTGCTCTAAAGGCCTGACTTCACACACAAGGGAAGAAGCAGGGTTGAATTGAATGAGTATTGGCTTCCTTGGGGGCTCCTGAAAACAACCTAACCTTTATCTGCAATCAGGGATATCCTCATGGAGAAGAATTACTCTCCTAGAGTCTCTTCCAGTCGGTTTCAGAAGCAGAGAGAAGCTGTACATCTCCAGTATTTGCTATGAAGGCCTTCTATGAGCTACAAACCAGCAACGCAGTTAATCATGAGGCACTTTTCCAGATACAATGAAGCATCCTTTAAATTCCTTGACAGTAAATTAATTCAGAGTAAAAACAGAGATGTTGTTCTAACCGCAAGCATGAGCATCTCAGCTCATTTCTGTTGCATAGATGTAGTCAGACACATGACTGGGAAACACACTGGTAGCCTTGCTCAAACCTATTAGCATGCAGTCAACCTTCCTCTAGGCTGTGCCAGATGAGAATATGTGCTAAAATTGCATCTGGGGGAAAGAACTGTAGCTCAGATCAAAATATATTGCCCAGAAAGCCAAACATCCTGGGCTGCATCAAAAGAAGTGTGTTGACAGACAGATTCTCCCCCTCTGCTCTGATGAGACCCCATCTGGAATACTACGTCCAGCTCTGGAGGCCCCAACATAGTGAGTTGGTCCATAGACAGGGACCTTTCGGAGTGAGTCCAGAAGGAGGCCACGAAGAAGACAGAGGGCTGGAGCAGCTCAGGCTGAGAGAGTTGGGGTTGTTGAGCTTGTAGAAGAGAAAGCTCTGGGGAGACCTTATTATGGCCTTTCAGTACTTAGAGGGGTTTTACAAGAAAAAAGGGGAGGGGCTCTTTATCAGGGAATGAAATGATAGGATGAGGGGTAATGGTTTTAAACTGAAAGGAGGTAGATTTAGATAAGATATTAGGAAGAAATTCTTTACTGTGAGGGTGGTGAGACACCAGAACAGGTTTCCCAAAGATGGATGCCCCATCCCTGGGAGTGTTCAAGGCCAGACTGGATGGTCAGAGGTGGGGGATGATGATGATCTTAAAGATCCCTTCCAACTCAAACAATTCTATGGTTCTGTGATATACAATTGGTTGTGATTCATTATGTTCCAAGTTAAAACTATTACTTTTCACAGGAACAGCATGAGGCAAATACATTTCAGTTTTGCAAGAAACTTCTAAATTTTTCTCTATGTTTACTGTCAGAGACAACAGAATCAGTTTTAGATACTGAAAAAAATTACAATCCTCTAAAACCAAGGTTATACTAACTTCCAGTTATCATCATTATTTTTTTAAGTTCTGTAACAGCCAATAAAACCCTCCAGGTATACCAACCTTCCAAAATCCAGAATTTAAAAAAGGAAATAATTTAAATACTTTTGGAATGCTTTTCATTTGTTAACTTATATTTTAAACTATTAAAAGTTGTATTTCAGATCTTTCCCCATAGCTACTGAGGTAGATCAAAAAATAACAAAGATGGAACTCATCATTCCCATAATTATTTAAAATCAAGAAATATTCAGGTGAATAGTTAATGAGGTAAAATGTGATAATACACAAATAACTGACTGGAATACTCTAAGAGTTGTGTATAGTTCACATTTTCTTCTTCATTATCAGATTTTTCTAGAAAGCAGTCTTTGTTCTGAGAGAGAAAATTAAGACTTATTATATTATTTGTCAATTAAACCATATCTTAAAACCCAGTAATTAATGAAAAATAAGAATGGACAGTCTCCAGTGCATCTAAACTTAAACTCTACAATCAACAATTAACAGTAATTACTTATTTCTTTTCTTCCCAGGTTCCCAGCTTAATATGCTGTTCAAATTGTCTCACTCCTTCAATCCTTTTAAGCACAACTATAAAAAATGCCACAAATGTTTTCACTGAAACAAGAAGTTAAACATTACAAGCTCAGGAACAACTAAAATACATAGGGCAGCCTTTAAATACTTATTTTATCATCAGGAATTTATTCTTTAAATCCAAGTAATGGTGATTATTTCTGGAAAGCAAGAAAAGGCCAAAAATGGTTTTCCTTGCGGCAGCTATCACTAACTCAACATGTGTCTTCATTACAAGTTACCATAGGCACTGCAACCAAGGACTAGAAATACATCTCCAAACTCCACTTTGAGACAGTTCACCAGAATTCAGCTTTCTCTACTCTTAATTCCCAGGGCAAAATCCTGGCCTCAGTGAACTCAATGGCAAAACTCTGGAGTAGCCCACAGGAGACCTTTTGAAGCCAGTAACCTCCACACAGATCCTCTTTGAAATGCGCTTTTCTTAAGCAACATTTGCCCCAACCAACACTCACCTCTTTATGGGACTGAAATAGTTCAGCTGTTCCCAACTGTCTCTGTCGAGTTAGTCCTCTCAACAATGCATCTGTTAACAATCCATTCACACGTGTTTCCTTCTGACCACACGATGGCCATATTAGTGTCTGGCACCCAGACATCCTGGAGATGACACCGCACACCCCAGTGACACACACCTGTCATTCAGAGCTCGTTTCATCTAAACAAATCTTCCCTGCAAACAAGCACCCACTTTTGGGCAACCTGTCTTCTCTTTTACCTGTGCTTCAGAGGAGAGTCCAACTGACGTGGGTTCCTTCACCGTTCATATATCACCATACTTTCCCCAGTCCTCTGAAGTGAGACATTCCTGCCATCTCAGTTTACCTTCCTGTGTGCTTGTCTGCAGATCTGGGCCACACTGGACCATGGGCAGCTGCTCAGTAAGGAATAGAAGCCAAGTCCTCAGTGGGGGGCTTTCCACACTCTATTCTACAGCAAGAAGCCACTCAGTTCCTGCAGGATTCAAAGATATCTGCAAAAGCAAGAACATTTCCATTAGTGAAAAGCTCCTTCAAAATGAAAGAGCATTTCCTGTGATGGTCCCAACATTGAAGAGTCTTCAATGTCACATCTCAGAAGCTACAGAGAGTGGACAGATAGAACTTTTTGCCTTCAGATACTACACCCATTAACTTTTTAGGGTGACACCCATCCCTCAAACAATGGTTTCATGCTTCTAATGATATTCTTATAGTTTAGTAATTTTATAGAATTTTTATTAATCTGACTTTTATATCAAACTACATCAAAAACAGTGATGTTGACTATTAACATGTATGTCAATACTTCAACTAGAAAAAAAAAATGCTGACACATGTGTCAAGGAATAACAGACTAAGCTAGAGTCAGCAGTTAAAAATGACTGGCACACAAATTAGTCACAGTCTAAACAGATTTTTTTTCAAAGTTGGAATAAGAAAGCCTTTCCAGTTTTATTTATAATCTTTAAGTATTCAGAAACAGACTCTACTGAAGAACAGTGGAGGGTGGGTTTTGTAGTTTTTTTTCCCATTCTAGCCAAGAGACTCACAAGGGATTTATGAAGGCTTTTTTAAAATAAGTAAGAGTCATCAGGTCACAGATGCCAAGTTGCCTTCTTCCTGCAAAAATGCAAATGCTACTGGTCTACAATATATCACAAATTTCCTCACTGTACCACATATAAGGCAAAGTCTTTATATTTATTGTTACAGGACAATCAGCTACATTGCCCTCTAGTATTTTAGAGCAAAAGCACATGAAATTTTTAGTAGGCATTCTCTGGAGGGAAATTTCAAGGTGACTAGAATAGTCCTTTATAGGAATAAAAATATGTTTATAATTAGGGACAGGCTTCTTATATGATCATTCTGCGTTTCTTATTCATGTCAGTAGATTTCAGAACAGGTATAGGTACTTAAAAAGACACAAAACTCTAACTGATGTATTTGAATTGTGTATTATAAACAACCTACATCATCCTACTTAGAATTAAAAAGGTACACTTCTTGAAAGCCTGAGCAGCTATGGAGAGCTAATAATTGTTAAGTAGGTAAAACCCGCAAGCAAAGTTCACAAGTTATTCCTGAGTTTCACAGCAGCTCTTGAACTTTATCACACAAGATGCAGCAAATGAGGTTATGCAAGAATTTGAGAAGTGAGGATGTCTCAGATGAAAGGGGTAAGGGCACGCTCTGGTCTGCGGAATGTCATGTTAAAATTGACTGGGGTTTTGAGTTATTTCTACAGGAGTTTGTGACTGTGACCCTGCTCTTGGTGCAGCCAGTATCTTAACTGTGGAGTCTACCCGTCTAAGTACACTCAGGCAGCCACTAATAGGGGTCAGCTGGAGAGAGCTGCTTTCCCTCAGCTGATAACCCAATGTCCCAGTTCAGTCACCCCAAGCAGAAACACAGAAGATGCATCCTACCCCCTACACTGCCTGCACACACAGGAGAGGGGGCAGACCCTCCACAGAGTTCCCATATGCGATTTTTATTTCAGCAATGTGAAGTTAGCCAAACCCTGGTCAGTCTGAGTCTTGAGCCTACCACCATCCTACTGCCTCTGGTTCATTACAGCAGTCTGAGAACTATCCTATCTTTGGGTATTATTTGCATATTAGTAAGTTTGTGTACCTGGGAACTGGTACTGTCCCCTTTCCAGCAGAGAGAAAACAGAAGAATTTTCTGTTTCTGGGGCCATCAGTCTAGCTTGCTTGCTTGTTCTGTTTGTGGTTTTAGTTTATTTGTTTTAAATAATAACGCTACTAGAACTTACTCTGTATGCAGAGACAAAGAAAACTATATGGGCTCTGATCAAGATATTCTCAATTTCATGGCAGAAGACTCTGAATTACCTTTTGAAACTGAAGCCAGTCTTTACAGATATTCACATGAAACCTCTTTGACTGAAGAAATGAGTAATAAGGTATAAGCTATATCTCCTAAGAAAATTCAGTATGAAGTAATACACAAAACATTTATGGGAAAGCATAAGCATATACTGCATTAAGCGGGTAGGTAATTATCAGACCTGGAGAAGGGCTTGCAGGCCCAAAACTCATCTATTCTCCCTTCTCCCAGTTATGTCAGGAAGTCTAATAAGAGAAACTGCTTCATCCTAAAAATTTTTCCTTGCAGAAACTTGGACCTATTTTTTTCTAGAAGGTTCTGGTCATTCTGCCTCCCACTCCCACCCACCCCACCCCCATATACCCCTTTGTGGTTTGTGCAGGTATCGAGATTAAACCCTACTCTGTCACATTCAGTAGAGAATTAAACTTTTGGTGAACTAGCAGTAATAGGCAATCCCAGACACAGGATGCAACGATCACTGAGTCTCATCTGAGGAAGCAGGTTTTTCTATTAAAATTTGTGGACAAGCATCCAGCCAGATTAAAGCGAAGGAGAAATGCAGGATATCAGGCAGGGAAATACAGGTTAAGGTAGAAGTTAAACAGGCATGCTTACACTGGAAGGTGTGCACAGTCTTACACAAGGGTTACAAGATGGAAACTAGTCTAATTTACTCTGGAGGACAGAAAAGAGGACAGAGCATCAATAATCTCTCTTTAGGCTACTTCGCTTCTTTGCTTTGGGCTTGCTTTACACACTTGCAATTAAAAAAAAAAAAAAAAAGGAAGCTTTTGAAATCAAGCATGTGAAACACCTCTGCTTTGCTGCAAACCTTCTCATACATCAGCCATTAACACATTAAGCACAGGACAGAATTCTCAGGCTGTGAAGGGAATCTTTCTGCTCTCACTGTTTTGCTGTCTCCTTCCCTGGGGCCTCACTTGGTATCCCGATTTACTAAATTAAAGGCTATTTGGTAACGGTGGGAAATAATTCCTATCAGTCACTGTTCAGTCCAGGTCCTCAATAAAGTGTTAACTGGCAAGGCTGCAAAACCTTAGAGTACAAGCTGGGGTTTCAGGATTTAGTTACCTCAACACATTTCTTGTAGAAAGAGATGCAAACAAGAAAGACTCATATCTGAGCTGGCAACAAAACACCTCAAACTTGAGAGCAATGCTTGAAAAAGAAAACAGTTTTTAAGAGAAGTATCACATAAAAGCAAGTATTTCTCTCTTCACACAGTCTCACCCACTTCAATTATCATTACTGTGAACTGCAGAACTTTTTAACAAAGCAAATAATTGAGTGACAGCAGAAGGGTGGGGGGCTTATTTATTTATGCATTTATTTTTTATTACAGGAAGTTCCTGGAATGCAGGCCAGACAGTCATTTCTAACAAAAAAATGGTGGGTAAACAGCTACTAGAAGATTTTTCAGGACTTATGAAAGCAACTGTCCTCTACAAGAGTCAGATTATAAGGAAGAGGAGACGACCCCCAGTGCAGCAGCAGGTAAACATGACTGGGGTCACCGTCACTCCAGCCTAATACATACGTCTGTTACCTTGCCATCAAAAATCAGTGACTGCAGACATAACCACTGTCCTGGACCTGCACATTGCACAAAGTCATCCATAAAATTACTCATGTGCATAAATAGTCCCACATGGTTCAGTGGGTCTCATTACGTAAGTGTTAGCAGGGGTCTTAGGTCAGGATACTGCATTCCTTAAACCAGACAGATTCCCATTGAAGTGATTAAGAGTGCTTCATTTGCCAAGTAGAAAGAATTCCACAGGTATTTGTTTGAAGTGTGATAAAAATTTACTTTGGCCACATTTCCACCTTTCTTTAATGTTTGCAGGAAAAAGCTATTTCAGTGCATGGGTATTATTGACCAAAGCAAATGTCAGACTCATATTCACACGTATTTGTACTAGAAGTTTGTGTATGCAGCTAGCACCACACACATTAGTTATCTGACCAAATCACAACGAAGCAACAACTCAAATTTCTCTCTCTCACACCCATTTATTGATTTCCGAGAGCACGAGAGATTTTTACTAATTTTTATACACACGAAGAAATCATTGCCCTTTTGCAACTGAAAGATGAGCTACATTCAGTGCCAGGTAAATCATTTGGTTTGAGCAGTGAGCAAGATTTGCAACAGCGAAACACAGTAAATTAAGCAGACATCTTGCTAAATCAGCAACACAGGATTGAACCCTTAGAGCTGTTCACTACAAATGGATCTATTGGATTATGGGTCATTAGTTCAACCACTTTTAACAAGTACAACCAAATAGGAATGTTATTAAACATTTATCTTCAGGGGCAGATTTACTGGAGAAGATAAGAAGATTGTAGAGAATTTCCATTAGCACTGCCTATTTCAGCATGCATTCCTGTCATAAGCACCTTTCATTCATAAAAATATCTCAGGAACCCAAAGCATCCTACAGACGTCTGCCTTTACATGCCGGTGACTGCACCCTGGCACCCTCCAGACACTAACCCCTTACCTCCAATACACATTTGATAACCCCTCGCTGCTTTCCTACTCTGTGCTGTCAAGACAAGAGGGGCAAACCTTTTCTAAAAAATACAACCCAAAAGCTGAATTTCCCAATATTCAGTAACTCACAAGGACACTACAACACTGAACTTGCCGCTAACAGAAGGCCACCTGCATTTCTTTGAAAACCAGAACAATTATTTAGAAACGTAATTTCTGTCTCCTTAGAGTTTATTTAACTCTTACCCTGGGCCTCCATGTCTGACCCCTGCCTCCTTCCCACCCTCCTGGCTAGAGCAGGAGGGCACAAAGCAAAGAACAGGCCTGCCTGGGAGCCCAGGGGATAACTTAGAAAAAAACTAGTCAAAGAAATTCTCCCAGATCTTTTGCAGGTCTTAATCACAGGTCTTGAACAGGCTGCTCAACCAATCTGTAAAACAATAGCACCAACAGAAGTGGCAAAAAAAGACCTCCCTCAACAAGAATAGTTTATCAGAGCAAAGACAGAGAAATAACATTACGAACATTAGAAGAGAAACAGGAACAATTTACCACGTTTGCTGTAGAGAGGAATGGATCTTGCTAACTACAGCTGAAATCATCACTGACTTACTAAGAAAAAAGGTAATCAGACACACAAAAGCAGTCTCTCTCCTTTCCCTCTGAGATCAGTTTGGGTTCTCAGAAATGTGTACCTTGGGCCATGTGCCACACAAAAGTAAGGAAATCATTAAGCAGGAAGAGATTGCAGCTTTTGCCACTGTAGTGTATTGCTTCAGCCCCTGCAGACACTCATATTTGTCACTGCTACAGCTTACACTCCTCCATGTTTGTGGTTTCCCCACAAGACACTAAAACTATTTATAATTTCATTTAAAGGGCAAATTCCAGAACAAAAGAATCATGCGAGGAAGGATGGATTGGGAAGCTTTTTGTTGCAGGTTGAGAGCAAGGTTGCAGTCAGAGTATAGTCAGCTGCCTTTGCCTTACTGTTATTCTGATGGTTTCCTCAATGCCTTGAAAGAAGGCTCTATCCCAATTTTAAAAGCTGTATTAGTCGTTCTAGGTTTGAAGGTATGAAAGAAGGAAGCAGCTTACTATAATATCCTCGCATTCTTTGCATTACTGATAGTCAAGAATGGAAAGCTGGGCGATAAATACAAACTGAGCCTCTTTTAGTTAAGATTAAAACACCAAAGCTCATTCTACCACAACTGATATATGAATTACAACATCAATAATTACTTATGTTACAAAATTATTGTGACAACTGTGTCAAACTGAGCACCCATAACTATGTACCCAGTCTCTAGAGAGCCAAACTTAGTCCTGATTTTGTGAAGCAGGACCAAGACCCTGAAGAAGCCTTGTCTCCAAGAGCTAGTCACAGGCTTTATTATATGCCTCAAATGGGACAAAGCTCAAGCAAACTAGATTGTTATTCCATTCCAAAAGTCTCAGACCCGTTTATAAATCGTCACAGAAATGCACAAACTGGACCTTAGCTATCCTTGTGATATGAGGGGTAGCTAGCCGAGAAAGAGAACAAACCAAAATAAAACTCAGTCCCCCAGAAACAACTCCTGAAATTCCCAAAAAGGCAGCATATTTCATTGCTGAAAAGTGCATTTTAATGGTAGGGTGTTGGCTCTGTTATCAACTGCCATACCCTTACTGGAGCAAACGTTAGGAGAGATTTTATGACTAGATGGGGAAAGGCAGGAGATAGACTATTAAAAAAGCTATAGGAAGGAGTCAGCACAGAGCCAAAACAATCTTGCAGCTGCATTACATTATCCCAGTGGGAAATTGCCAGGCTGGCAGCAAAGTTAAGCTCAACGCTCATGAAAGCAAAGCACTGATACCACCAGCTACAACTTGCATTAAATGAGCTTCCCACACCTCTGTGCCAATCCAGCTCAGCCCCAATCTGCAACAATTTTGCTGTTCCACCCACCCCCAGGCCCGTTTTACACAAAGGCTGCCAGTCAGTCTGAACAAACTATACGTCTGAGCTGTGTAGTAATTTACAGTTAAGCTTCTTTCAAACCATCATGATAAATTGTGAGAATTGTTATATGTAAGCAAAAGCTAGCAGACAGGTACTTCTCCGCAATCTGCAAGCTGCTACCCATCTCATTGCAATCTGATCATAACACTTAAAATCTATAACCCAAATGAGATCCTATGTAATTCATACTAATTATTTTATAGTACCACAAATGTACACAGTACTTTTTAAAATACAAAACAGAGACATTATCTTTTCGAGTTGAGAGAGTTTACACTAACCCAAGATAACAACTTTGGAAAGAGCATTTATAGAAATAACTGCGGTAAGAAAAAACACCTTGGAAAAGTTTCATAAGGTAAAGCAGCATCAAGAAAGCTGTACTGCGGACAAATACCAAAAGGACTGGCTGTGCATACAGTAAGATATGGCAGAAAGCCTGAAACTTTTTTCATGTCCTTGTCAGCATGACAGAGGCTTAGCGTGCCAGCTGAAGGATTTCTTTCCCTTGAAACTGTATCTCCATAGTCACCCACCAGACCTTTCAACACCATCCAAAACCTACTGCTTACAGAGTCTGCCGCAATTTGTGGAGACCTTCCCTGCTGATGTGAAAGTGAAGCCATAATGCAAACAGCAGCATGGAACCACAGAAACACAACCAACCTACTTCCAGTTCTTTACTCTTGCATAAGGAAACAGCTATGTTGTTGGTTTACAGTTGTAGAGCTCCTCTAGGTTACACGAGCTTTGAGAGTGGAACAGATGTCACAATAATACAAATTTCCATGCCATTTAATTGAAAGCACTTTACAAATATTAAATAAACCCTGAGCTATAAAATCAAATTATAGATGGCATCACCTCACTAGCAAAATGCAGCTGCCTCTGGCCCAGCAAAATTGCAGCTAATGGTTCACAGCGACATTGAACCACCAGCCAAAGCCAGGAAACAGACTGGCTATGAGGCCACATTCAGGAATTAACTTTTAATATGTTTGGGTTTTTCATGGTTTTATGTGAATGTGTTGTCTAATACGTTGTCATATACATTTATGACAAACTTGCCAACTCCAGAAAAGGGAAACTTTCAGTTGTAAAAAAGAATACAGCAAAAACAACCCCACAGATGACTGAATTTTTCAGTAACTAGTGGGCTGGATAACACATTTCCAAACAGCAGAGCAATTAGCACAAAACAGATCTCATAACATAAGAGATTATATTTAAGAAACCAGGCAAATCTCTTTGCTGCCCATGTCTTGATGAGACAGTGGTGGCTGCAGCCAGGCAGACATTTGCCCCTTCACAAGCAGCTGGTTTTGATCAGCTTTATCTGAATGCTCAGATAAAGATACAGAATGTTGATAGACAAACATATCAAAGTTTGAGGTTATATCCCAATACTTAATTTTCACACTAAAGTTTTGACAGCTTGAGGTTTGTTAGAAAGGCCAGATGATACTTCACCTATCGTTTGTTTGTTTAGTAGTCAACAGTCTACCCTATGCTGAGAGGAACTAGAGACCTTATGCAATGGATTCTTACAGTACAAGGACACAACAAATCTTCCATAAACAGAAGTCTGCTCTCAGATCTTATTGCAGAAGCAGTGTCTGAGATGACAGTCAGAAATCTTCAAAGATAATTTGATAAAATTTTAGTGGAATGGAAAAGAAGACTAAGTCCTCTTTCTGCAGTATGTATCCTCCCACAATCACATACTATCATGCAGCTGCAGAATTATGTCTACCACCAGCACAATAACATTTAGCACTTTCAGAACACAAAGAACAATACAAAACCCAGTTTATGTGGTTTAAGCACATGGTTAATATTCCTATGGGGAAACAAAGTTCAAAGAGATGAATACATCTTCTACATTCCTTGCATTGACCCACAGGCCCCAGTTTAGAGCTGGTTTTGTGTTTCTGATCTTTGAACAGTCTAGTGACTAAGCTAGAGTTAACACATAAGTATTGGTTAGTGAGTTAATCAGTTCTGTGGTTACAGTTTCACACTACATCCAAATTCAAGTAGGCATTGCATCACACTGGCTTACTTTAATTTTTTTTTTCCACAGCTCTTCAAAGTATAAAAACAGGGCTTTGCTTTGATTAGATTATTCCAGAGCAGAATTCCATGGGAGTGAATCCATTTTGTAAATATAGAAGACATGGAATCCCATACACTTCACTGTAGTGTTCTGTAATATGTTGAATCTACTGCCCTTTAAGGGGCAAATGCAAGTATATTACTTTATTAGATGTACTGTCTATGGTGCTCTGGATTACACCTTCCTGACTTGATCAGTTACTGCTCCATTCTCTCTTCCAACTTTAAATCTCCACAAAGATGTAGAATTACAGAGGGAAACGATTTAAAGAGTGTTCTTAAGAACCACTAGGGAACATTTATTTGCAGACAAAGGAGGTTCCCAGTTGTTTCACTTATGTCTTCGTCTTTCCCTGAACAACTTTAACATTTACAATAGACACCAGTCTCTTTTCTTTTACTAGGTTCCATACGGATGCATGCATAGATTCCTTTCTCAAAAGTATCCAGCCACAATACAGTAGGGCTGGGCAGGGGGGAGAGAATTTGTTGGAAAAATGCCATCTGTATTTGCAGAGCTCTATAAACGTAGATATCACCAATCTGATACACTGTAGGTCAACTCTTCCTTTCTTTAGTGTTCACTTTTCAGCAACTGAAATCACAAGGCATGAAGTCAACAGATATTTAAGCTATTTAAATAGCAACAAGGATAAAGGTCATGCCTCTGATGTGATTTATCTTCACAGGAACCCACCCAAATCTTGGAAACCACTGCCTTGGAGATAGGAGATTCTGGGGGCTGTATAGATAAGAGGCTGGTATATTCAAACTAGAGATAGCTTTTACCAGAGTATATTTAAATAGCTTACAGCAAGGTCTTAGGTAAAAACAAACAAACAAAAAGACCCAACACCCACCAACGTGATAAACTTAGGAAAATGCCCATGAAGTTGTGGAGAATTGCTCTCTCCTGCACCAGCCAAGAGACTGGTGTTGTCCCAAGCCTGTCACAGTAATGGAAACCGTCAGTCAGGTTTTCCAGTCACTGCCACCTCACGTCCCACCATTGTTTTCAGTTGTGCTCCTCGCTTTACTTCTACAGTAAGAATAGTTCTTCTGTGCCCTAGTAGATTGTCCCTGGCCTAAAAGGGCGTAGACAGCTCACGCCATTGCAAACCTCAAGTGCAGTTCAGTGTGCCAAGCTAAAGAGCTGGTCATGGCAAACCAGGTATCCCACACTGCCATCTTCCCCCAACCCACCACACACTCCCCCTGCTTCCAGAAACACCAGACCTGACATTTACCTCACTTCTCTACAAGTCCATTGGCTTTGCTCACCCAGCTGCAAACTAAACCAGAAAAAAAAAAAAAAAATTAAAAAGTAGTTATAATAATTTAAAAAGTGCTCTGACAAAGTAACAAACTGGTCACTTAGTTAAAGGTCAGTTGAACATGAGAACTGATGCCAGTAAGAAAAGGGAGAAGGGAAAGCCTGTTGGCTTCTCCTAGACACCTCAGGAAAGAGAGTTCCTAATGAGGTATCAGAAATAGGCAATTCCAGCACCACCAAAGCACAACGGCACATGCAAACATGTCAGCAAATGACTTTGGTAAATAATAAAAAACATAGTGAAATCCAACAAACCAATAGAGGAAGGGCAGTATGCCCCTGATTTTCTGTGCACATTACTACACACGTGAAAACAACTGTTTACATGACTTCAAAAACTTTTACCAGTCCTGTGAATTCTGCTACAAAGTCTCATTTTTGTCTCCAAGTTACTCTATGAAACAGAACTCCAGCTTGTGTAACAGAGACAGCAATAGCACAATTAAAAAATTCCACCTGAGGCCAGATCTGTTCAGCAACCAGAGGAGAGGAAGAGGGCTAATTAAAACCATGTTCTCTAAAATCAGAAGTGGTTAGTTGCACATTCCAGATAGAACATAGTATCTGTCACAGGCGACTGACCTCAAAACAGAGGAGGGAGCAGGGGAGGTGAATGTAGCTACAACAAAACACAGTCTGAAGGAAAAAGTGATTTAAGAGCTACTAGAATCACTGGTATTTGTGCTTTGGTGAAAAGAACAGCAGATGTGGAGCTAAAGTAGATACTAAGGGCACGTTCATGCAATCCTGGCACAGATAACACTGATGATATAATTGGGAGTTTTGCCTGTTTTCTTTGAGATCAACATCTCAGTAATTTATTAAGTTCCCTTAACCAGTCAGTCCAGATAGGAAGGATTTCAGATTAATTAACTACAGGCTTAAACCTGCAAAGGGACACTTTGCATCTCAGAGACCACCTCACACCTTGCAGAAAGAAGCTGGAGGTATCTTTTGAGAACAAACATGAGGACTGTTACTGTTCAGTTTTGAAATTTTCCTCGCATTGCCCAAATCTCTGTAGACTGCAACAACTATCATTTTTTCTTCCACAGCAGCCAGAAAGTTCTTGAATCATTAACATGGGAATATCAGGATTGCTATTGCTCTCAGACACTTCTTTCTTCACTTTCCAATGTTTTCTCTGTGCTATCTGTCATTACCTTGTTTTCTCATTTTCCTTTTCATTAAAGATTATTATTCAAGGGACGAAATGTCGCACAGTCTGAGAATTCATTCAGCATGAATGGAAAGAGACATGGTCTAGTGACTTAAGCAGTGGATCAGGAGACAGACTGCTTGTATGACCTAGCCTGACAGTCTCCCTCTTGGTCATTTTGCAAGTCATTTAAGGTCAAATACTTTTCCCTTCCCAGAGCCAAAAGTTCAACAGGGGGTTAATTCCTTTGGACAGAATAAAAGGTTACCCCACTAACATCGATATTCCAACTTGTAATGTAGCTACACTGTCCTTGTGTGAAGGGCAGACACTTCCTTTAGGCTTATCCTCACCACAGCTCCAATACAGGAGATCATGAGCTCAAATACTTTATGATCACATCAACACATAACATGGCTTTACAAACATCACAAGCTGTGTACACTAGATCAGCTGGTCAAGATAAATTTAACTTGGATGAGAGCCTTCTCCCAGCATGACTGAAATAAAGAACATGGATTTTTTTCTGATCTGCTCTAGCTGCAAATGTGTATTTGCAAACATCACACAAACTAGTCCCCAGCAACAACTACTGCTGACTGCTTCACCACAGTCATCCCATGAAGACAACTCACTATGGTTGCCATCCATAGCAAGTTATCATCCAGTCACCTTTCATCTCCTTCGATCTCATGGCATTGGGATTAATGGGGAATTCCCACAGAACGGGGCTCTGCAATGGACAGGGTATGTGGATTTCAGGTGCAGTCCCCCATGAGCATCCCAGCTTTCCCATCATGCTGCTACATCTTCTCTGCACACACACATGACAGAGAGCAGCAATGTTTCCTTCAGCCTGCTTTAGTTATCCAACTGGATAGAACAACTCTCACTTGCTTAACAGAGTTGCGAAAAACACAGTAATTCAATTTAGCATTAATTTGTTTCTGTTTATTTTTCTTTTTACCACACAGAAGAGCAGGATCAGACAAAGCAGATCCTTCTCAGGAAATGAGCTAGTTAAAAGTTACATGAAATGTAGTCTTGTTCCTGTGGCGCCATTTGTTGGGTACATAGACCTATCGTTAGTTTCTCCCTTATTTTTCCTCTAGGAAATAGGAGCACCGTTGCTGAATTTAGAGAGCCACAAAGTCAGGATTGTCTCTCTGGAAGCTTCAGATTAATGCAGGATAAACAAACTAAGTCAGACTTTGGTTTTCTGCTGCATTCCTGTGACATACCATGGATACCTGAAATGGAACAGCAAGGTAACATCAGTTGTGTGAAAGGTGCAAGATTCACAATCAGTTCCTATTATTCGTATGCAAGCTGGTACATTTTCAGAGCAATGAGGGTGAAGGAATTTTTTTAGTAAGGTGAACAGATCAAGTATGGATTAGACTGAATTAGCAAGACTTTTGTTCCCTGATTCCTTTTTCCCTCAAAACCAGCTATTAGCTTGAGAGTTATTGCTGCACTTCCCTACCCAGGTTTGAAAATACAACCAAACAACCAACTTTCAAAGCTTCTTCCACAGCCAGGTTTCTTTGTCCAAATTTTCATGACAAGAATTCTGAGCAAACTAAAGGTCATCCAGGTACCTTACATCTTCAGTTCATTTTCAAAACATGGCAAACACCATCACTGCAACAAAAAACCCAAACAAAACCACAGAGAAATACCTACATGCACTCCATACCTTACTGCTTCTCTGTGTTCTCACTCTGCTGCTCTTCCATTTCTGCCAGCAAAAGCATTTATTTGAATGGAATTGAGCTTAAAACTAATCAAGTGAGGGGAGGTGGGATGGAGGGGGGAAGGTTAATAACCTTTGGGCCAATCCACTAAAATGCCATACAAACCCTTTGGCCAGGCTCAAGTACTCTTTTAGTGTCAGCTGTAAAATACTAATGAAAATAACTCTCAAAGAGTCATACTGAAACTCCCTAGTCTAAACCCCTACAAGCCCAAAGATGTGTTGAGAACTGAAATAGTGGGACTTTTGAAAACATACTGTTTTCCTGCCTTCTAAAAAAGCAAGTAGAATCATACTTGTCATCTTCATGGACAAGGGCAGAATCCTACTAAACACCACCCTGAGCACTAGTCGAGAGGAGGAAGTTTGGGTACAAGTTTAGCAGCCATTGGCTATTTGGCATTCACTCACCACACAGGCATTAAGCAGAATGTAATTACTTTACTTTCAAAATGGAATGAACTGCCACAGAGAAAGACACCATTACTGTGTGCTAAAAATATCCAAACACAGGGGGAGCACAGAGGAGTTGGTGCACTGTAAATTCATATTCCAACATATTGCACACTAACTTTCCTGTACAGACAAGCCCTTAGACTAATAGGCACCTGGGAGTCTTCAAGTCTGAGTGCCCAATAAATAAAAAGGCTATTTTATTTATTTTTTATTGGTGCTCTGGAACCCAGCTCTGATGTCCCTACTCAGACAATGCTTCCATTGAAATCAAATCTTGGTCTATTATTAAATACCATTTCTTTTACAGCTGCAGGCTTTCCAGGTTAGAGGATAGGGATTTCATATCAAGCCGAATCACTAATCTCAGTCCAAAGGGGATTGTACAGGCATTTATTTTGATTTTATATGTACCTAGATACTGTTTGATTCAATAGACTTTCACTGATTCCTAGTGAAATAAATCCCTTGATGTCTACCAACTCCCAAGTCAGATAAACTCAAAACAAACACAAATCAAAATTCAAACTTAATCCCATTTTTAAAATTGTTCCAGGTTCAGATTTGTTTGGGATGAAGTTGAGGACGACTAAGAAGTTTGAAAATCATTAACACAGCTTTCTGTTCTAGTTTCCAAAGTTTTAAAAGCATAATGGACCCTCAGAACAGAAAATGGTGTGTATTTGAAGGCTCCACTGCACTAGGTCCATAGATGTCTGATCATCAAGTTCTTTTAAGCTGCTCCCCCAACCACTGCAGCTACCTCCCACACTGACAGACAAGGCTTCAGTACAATCGACTGTACTCAGTGAAACACCACTAGAGATGAAGTTAACTCACTGCCAAGAGTTCACAATCCCATTTCAGGTAACCTGGCTACTCACAGACAGGCACCACTAGGAATTATTTGCAATTCCGTGGAGCTGTGAGGAAGTGACTGCAGAGGTGAGCCCTAGACTAACAAAGCAGACCTGGCCAGCATTTGCTTGTTAGCTCTTTCTACAAGAGGATGCTCGGATTCTGACACAAGAACCCACTTCCCCCCCTTGAGGTATCCAGTCAGCACATGAAGGAAATAATCACTTACATCCATGCTATTTTAACTTCCTTCCTGCTACACTTTCTGCTTTTTTAGAATGATGGGTCAATGACAAACATTTTCCTTCTAGGCAGTTCACTCACTTATAGTGGTGTTCATGGAAAGTTTGACAGCTTTATCTTCTTTCTCGGCTACTTACAGCTGTGACTCCATTACTTTGAAGTCAGCTTGGATTTGGTTGGAATGAAGCGCAGACATCAGTGACACAGGCTTAGTGTGTCACCTGCATTTGTTATCTTGCAGTAGACAATTTAATCAATTATACTTTTTTGTCTAAGCACAAGAACAGACAAAAATGCTGATCAGCATTTTGCAGTGTTGTTTCTTTACTGCTAGCAAGCCATTTAACATCTGATAGACCATATAAAATGGTCTTCCCAGGGGCTCAGAGTGTTTGGGTTGTTCTTTTTATAGTGCAGAAGGTCATTAATGAGCAAGCAAAAGCAGCGTGGAAATAGCTAGACAAGTCTTGTTGAGTTAATAAGAAACTGTCATTCTGCTTCAGTACTTTCTCATTAAGCTTAGCAATGTTCACTTCTAAGGAGACTGATGGTACAAATCTATTTTAATGCTCAATTTAGTTCCCCAAGACTTGAGTCAGAGCAAGTTTTTTTCCATTACTTTTTCAGTTCAGTAGTTTCTGATGGAAAACACTACTTTTTTTTTTTTTTCTACAGAAACCACTCAAAAACTTAAATCCAGATATTTTTTAAAAAAGATATCTATGTATCTTGACTTTTCTGAACAGAAGACCAGTCACCCCAGCTTCCACTGCTGTGCTTACTGTTCCAAACAACTGACTTAGTAGAAGCTCAGCATCACACGGATGACAAGGAAACGTAGCTCAGATGCTTAAACTTCATGTCACACCGAGGTTCCCATCAGCCTTGCCACACAAGTCATTTAAGTGAAGATATGGGGTGAAACATAACACCCTTGCTGGCTAGTTGCTAATGGTTGGTCGCTGCAGGGTCAGTCTCTATATACCATCACCCCAGATCGTGCACAGAAAGCCACGTTGGCGCTGATGCAGCATTCAGTAACTTAGGCCCTGCTTCAGGCATACAGAAGTCCAAGTGAAGAGGGAAGGAACAGATTACAGTGAAGTTCCACAAAGGAAACTGAGGGGAAAGCGCCATGTGTTCCCTTTTGTTCTTTACATGTACAAAACCTTCATGAGTGTATCAGGCCAGAACTGCTAACGCTGAGGAATATCAGTTCTCTCCTGCTGTTTTTAACACTAAAGAAAACAGTGCAGTGCATTAGTGAGGGAGTTTCATTCTCTTATCTGTTATTCTCCAGCATTTGTTAGCTAAACCTCTTAACTCTCCTGGCTACCCATTGCTCACACCAGGGAAGTTCCTAAAGCACACCTTTTCACACAGCATGGGTTTCATCTCATAGTTGATTTCTCTTTTCTGAACTCCACACATACAGAATTTCTTGTTAGTAAGCCTGTAACGACTGTACATCCCAGCTCTGAAAACTCCCTCTAGAGCTGTTTCCACAGAACTCATTTTTATGTTAGTTTCTTTTCCTTTTCTTCTCCTTACAACAACCTTCCAAAAAGTCCCTAGATCTTTCAAGGTACTACTTCCTGCAGCGCAGATACTGCAGTAAGGAGCTAAAGTTCCTAAAGGTTTGAAATCTCAAATCATTAAGGTCATACAAAGGCGAAAAGCATTTAAAGGACTGGAAAAGAGGTGAGAAAGGTAAGATGCGTCCTAATATACAAAAAAATACTGCAGGATTCCACTGATGTAAATAGGTTTCATTACAGGCCATACTGTTTTTGTGGGATGCTTCAGAAACCCACTGATCTGAGATAACTTGAGAGAAGTCTCCTATTATTGTAATTCCATTACAACTTCCCACTATCGTTCACTGTTGCATAACCAGTACAAGACAACTGAAGAGTCTTTTTCCCATCCAACTACACATTTGCCAGCTGAGCACTGGTACCTTTCTCAGTACTAGCACTCTTGACATGAATGCAGCTGCCAGGAAGGAGAAAAATGAAGACTTTCGTGTACTAAATCTATAGTATTTAACTAAATCACTAGTATTTAACTATACCATTACCTTAAAGAGAATTTAGGGCTGGTGTTGAAATCATGTCTAGTGTTACCACAATCTGCTCTGCACCATGTGAAGACACAGTGGACAATAGCATGAGACCACAGAAGCAGCAGCGTGAGCTGACAGAACTGACAATACATCTAGTAAGTGACTGCCTCATTGTAAAAAAAATACTTTAAACTGCATTTTTCTGGCAAGGGAGACAGGGGCAGCAAGGCAGCAAAAATAACTGAGCCACTAAGACCAGCAAGACCTAAGCAGCCAGAGCAGTAAGCATGCATGCTTTTATTGTGTTTCTGATTCTTTCTGTAGCTGGTAAGTTCTGTGGAATAAAGTAAACTTAAACTTACTACAATATTAAATAATAAGGAATAAGCCTGCAAACATAGAGTGAGAACTCACACAAGGCTTAAGAGCTTCTAAAGGATCAAACAGAAGAGGGGAAAAAAAAAAAANAAAGATTCACGTTTAAAGACTTCTCTCCATTTGGTATTTTTATTACTTGGCCTGCATTATATAGGTTTGACTTTTCTTAGCATATACTGCCAATTCTGGACACCTGAAGGAGATCTCCTGAAGTCAGTATTTCCTATTTTAAGACTAAATTCCTGCTCTTCCATTTGCCCTTCAACTTTTAGCAACAATTGCAAGATATGTCAGCAGAAGTCAATTTTTCATGCTGCCATCACTGCTTCCTTCTTGCTGCCTCATTAGGGCTGGCCTTCAGTTGTGCAGGGGCTCCACATGCCAGTATCACATACGAGCTGATATCTGGCTCCTTCCTCAATTATGATTAAGTCAATATAATCAGGCAGCATGGGGGAACTATGCAGGCGTTGCCTCCTTTCTGGAGACAGAAAGATACTGGAGTTTTTCTCCCCCGGGCGAGAAATGAGAAGTGTGAGATGTGACTTGTGATGAAATTCAGAACCACGCAAAACTTGCCCGGTTTCAGATTTCATTACCCCCACACAAGAAAGGTCTGGCAAGGTAAGAGATCCTCTGCCAATTAAGGACACATAACATCAAGAATCCAGGAAGTTTCCAGCATGCAGCAAGGTGAGAAGTTTCAGCTTCAGTCAAGCCTTCTGTTGAGATTTGTTTGAGCTCTGAAGTCCTACAGGGTTTTGCTCATAGGCCAAGAAACTGCCAAGCAACTACACATGCCCCAACAAAAGTAAATAGACCCATTTCAGCTTTGCAAATGGCCATGGGTAACAGAACAGCTGGGAATGCTGTGCTCCTTCTTAGGCATGCAATATCAGACTTCCAGCCAAAATAAGACCAGTACGCACTCTCAGAAGAAAGCTCAGAACCGGATGACTGCAACTCCCCCACACTAAGGATGCACCATTTTTAACAGTGCTGAAAATGTTGTAAGCCTCAGCAGCAACTGACAACGGGAAGGAGTGCACGCTGTTACATTTAATTTGATCACCAGCACATTTGACATAGGTTCCAAGACTTAAAACTACATATTTAGTTGAAATTTGCATCTCAGCCCTTTCCTGACCAACATCTCACGGCACATGAGACTGCACCCATTCTATAAGCTCTTTTGAGACAATCTCTGCTCGTACCCTAGGTAAGTCATTAAAGGCCATACATTGCAGGAAGCATGAATTTAAGCCTTTAACTGTTTGGTGATCCTCGCGCAACCTTGTGCAGATATTTAGGAGGCAGGGGGACATGTTTAGGAGGTAAAGATCATTCTCTACAATAGTTCTTTTATCTGCTTAAAATTTTATGTGAGCTTTTACAGTAACACACGTCAGTGTTGTGCCCTGACAGCAACTTGTACCATCTATATGTCTTTTTACACATCCTTGAAACAATGGCTCTCTCTACTGGTACCTTAGCAACCTATACCACAGGCCAGCTCTGCAGAGAAAAGCATGCCCACAGCAGAATGGCTTACTTTTTTCCAGTGAAAATCCTGCTCCTTCCTCTCCAGGCCTGAGGTTCATTTTTTCAGTAGGTGTTTCCCAAGTACTGTCCTTAAATATACATTGGAAAGACAGTTCTACTGCTGAAGACTTGCTTGCTTCTACAGTTCAATCTCTCACTCTTTCAGCTGATCCTAGCAAGAAAATTGTCTCCTGGGGCTTTGTCAGAGAAATAGATCACTATTTATAGATGCCATTGCCTTTTTTTATTATTAGTTTACCCAACAGTTAAAGCCTGAAAACTGACAGCACCACAGTGTTGATGTAACAGCTGGTGTCTGGCTCATAGGTCACCTGCAAACTTCTGGTTTAATTTAAAAATAAATTCCTTTACTATTGTTGCCTGATAGAAGGTTTCAGATCTTTACCTATCTTATCATTTGAAGGCTCAATACCAATTCAAAGATTTGGAAGAACATCTGAATCTCAAACCTCCAATTCTAAAATGCTACCTAAAAGCACCCCAAAAGGGGGGAACTCCTCCCTTTCCCCCCAGCCATACTATCACCACTTGTGTGTCTAGAAAGTCTTCAACCTTAAACCTAAATTTGGAGAGTTATTTTGATGCTTTTGCTTTGTCCCTCAATTCCTAACTACTTTGCTCTTCTTATTTAACTTTAATTCAACTACTTAGTTCTTCTTATTTAATCCTTGTTAAGGCATATTAATTCATTCTTTTTATCATCCTATACATTGAGAAAGAATACATCTGATAAGACTATCAGAAATCCATAAGTCTGCCAGAACAGACTGCAACATCAAGTTCCAAATTTTTCTTGGGTTGAGGGAGTTAAACATAATCACCTATTTTGTTTTTATTTCCAATGTCAAATTTAGAACTAGATATATTCTTTCATCCTATGATTTGGCTACTTATTTACTGAGAGCAATAGCACTGAACCACAGCTGCAGCACAGGTGTTCAACAAGGAAAACTATTCTGCACAAATCTGAGTCTGGTCTAGCTTGACCAAGAGTTGACCTTCACTTTTACAGATCTAGACAGGAAAATGGACAGAAAGCCTGAAAGCAATATTAAAGAAACAGAAACCTGCTTTGACCATACAACAAAATTTACTAGAGACATACGTTTTCACAGAAACAGCAGGGTTTTAAATTTTAACTTTCTTTCCTGAAAACAAAACTGACTAGGTTTCCACTTCCTTTGTCTCTATTTTAGCCAGGCATCTTAATTACGTTATTGTCTTTCAAATCATCTGACATAGTGAAGCATCGGGGGAATTTCTCAGCAATCATACCCCAACAATAGATGCCTCTCAGGCCCATATTAATAGCGAGAAAGGACAGCCATTGTCTCCTACTCATGCAGCCAGAGACACGTGCCTCTGTCAGAGACCAAGAGACTCTCTGAGAGTCCTCAAATTAAAATGTTTGACTCCTACAGCATCTAAGCACTTTGATAAGACCTTTGAAAACCAGGACTGAGAAAAAATAAAAGGCTACTTGAATTTTACTGCTCAGGTGTAAATCAATTCATTCAAGTTAAATACATAACCATACACTCAGCCTAAATAGACTCTAGAGGAAAACTAATGAGTTATACAGAAAAGGTGTAGCAGAAACAAGCTACACGGGGACACCCTGGAAAACATAAGTAAATAGTTAAGTTCTACAGCCTTTGTGCTGTTTGGATAACAAAAGGCAACTATAAATTAGCCAGTTAATCCAGGTTTATGACTATTCTGTGTAGTGATGTGATGCTAAGTATCAAGGAGTCTGGAAAAGCAAGAAGACATATCTTTAACACAGATTACTCTCTACAAGTTTCTATATAGGCCTGGACAAGTCTCTCAGCACTTATTTACACTAGGAGTCCAAGCAGGTGGTTTTCAGTAGAATTTATAGCAAGTGACTTCAAAGCAAAATCAGTTTTTAAACAAAAATGAAAATAAAACTAGAATATTTACCTAGCATTAAGATCTTTTATGCCTTCTCTCCGACCTTTGCACATAAAATACGATATTTTATACAGAACCAGCATTACGCTGAATGTAATAGTTATTACATTCCATGCTCAGAATGGGCATTTATCTTTTTTTCACTACTCTAATATTGTGCCACGACAGTACTAACTCTTATACAAAACCCTTACATTCAGGTCACACTTCTCAGAATCAACTGCTTCCTCTGGAACAGTTTACCTTAAAACAATAAGTAAAATAAGGCCTCTCATTTTTCTTTTAATTACGCTATTGATTTCCAAATGCACCTTTTAGAGCCATATTCAGGAAATACATTCCAAACAGGACTTCACAGAACATCCATACAGAAGTTATTAATTAAAACATGAAATGTCATTATT
Source organism: Thinocorus orbignyianus (assembly GCA_013400375.1). Taxonomy (NCBI): domain Eukaryota; kingdom Metazoa; phylum Chordata; class Aves; order Ciconiiformes; family Thinocoridae; genus Thinocorus; species Thinocorus orbignyianus. Next base: position 473,067 of record VXBW01004283.1, read on the forward strand.
TATAGCTTGATCTTTAGAGAAACTGAGCACTTACTGCTGCTGCTAAAGTCACTGGAAGCTGTGGATTCACATCACTCCTAAAATAAAAATGAAAATCAGACCATGAGCTTCTAAAATACTTTGAGATCTTTGGATGGTGTTACAGAAATGAAACTGCAATTATTAAAATATTCACCATTATTAAATATGCAAGGCACCTGCAGATGAGTCTTTGGATCTTTGCTGCATAAGAGAGAATGGGACTCGCTCTCCTCAGTAATGAGGAGACAAGTGATCTCCAAGGAGAGCAGCAGCTACCTGCTAGGGCCATTACAATTACATGAGTTGTTCATTATATAGTACTCACAAATTATTCTGAAGAGTTTCAGGGCTTACAGATGTGCAAAACATGGTGAGAGGTTAAGGCAGGAGTGAAATCAAACCTCAAGATTATTTCTATACCTTCCCAAGGTTTTCTTGTTTGTTTGTTGTTGTGGGGTTTTTTGGGTTGTTTTGTTTGTTTGTATTTTTTTTGTTTGGCTGGGTTTTTTTTTAATCATAGAATCTTCATGGTTGGAAGGGACCTTTGAGATTGAGTCCAACCATACACACACAAACACCACCACCCCCCAAAACAAAACACCACACCACCAAAAAATCCCTCCACAAATCACCCAACCCAACAATCTCAGGCACTAGTGCATGCCCTGAAGTGCCACGTCTACACATTTCTTAAATATCTCCAGGACTGGTGACTCTACCACCTCCCTGGGCAGGCCATTCCAGTGCCTGACCACCCTCTCAGTGAAGTAATTCTTCCTAATACCTAATCTAAACCTCCCTTGCTGCAACTTCACACCATTTCCTCTGGTCCTGTCATTATTCACTTGGGAGAAGAGGCCAACACCCATCTCTCTACAATCTCCTTTCAGATAGTTGTAAGTGTAATGAGGTCTCCCCTCAGCCTCCTCTTCTCCAGACTAAACATGCCCAGCTCTCTCAGCCCCTCCTCACATGACTTGTTCTCTAGACCACCCACCAGCTTGGTGGCTCTCCTCTGGACACACTCCAACACTTCAATGTCCTTGTAGTGAGGGGTCCAGAACCAAACACAGTACTCGAGGTGAGGCCTCACCAGTGCCGAGTAGAGAAGCACAATCGCTTCCCTACTCCTGCTGGCCATGCTATTCCCGATACAAGCCAGGATGCTGTTGGCCTTCTTGGCCACCTGGGCACACTGCTGGCTCATGTTTAACCAGCTGTCCACCAATACCCTCGGTTCCTTTTCTTCTAGGCAGCTTTCCAGTTACTCTTCCCTGAGCCTGTAGCGTTGCCTGGGGTTGTCGTTTAACTGGAATCAAGTCTAACGTTGATGGTTAATTTTTTTGTTGTTCTCTCTCATCTCCCAGTTTTTAAAAGACAAGATATAAAGTGTGAATCTGGATTAAGAATTTTGACATCTCCCAGTCATCAGGAAATGCAGAAGGACACTTTGGAGTAAAACCAAGTAATTCTGAAAAGCAGTATGCAAGAGAAAAAGAGATTTCCCAACAAGCAGAGTACAGGACAGAAACAGTTGGCAGCATCTTTGATATTGTAAGACCTATGGCAGTAAAACTTCCTGCTGCTTCTCCAGAAAGGTCTTTGACTACATATTTATATTTAAGACTGTTTTCAGTCATGGTTCAGACACCGCATGCAATGCAGTAAGTGCTGTCTGCCTTGTGGTACAGATTCTGAATGCTTCTGTACCATTGGGATACAGTTAAGGTGGCAAAACAATCATTCATTTGCAGATGAAATTGTACATAGTAAACTGCTAAGTGACATATATGTAAATATAAGTACAGACACTACTGATTAATGGTAGAACACCATTCTTCCTTATAACCCCTCCATAGGCAAGCAGCACTGAAAAGTAGCACCTGAAGTAGCAAAGAACAAGTTTTGGCTCAATGTTCTGAGATCCCATCTATTTTCCCTCACTGGTCCAACAAATGGATGCAAATATTCTCTTATCAGCAGCTCTTGTAAGGTAACTAAGAAATTGGTACAACAATTTCAGCATTTGCTGTTTGCCAGGAGGTGAATCGATAATCCTTATCACCATATATCATAAGCACATACACTTTGATACCTCTTTCCTAGGATGTGGGAGCTGCAGAGACTGAAGTCATGAAAAGCATCAGACAGAAGTTGACAAAGGTGGAGCCAGCGTCCCATATGCAGAAAACAGAACAAAGACTGATAATACCACAAGGCAGAATTTGTTATATGTAAGGTTAACGAACAACAAACAGATTTTTTAGCATCTTGCTGAACATCATTGTATACACCTTTACAGTTATTTCAATGGGAGACACAGTAAAGGGATTAGCATGTTATAATCAATTTTTTAATAAAAGAATGAAAGAGAGGGTCTAGCCAACTTTACTTTTGTGCTTTTGCTTGGTAGTTGCTTGCAAGATCAAAGACCAGGGAAAATTACTGTATTTAGGGATTATTTTAAAGTTTTTTTGAGTGGTAATAATCAACTGTTATTAAAACTAATTTCATTATTATTAAGCCTCAAACAAGATATATCAAGCATCACTAACAGTCAGAAATATTTTAACTACACTTAGAGTAAGTGTAAGGGTTTTTTAAATTTTATTTTGTATCAAAAATCAAGGATTACAATTCTTACTAACAAGCAGACAAAATAGCTAGTTTTTTCCTCTCTAGGCTGCACCCATAAAGAAGAAAATCCCCAAGTATGTGCACTAGAGCATGTACTTAAAATAAACGCGGCTTGAAGTTATTTATACATGCCTGTTTGCATTAGGATGGTACCTTGAAAGTTGGATTTTGTTGGGCCTTACGCTGTAGGCAGCAGACTTTCAGAGACAGAGAAAACTTGTGTGAAGTTAACCAGCAGGCCAGAGGTAGCATGAAGGTCACAATTCACCTGTCTCATATTGCACCTTCCCTTTGCTGGATATCACGTCCACAGGAGAGACTAAGGTAAGTGTGAATATTTAATCTCAACAGACAGAGGAGAACCTCAACCTTCAGGAGAGCATTCACAGCAGCAGTACCATTGATTAGGACAAGATAATTTATTATGGGTTAAGAGTTGTCTGCAAAGTTTTAACGTTTTCCCCCAAGTCTGTCTGTCTGAAGTTCACTACAGTTCTGATGATGCTTTTGTTGCAGCTTTCTGAATGTAAAAATGAAGATTCAAAATAAGATTTTTGGTTTATTTGATTAACTCAGGTGAAGCAGGAAAGACCAAGAATATTTAAGTCACCAAGCTATATCATAGAGGAAATTCTCTCACCTAGAATGAGATTTAGATGAAAATACAACACTTTCATCCTATTTATGATTTGTTCTGACACTTTTCCAAAAGCATATCACCCAGATGAACAATGTACTACTTCAACAGTGATTTGGCCTTATTAGGTTTAGAAGGCTTTATGTTTTTCCAGGAAAACCAAAGGAGAAGACAGTCACCAGGAAGACAAAGACCCATGCAATGAAGGTGCCAAGCAGAGCAAGGTGACCAGAGGCTGAGTGGAAGAGGCCCCGTGAGGTAGGTGGCAGCAGCCAACCTACAACCAGCCCCATACAGGCAGCTGTGGCCTTCTACCTGGCTCAGGCCTCTAGTGGGTGTGGGGAGGGACATGCACTGACACAACTCCTACGCAACAGGGATACAAAATCAAGAAGTCTTATGCCGTGTGTCCTTACCTGCTACTGCAGAAGGGCAGTTCTACCACCAGCCTTCATCACCACAAGATGGCTGCCCCCACAGGGCAGCTGTGCCCCAGCACTGAGTGCAAGCTGGGCCTCCCTCTTCTCAGCAGGTACTTTCCCAGCCCCACGACCCACTCGGTGTACCCTGTCACCACCCTGGCTGGAGGCTTCTCCTGAGGAGCAGCACAAGGGACTCCCGCCCAGGGAATGGCACAGGTGACTCCTACAGCCTCAGAGACAGCACTTCCCCACACAAGGCCAGGCCCCCTGGGCTGCCCCACACCGGGCAGAGCCCACCAGCTGCCCCAGCTCATTTCTGAGCTCCAAGCACAGGTGTAGCTGAGCTCAGGTCACCCCCACGCTCATGTATCCTCATCATCAACAAGCTCTGTTTTGGTATTTGCCTGAGCATCATTCACACAGGCAGGTATGGGATGAAGCCATCACTTTTGGAGACTTTCTTGCAGGTTAACTTGACAAGAGAAAGGTAAAGGAGCAGGTGCCACCTGCCATGTCACAGCAGACCAGGGCAGCGAATACCCCATGACAGCCTGGGGTAGCCTTTAGAAGCCTTTAGACAGCCTTTAGAAGGAGAAATACGGACTGTTTGTAGCCTTCCCATTTCACCACAGTAATCCTCTACCTGATGTATCAGCTACCAAGCTGTTAGCGGTTTTTAGACTTCACCCATTTCCTCAAAGTGTCCTCTTTTCTGGGACTAGGTGAAACCACCGTGCCAGCTCCCTCATGTATGAAAACTCCAAAACGTTTACAAGAAATACACAGAAAAATACGAATGTTTAGAAAAAATACAGGGGAAAATAGGAAGGTGGCAGAGGTTCAAAGAATACAGCTTATGTAGTAACTTACTGGAACACTAAATACTAGGAAATTAACATGGGAGTCACCAGATATCACAAAGGCAAGTGCCTACTGAAAGAAAAAATAGTAAAATATTCACCATATAGAGCAAACAGACACTGTTGGCCACAGTGACAGGAAAAGCCCCATATAATAAAATCTACTTTAATAAGTACATAAAGTATAACTCTTTCAAGGATTTTAAATCTCAGTAACAGATAAATCATCATTCACAGAACGTCAGGTTTAAGTGAATTATTAAATATATTCCTGTTCAGATTCCTCCTGGAAAATAGAAAGAGAAATCTGTACAGGGAAAAGAGCAGAAAAGGGAGAAAGGCAGCAGCTAAAAGTGGAGTAGAAGAGGAAGGAACAAGAACAACAGAAATATAAAAAGAAAGAACAAAAAGAACAAATGGAAAAAGTGAAGGCAGGTCTGGAAAAGGAACAACAGAGGAGCACAGAGATGTGGTTAGTGAGGATAATGTTCTCAATTGAGCACATTTGAATGACGACACAAAACTACAGCAGTCTTTGCTTTGCTTTTTGTCAGCAAAGCCTACATATCCAAACCCATCAATGTTCATGCATGAAGAAACATATATATAACAAAGCATCCTCTAATATAATAGAAGAATAGTAACACACAAGAGTGTAAAGGAGCCAGCAAGCTGATCCAGTACCCCCAGGCAAATTCCAAACTAGAGGATAACATCACAGACCTTTTCATCTGGAACATGTACATACATAAAGTTCCATCCTTTACCAGCACGTTAGATTTTTTCCCCCCTAAGTTTAATATCGTGTGTTTGTCTACTAATTTAACTTCACTTTTGTAAATAATCCATTTATCATTACTCTGATTTCTGAGTCTCCACTGAAATTACAATTTTCAAACTCATTAATGAAAACTCAGTATCGACAACGAATCAAAGTCATTAAACAAACTCCGTTTTAGAACCAATTGTACCTAGCTTACAGTGAGTTCACAAAGATAATATTCCACACAGCACCAAAACCACTGCTGAGCATTTTCCTTGACAAAAACCTCAGCATGGTTACAACTGCATGATTATAAAGGCATTTCATATCAATATAGTGTGTTCCTTAATGATACAAGAATTTTATACTACAAAAAAAATGCAGTAAGAGCACTTTTGCTCTTTACCTCTACTGACATAGCTTTAGGGGGAAAAAAAACACCCACCAAAACCCCACAACAAATACTTAGGGCAAAAGTCTGGGAAACCCACTGTTGAGAGATACTATTCATTTAGCTTAAATAAGCAAGCTTTAATTAGAATAAATCACTTAGGTTTATAATATGGTGTGATTTATGCTGCTTGCTTCGCTTTACTTAGCATGAGTAGTTGGATTTGTTGAGGCCTTCAGGTCACAATAGAATTAATTTTCTTGGTACTTTTCCTAGCAGATGGTACAATGCTGTGTTTAGTCTTTTAATATAAGAAAAATGTTGATAACACACTGATGTTTTGGTAGTGTTTTCCCTAAGTCTGGGACTTTTCAGTTCTCCATCTTCTGCCAGCAAGCAGAGGTGCACAAGAAGCATGAGCCAGAATACAAGGAGACTACAACCGTCAGCAGAGACTGCAGATGAGTAAGAGCAGTCAGTCCCTGCCCATCTGGACACAGAAGAAGAATCCAATCAATGTTAGAAGACCCCAGACCAAAAATCACCATTGGCCTAAAAGACACATGAATGGCACATGAGGGGCAAGTGTAAAGATTGCAAGGGTATAATTGCCCAGGGGTTTCTTTATTCCAGCTCCCCACCTTCTCAGAAGCACCCAGCCCAGGCTGACCTCACTATTGTACCTTCCAATTAAATTACTTATTTCTCTAAAATCTGATGCCTGAGACTCTGTTGTGGGAAACCTCAGGCTGAGCCTGAAGGAGGGGGGAGTGCACCCGAGAATAAGTGCGTGCGAGGAGTCAAAAAGGGACACCCGTCAGCCCACTGGGATCACTCACTGCAGAGACCCCGGTCTTAGCAGTTAAAGACTTGGGTGGTGTGTGAATGCTCAGGCAGAAGCTTCTCATTTAACACCATTAGCATCAGAAACAAGCTCTGGTGTAATAGAATTATCACATTTCTATTATTTTTTTGAAGAATTCTGCTTAGACAATACGACACATTCTAACACCATTTTATCGCTCTGCTTTTATTTTCTTTCTCTAGTTAGTTTTTCATTAAAAATGGCTTTTACTGGGGAGAACAGCGACCTCCTTGGGTGATTTTTAAGAGCTGCAGCCTACCTTAAAGGATTGAACACTACAGGGTATACCCTTAGTCACAGGCACTCCCAAGAGCCAGATTTGTAGAAGTATTATCTTCTAATCAGATGGTTTAAAAGAAAGGACAAATCTGCCTTGTAAAGCATTTTTTGATATTAGTGCCATAACTTGCTTAACTTGATTTTGCAAACAGCAAGTATGAATGCAAGTCAAACTACTGGACTGAGAACCCTGAATTAGTTTGGAAGTTATCTTAAATAGCCCTCAGTGCAACAGAAGATCTTCAGTTTGATAGCCCTTAACTTCCCGCTCCCAAAATAAGAAGAGTATTCCTTCACTTCATGAACCTCTTTGACTTTCTTTCATGCTCCTTACAGTAGAATCCTCATGCAAAAATAGCTCATTTTGACTGCCATTCTGTTTACATCTAAATCTCAGCTAAGGCTTTCCATTGCCTCCTTTTTTGTTGCATAGCCTGGGTTCTTGTTCTGGGTGTGCATTCTTGTGTCACAAAGGTGCGTTCCAATTTTTTCTTCCAGCTCTTTTTCTCTGAGCTTTCCTAGCTGTCCCTGTGCTTTCCTCCACCTCCTGTTTCCACATCCTTTGTTCCACGTGAGCAGTGTGCCTGTATCCCATAATCCTTGTGTCCTCCTCAAAAATAAAAATTATAACCTATGTTTTTGCCCCCTTTACAGACAGGGTGAAGGAAAGTAGGCCATAATTTATTTTTATACTGATTTGCAGAACCAACCAGACATATGCTAAGTATCACTAACTAGCACCTGCTCTCTCTTTATTCTCATTTCTCTCCCTTCACTTAGGCAGTCTGCTTAGCTCTTTGGGCTAGAACCTGCTATTCTTCTAGCAAGAATGTTCAGCAAAGCCAAGGTTGCTATAGCAATTAATAATAATTTACGTTTTAGTCTACAGAAACTAGAAGAAGAGTGGAGGTGGCAGCAAAGTCGTCACAATTACAGAAAGAAGCGCAAGAACTTATTTGGCAGCAGCAGCCGGAGGATTATCACAGAAAGCTTCTGCAGTTCTAAAAGAGACAGAAGGACAAGGAGCAGATAATTTATGGAAAGGCTACTGGTAATTGACCTGAATGGATGATTTCTGGTAAAGACAGACTTAGCCTGTGTGTCTGCCATAGAATTCTTGTAACACTAAGTCCCAAACTTGCAGTAGCTCAGCTACTCCTCCTCTGTGGTAACAAAAGTCCTCTCTTCCACAGTCCCTGCAGCCTGAAGATGAGAAAATCCACAGCCGAGCTCTGCCACTGTGTAAGATACTAGCAATAATAACATTTGTACTACAGCTGTTTATTTCTTGGTGTTTTAATTATATATCTCTTCTGAAAGCCCAAATTCTCAGTAGCCACAGTTAAAGAAAAAAAACCCAAACAAACAAAACCCGAACAAATTAACAAATAGGTACAGAGGAAGGCTTAAAAACCTAAGCGCCAAGCAGAAAAAAAAAATAAAAAATTACAATTTAAGACAAACTCATGCTTGAGACAATATTAAATATTTGCAATGTCGATATTGTAACAGTATTTTCTTTTTATTTGTAATTGATAAAGAAAAAAACAAAGCCAACAACAACATTTCCTAAATAGGAAGTATGTGAGCAACTAACAGTTGTTGGCAATCTGTTTCTAGGAAGCAGAAAAATGCAGACAGAAAGAAGGAACAATGTGGTTAGAGGAGGAATGTCAGCAGCTAGTAGCAATGGCAGAAGAATGCCTGGAGTATGAAAGAAGAAAGAGGGAGAAGACAAGGTATCAGGCTGAGGAACGGATGAAGAAAGAAGATGATGTTAGACTAGCTCTAAAGAAAGCCAAAACATAAGCACTTTTAATCAGGTATGTAGCTATTAATCAAAGAGTGAAGTTATTTTTTTCCTCAGTAATAATAATGCATCTCTACATCTAGTGTCAGACTATGCAAAAACATTTCTGTAGTCAAGAGTTCTATCAGTTAATGCTGAAAAGCAACATCAGTACCTCAAGAGTTAGTTAAGCTGCATTCAATGCAAACTCTGAGACACAGAATCACCTAGGTTGGAAGGGACCTTTTGAGATCATCTAGTCCAACCAATGGGGGGGGAAACAAAAAAAAAAAAAAACCCAAAAAAACCCAAAAACAAAAACAACTACACACACACAAAAAAAAAACCACCAAAAAACAACAACAAAAAAAGCCCCACAAACCACCACACAACACAACACTAGCAAACCCAACACACCACACAAAAAACATCCAACACTAATCCATATCCCCAAGCACCCTGTCAACTCCTCTCTTGAACCTCCAGGGATGGTGCCTCAACCACCTCCCTGGGTAGCCTATTCCAATACTTGACAACCCTTCCAGTAAAGAAATATTTCCTAATATCTAACCTGAACTTCCCCTGGCGTAACTTGAAGCCATTACCCCTTGTCCTATCATCTGCCACTTGGGAGAAGAGACCAACCCCCGCCTCTCTACAGCCTCCTTTCAGGTAGACACAATGCAGTTGGTTCTGATGTTTAATCAGTTTTCCAGTGTTTCCCCAAGTTCCATCAGCAATTCACATACATCTGTATTCTTTAACTGTTTCGTAGTTTTAACATCCATTTATGCCACAAAAAGAAACCCAACTAGATTTCTCTGCACATCTGAAACTATGATTACTACCTTTATGTGGTCCAGACTCCAGCATAGCATGCTTCCAGAACTCATTTCTACCAGCACCTCAGAACACAGGAACTGAGACCCTGAATAACACATATTAAAACACCACAAAGAGCATAAGAAGCCTTCTTAAGGGAAACCTAGATCAACTTGTCAGGCACAAAGCAGTACCAGGGATAAGAGGATACATAGGAACTACAGCTGAGCAGGAATAACTATCTCCTGCTTGCTCTATTCATACTGCTCTAGAAGAATTTACTGTCCCACAAAAAGGTATTACCATAAGCCGACGTTTTCTTCCCCAGCCTGTTCCAAACCTTACTCAAAGCCAGGTCCCATAGGACGTCCAATTTCCTGTCCAGCCTCAGTGCCTCAGAAGGCACTGCCTGCACTGTGGCAAAGTTAGAGAAACTGACAGTGAACCTGCAATGAGCTAATGGAGCACGTAGCTTTCACATCAAAGCACCAGCTTTCTAAACCAAGGAGGAAATCTGTCCCACTTTATCATAAACACTGTTCACAGGCAAAGAGCAGACCTGGAACAACATCTGTAGTTCCAGTGAGCACTTGTAGAAGCTCCCAGCCTAGAACACACTCAAGCTGTTCCTCGTTTTCTGATTTTCAGCTGTCTGAAAAACTAGGCCTGAAAACCATATAAAAGAGCGAATACATGCTTGGTGTCAGGAATGGGTCATTACAGTGCGCTCTTTCAGCTCCGGTCTAATTCAGGGTTCCAACCTGACTCAAAGGGGAACAACATTCCTTTCTGAGATAGATGCTACTCTCATTCACAAATTATTTTCCCAGACTGCAACAGTAGTGTGTGCATATATTCTACTGATAGCAAGTAAAAGCATTCATGTTTTATTAGCCAGTAGAAATGAATCCAGACAGACCTTTTGAGGTGCCAGAACTCATTTAGTTTTTATCCTTTGCTGCTTCATCCCAGATTCTTTGGTCCATTTTGAGTTGAGAGAAAACAGAACCATCAGTTTACAAAAAGGTATGAAGACCTCAGTGCTGACTTTTAGAGGAATCCTCCAAACCAGTAAATTGCAATAAACGTGCTACTATTCAAGAACAGGCTTGATTTCAGTATCAACAGTAAAACAACAACAGAGAAACCATAGTAAGAACTTTTTTTCCTCGTAAATCAGGTTTATCTTGTTTTCTGCTTCTCTAATACTAACATAATAAAGTTTTAACATTTGTAGATTCAATTTGTATAGCAGTTCCTGTAGAATCTCCTGTGGAGAAGAATAATCAATTTTTACAGTCTCTAAATTGAAGCTGAACTTCATTAAATTAAATATGCATTAAGCACTGGTTCTAAAAGCAAAGCAAAACAAAACCAGTTAACATTACTTCCAACTTGCACAATTCCTACAGTTCTCTGTATATTGTCTCAGAAACCAGTCTTCTCATTTAATAAAATTTACCTGAAGAGCAGTAAGCCGAAAGTGCATACAGAAGATGTGCAGGTCAGCAGACATTTTAGTATTGTATTCTTAAAATAATTTCCATTTGACGTAGTAAAAGTTAGAAACTAGTATACAGTTGTAGTGCCTCTAAAACAATACAGTTAGTCAAAATTTGTGGCAGACTTCAAGTTTTAGAATTATCTGACATCCTAACCGAAACTGAAATCTCACCAACATGCATATATTTAACTTAAAAAATAATATCTCATTTTGCCAAATTGATGATGATGTAGATATATTTGTACTTAATATACAAATCCTTTAAACACACCAGCTTTAAGAAAATCTGTTGAGGCTGATAATTTTGTAAAGTACTTATCAGTACAGCTTTTATACACCACCATAATGATTAAATATATTAATTTCACAATTAGAAATAAAGCAAGTATTAGCTTCCACCTTCCAGTGTGTAACTGACTCAGCGGAGATGGCTTCATTCTCCCACCATCACTTTTTTTTTTTAAAGACACTTAAAAAAAGCAGCCATCAACAGGTGAACTCAGTTCTTCTAATATACAGGTAAGCATGTAAACAAAGAAACACTGCAGGAGAGAAATCTTCTCTGTTTTTCTCCAACATATGAAGGTCGATCTGACTTCCAGTCAACATGTTTCAGATTATGAGTGGTTTAGAAATTTCACTCCAGACCATCTTTTCAGAAATTCTTTGAAAAGTGTTACTTCTTCCAGAGAAATGAAGGAAATTCAAGTCTGTCTACTCCATGACTTCAAAATTCAGATTTTATTTCAACATACAACTTCCAAGAATGAACTTCCTTAAAAATCTGTGTAGCATATGTGTCTTCTCATGTTATATGAAGCTCTCTAGTACTAATCTTTGAGGCAAAGTACAGTTTTTCCCTGTTATTACTGTTCCATCAAGTTGTAACAGCACAGGCATTGCTTTAGACCAGCAGCTTCATTGAGGCACTAGCTCTTTGAGGGTTCACAACAAGTCTGAGAAAGAGGTCAAATCAGTTTGTCACAGGTACCATATCCACTCTTTAGAGAGATGTATTTTAGGACAAGGTTACACAACAGAAAGAAATCTTCGCCTTGAGCTCCATACCGAAGCTGCAGTCTACAAGAAACCCTCCTCCATAGTCTCAAGAGAACTAAATGCAGTGCTTCAACTGATACAAGTGAGCATATAAAACAAAAAGATTTGGAAGGGAAGAATGAACAGTAAGCAGCAAAGAAAGTTGGTGCAACATCTAGAGTGCTAGCATCAAAAAGAGGGTATCTGGATTCTGTTCACAGGTCCACTACGGTCCCCTGCACCTCAGTTCCTAATTTGCAGAGGAGGGATAATGGGAATTGGTCTACTAACAAGAGCATTACACAAATTTAAATTAGAATATGATCTGATAATAATCACAAGGCTGTTTTATTTCTGGTATTCTGAAGTAGATATATTTAGTATTCTAAAAAAGCAATTGGAGAGAAGTGCAAAGAAGCCACGTTGTTCTACCTCACAGTAGCAATGTCTCTTCCCTCTAAGAACTGAATTACACAGAATACTTAAAAAACAAAAACCCCATATTCTGACATTTTGTAAACAAAAATTTTAATCTTTAAAAAATTGCTTAGTGCAACTACGGGTACAAAAGTATTACTAAATCAGAAACAAGACACAAACCACAAGCATGAAAGAAAAAGCATTTCTAGCTTTACAGCAAGTGCCATAAAAAATAATCATTCGAAATCTGAAATTTCTTCCAAGTATGCCAGCACTAAAATGTGTCTTAAAATGAAGCTGGCATTCATAGAGAACTTTATTTACCAAACCAAATCAGAAATAAGTCCTATATATCAGCAGAAAGGCTAAAGCAGGGACAATGGAGAAGCCTCCTCTCCACACTACCCTCCCCATAACCTCCCATCTCAGCTTTTCTACCCAGTAACATGTTCTCAAACTGACCATTTAGAACCTGAACCTAAGCTAGAACACAAAGACGATCCTCACAATGATGGCCTGATGACAGTTTCAAGTCATCCCACCATAGAGAGATTGCTTAATGGTAGCCATGATCCTATGAAGTGTAGACATTAAAAACCATCTTTGTATTTCCTTCCCAGTTGCATGTTCAGTTTACCTTTTGCACATGAAGTGAAGCCGTATGTAACTGTAGGGGAATATTCTCTAAAAAGAAACAGGTAGTAGTCTCAAAGTCACCCACAAACCAAGCAGATCAAGTATTTTACTAGGGCAAACAAAGTATGGTTTTGTTTATATGAGGTATATTTACAGAGCACTTTTTTTTTCTGCCTTTAACATATAGTTACTGGAAAAGCATGCCCTAATTATAACTTTTTATGGTTTTGCAAACATTTGAAAAGAAAATGCAAGTTGTTTATAAAATTGTTTTTCTTGTTTATTTTAAATGAAGCTGGTACAGACAATGTCCATTCAAAACCCACGTCCCAGGCCAAAAGGTACAAACAAGAGTGTCAAAGTAACACCAGTTGTCTGCTGAGAACATTCTTGCATGAATACCTGCATGTACTAATTGCTATATGAAGTTAAAATGCTTCTGGGCTCTTCTGGCAAGATTTAAGAATCATTAGGGTTTTCCATTTTGTCTTCAGCAAAGCCATCTCTGGAGCAAGGTACAGATGACAACAGTTCTAGCTTTTCCATTTCCAACTTGGTAATCTTCTTTGTTGGGCCATCAGCACAATTTAAGCAAAATAGCTCTGAGTTATGGATACACAATTTCTCCACGGTTTAGTTCTCTGAAAAACTTCATCTCGCACTGAAAGTTATAGTCCAGGAGTGAAACAGTCACACATCAAAACTTCAGGGCAGATATGGAAGTCATTAAGAACAACTCGCCCACCTGGCAGATCTTACAGCCTTCGTGCCTGAAATGCACGAACCTAGTGAACATACAAATGCATGTGTGTACGTGTATTTCTAAAGGAGAGGGCAGAAGGGAAGAGGGGAGCAAGGCTGCAGCTGGATCACAAAAGTTCAGCACAATGAAAACAGAAACAATAGTGTATAATGAGCACGAGAATTCAAAATACCAGACGCTTGAAAATAAATTCCCAGAGATGGGGTGCCAGTTTCAATTCAGTGTTGAACACCACATTACAAAAGAACTATTATTTAAAAATAAAAAAGGATTAAGGGGGAAGAAAACAAACAGAAGGATCTAAACTGTTGAGTGACCCCCCGTCTGTTCCTGATAAACTTCAATCACATCTTCCTCCTCCATCCCCAGCTGTGAGAACAGAGAAAAACAGCATATATTGTTATAAATCTAATGTACTGAATTCAGAGCAGGTCCTAGACAAGTTATATAAATGGTTTATTCCTCTGTCTCATCATAACTCACCAAAGGGGTGAAAAAAAATTTCAGTCACCATCTCACTAGCCAACACTCATGATTGTTAGCCCTTTTCCTTCAGTCTTTTACATCTCATTCAAAGCAAAAGCCTTCAGGGACGTCTAAAACTGCTTGTGCGGCAGTACACACCAGCCTGGAAATTACTAACTTTACCTTTCTGTAAATCCCTTCTTGGGCAACAGATGCACAGGAATGTAACCAGCATCATAGTGAATGCACCAGCTGTGCAGCCATGTGAACTATATTTAGCACACCACTAACTCACAATACAGTTAAGACTGTAACTCAAAGCCTGTTTGCAACTGTTCTTTTAAAGAGGGTAACTTGTTCAATTTCACAGGACATGGGTTTGTTTAATTATTCAGAGGGTCATTATTATAACAGTGTTTCTTCCTGTTTTATCAAAACAATCGGAGGAAGTCACTAAACAGCAGAAGTAAACTGTTTTCTGTTTATTTACACTTTCATCTAATAAACATGAACTAAATCCATGTTTATTCCCAAGTCACACTGAAGTTTTAGCTCAAGAAATGAAGAGTTCCCTTCATTTTTTTTCCTCTCTGGTAAACAGTGACCACATTCTCCCTTCTGAAACATTACACGAGAGTCCAATCAATCTCTTTCTGAACGGCGTACCCGCCTTACTAAAGATTCTAGTTAGACAAATATAGTCAGACTATATTTGACTAAATATAGTCTCTAAATTCAGCTATATTTAAAGAAACACCTTAATTGTGGTTAACAGTCTAGTAGAAGAGAGAAACTGACCAATTTGGCATTTAGTTCCCCCAGTGAACCCCGTAACACCTTTTTTCTAGAAAGAAACTCACCTCCTTGGGGGTATGATTATCAGTAATTCTCTGACCCTCAAAGAGGAACCTGAGTGAATTCATTGGAACACCCTAAGAAAAGGAACAGACATACAAGAAAGAAACCTTAATGAAACTTGTACAAATTTACAAGAAAAAATATTTTTGATAAAAACACATATGAAAGTCAAAAAAAGAAAGTGTTAGTTCCCATTACATGAGGGGCTCAACTATTCTGTTGCAACTACGTAGTCTACAAAGCAGCAAGTCAAGGAACATGTAATAGTGCTGAAATGTGTGTTTATTCCAAAGTCTCACCAGAATTCTAGTTCAACAACTTGGAAGTTTCCTTCACCTTTTTTCCCCCTTGTCTTTTATTAATTTATAAATACAGTAGTGACTGTACTGACCCTCCATTCCAAGACATTATTACAGATGAAGGTTCTGCCTTTTTCTGAACTGCATATGAACCTTTTTAAAGATCCTAGACAACAGTAAGAATATGAGGTTTACTTCATGAACATCTACGCTTGCTTTCCCAATCTTATATGACCATAGGAAGGGGTAGCAACCTTTCCCATTATCAGTTCTGCAAAAGCTCTGCACTGGGGACAAGAAAGAGCAGAGCTGAGGGGAACAAAAAGGAACACCATTTAAACATGGAGAAAGTAGCCTCCTAATGGTAAGTTGCAGTATGTCTACTGTGTTATGGCAGAGTATCATATTCACCTCAATAGACGAGGCAAATACTTCGATTTATTTTTCTCTTTGAAGTTATGAGCAAAACAAATGCATATGAAATATGGTTTGTATATCAATTAGATCTCAGAAATATTGCCTTGCAAATAAGTAGGCAGAAAAAAAATCACAGGAAAGACCAGCTTTTCACACTGTTCCAACAATCCCTCTGGCCAAACTGGAAGAAATGTTCATGGTCCCTTTACCAGAGAAAGGCTACTTGACACCAAAAACCTTACTGACTGCTGATGAAGGAAATAAAAGACTTTCCAGAATTCAGCACAGGACATAATAGCTGTGCTTATTCAAACAATTTCTGTCCTAAAAAAAAAAAAAAGAGAGAGAGAGAGAAAAGAATTCCACACACATGCATTTTCATCAGTCAAGACTGCTGCATGAATTATTTTCCAAGATCTTATTTGAAAATTTGAAGTTTTTCAAATTAATCACTATTTTAATCATGTGGATTTGGCTACAAACATATCTGGTGTTTGATCTTTTCTCTCCTCCTAACTGCAGAAGGACAGCAAAAAAGAAAACATTCTATTAAAAAACCCACTTCAGTGGACAAGTTCAACTTGTCTCGAGGTATTCAGATAAAAAGCAAAGTATTACTTCTTAAGATTATATCTCCTGAAGTGAACTCCAACATAGTTAACTCAGGAAAAGGCCACACAAGGCACCTATCCCCAAAGCTGGGGGTAAACTAGGCCAGGGCTTCTGGAAATAGCAGCAGTGAATCCACATTATCTGCCACAGAATCTGGAAGAAAAGATATGTTTTTGTTCTGTAACAGTAGTTATTTACCTACATCCACAACTAATGCTGCAGATTTCATTAACTTAGGGCGTAATAGCTAGTGTTAATCAATTACCATATTAATGATTGTTTCAATGCCTGAGGCTGCTCTCATCCTAAACTGCAGCATTATACAGCTTTAAGGAAGCTTGGAGACGGGAGATTTTACAGTAACTATAAATGCATGCCTGCGCATTTTAAAAGGTAACTTCTATGTTTTCTGAGCAGCCACTGTGTATTTTTCAAACAGTAACTTTAACTTACTACAAAACTCACAACTGCCTTAAACAGAAATACCTTTACTTGGCAAAAGAATTTCGGAGACATTAGTACAGTCAGATAGCTGTCCCGTTGGTAACTAGACAGAAGCTTGACTGTCTCAACAAATCTCTTTATTTGAAAGAACAGTGAGAAAAGTAAAGCTAATGCATTTTGCTTTTTTTTTCTTCCTGAAAAGAGTGTAACTGTTTTACAAACCTGTCTTTGACAGTATGATTCTTTGAGTTTCTTGAGGTGTGTTGTCATTTTCACCTTGAAGTGAATTTCACTGCTGTCCTAAGAACAGAAAAGGAAAAAGTTACTCTTTTTGCAGTAACTGTTTACTTTGTTAATTTTAAGACTTCCATTAAGAAAAACTGACGTAAAACTACCATGGAATGCAGTTCAACTATCACTGTGCATCCTTGTTGCATCGTATCATGAACCTCAGCAACGAAATTCATCATGCACTTCCACAGGGAGCACTACTTTAAAAACACATGGCATAGTATATCCTTAGGCTCACTGCAGAGGTTTCGGATTTAAAAGCACTAAAACCCATACATGATGTGCTTCCAGCTTTACCCAGCTGATGAAATGAAACACAAACATATATATGCAGAGGACTTCTGCTCTAAGATTCCAAAAGAGACAAGCTAAAGCTTGCACCTCAAAGCATATACAAAGCCTTGTTCAATTACAGTAATTATCTAGAAGTTAGGATACAGGCAGACTTGGCAACACAACACTAACCTCAGGAGAAATCTTGGGTCTCATTATTATACAACCCATCCTACCAGTCATAAGATATGACTAACTACAACTGTCAAAATGGCTACAGACAAAACAAACTGAAGAGGTTGTGTGCAAAAAGCATGTGGGTCATATTTAGCTTTTGCATGTGTTCTCATCATTGAGTTAAATCAGCAAGAGGTAAACTAGTTTGTGATAGTCCTACTTTAACTCATCTGTCTCGAGTCAACAGCACAGCAATCATGCCAATACACCAACAAGCAGTACTGAGTTAAGTCATCTGAGCTAGGAGTTCTTTGCACAGAAGGACTTCTGTTCAAGCAGGATTCACCTTCCAACACAACTTGAATTCAGACTTATAATCCATCATTCACATTACTGGCAACTGACAAGTAGTTTAACTGCAAAAGAGGATCCACAGTGAAGAACCGAGAGTATAACATTCACTTATTCATTTCTACAATACAAAAACTCACACCTCCATCAAGTGTCAACAACTACTTATGTAAAAACTCACCTGCCCGATGACTTTGAGTTTAATGTATTCTCCTTCTTTCTTATCTCCTAAGTCCTCAGCAGAAGGTTTTGCTTCCTGCAAGGAAAAAAAATAATAATTTAAAAGTCTAATCAATGCAACACTTTGTTATTTTCACTGGACAGTGTGACAGTTGTCATCCTCCTTATTACATGAAATCAAACTACTCATCATTTCTTCCCTTCTGTGTGTGGAAATAATGGCAACATAGTACTATGAAAGGCTGTCTGCCTATGAAAAGTTTAACTAATGACAGAAGAGAAACACTGTAAAGAACATAAGAGATGAGAGAATGGTCATTTGGAAATAGATGACAGATGCAAAAATGCAAAGTACGGTTTTATACCACTAACTCCTAGTCAACAAACAGACTCCAAGAAGGAAATACAGGAAGTGTACTAAGAGACTTAGATACTTGACAGAAGAAAAAAAAAGAATATCCTGAGGACAGCAAACAGAAAGCACTTGTTGTACCATACCAGTGTAGAGAGTGAACCACACAAACATTTTCCCATCTATTGTGTCAATGCCAGTCACTACTTTCAAGAGGATGGTCAGCCACCTTCTTCTCTATGACAACAAAACATCAAGCAACCGCACCCTTCTAGCATATTTAAGATCACAATTCCTAAAAGCTCTTAAAAACTTCAGTTCTAAGAACTATTGTGCTTTGATAGCTTTCCAGATAAAAATTAATTGAACAGACAATTTTAATTCAACAACTTGAGCACTAAAGCTCATCAAAAGGGTTTACGTGTTATGTTTCATAAGGCATGAATTAAGGATGTCAAAGTTTTCCTGTTAGCCACTGATAGATAAGACAAGTGAGAGATCAGACACTATTAACCCTATCCCTTGTCTGTCCCTACATATTCTGGATCAGGCCTTTAATTACGTTCCAGAGCAGAACAAAGAGGTTTTACACAAACACAGCATCAGATTCAGGTGGTGCTAGGTGAAGAAACCTGTCCGAGTACTGACAAACAAGGACACCCTGCTGATCACACTTAAAATCTTTCTTTTATATTTTATTGCTTAACACAGTGGACAAAATAAGCAAAATATGCTCAGGTGCCACCACATGTTTTCCCAGCCCTAAAGGGACTTTTAGCTGAATACACAGAAATATCCTTTGTATGGCTGGACTTGAATGTTAGGATTAAGTGCCAAAAATATATACTAACCTTCCGTATTAAGCCCAATCAGACAGGTCTCTAGCTTCAGACTAAAATGGCAGTCAACCCTTTTCAAGCAATTTTTTTTCCTTTTCCTTAAAGAGGTTAAACACGCACAATTTCTTCGAATGTTAAAAGTGCAGGGAAGGGTTGGGGGGAAAGTCTTCAAACACCTTCCCTCTCTGTACCTGTCTCAGTTTGGAGACTCAGTCCACTCAGTTTCTGTGATGACAAAAAAACCCAAAAAAACAAAAACCAAACACCAACAACGAACCTGGGACTCCACTTGGTTTGAATATTATCTTTTTTTTTTATAATACCCACCTGGGCACAACCTGGACTGCTGGGACTGATGCACCACCCTTCAAGCTCACATCCAAAAATTGACTCCAAGCTTTCAAGAAACTAGACGCTTACCCCCATGTCACTGCGCAAATCACTTCTGAAGTGTGAAAGGAGTCTTTACCAGTAACACAGCCACAGTAGCTGTGCTCCCCACCAAAGTTTTCCCTTTCTGACATATCTGAACTCTAACCTCAAGGGACTATATTTGCAGGATCAAAAATACACCAGGTTCTACTCCTGGTTAAACAGAAAAGTGAGAACCTGCACTTGTTCTAATAACTTGCACAAACAGCAATTTTACTGTCCATATGCAGGATTACTAACCTCTAGAAATCACAAAGAGATTCAGATCTCTACAAATCTGAAGTTTGTGACTTCAAAACCATCTCCTATTTTGCTATTACTGAAAGAATTTGTAAGAACACCCTGTCCCTTTACATGACATTTCAGGTCAGTCACTGTCTTAGTTTACTTTGCATAAGATCCAAGTTGCATGGCAGCACAGCATCACAGCCGCAGAGGCATTTGTAGTAGTTTATACGATTCTGTGCATTGTGACAGATCTACCTACTTAGTTTTACGAAACAAATCATCCTGTATGAGGTATGACAAACCATCATCGTTACTATGACGGTGCCTCTGGCCGTTATGAGTAGAAAGCAATGATTCATAAGATGTTTGATTCCTACCCTCAGGGAAACAGGGCTCTAGTACTGAAAAATGAATAGGGGAAGCAGTAAACAGTAGATAAAGCAGCAGGAATTGGAGTCCTGAAACACCATACCATAAAGATGCTCATTTAAAGCCCCAGCAACCTCTCACCCACCAAATAAGAGCAAGCAGAGCTGTAATTCCAGGAAAAGAGAAATAAGGTCAAATCAATGTTGACAATGCCAATAACCGAAGCTTAAAAATAGGAGGAAAACATTTAAAATCAGAACAAAACAAGACCCAGCAAGTCTGAAACAGCTCCCTGTGTTTTGTCGGTGAACTATTCTGCCATTGAATGCCAAATGGTAAAGCCACACAAAAATACTTAAGAACAAAGAAAGCAAGGAGATTGCAAAGTTACTAAACTGCAAGCATTCACTAACAAAATCCTGGATCAGCAATCTGCAAGCAAGCCTCCAGACTTTTACTTGCAATGTGAAAAGAACTGGTGTTCAGGGCATCTCACATAACAGTACATAAAAAAAAAAAAAAAAACCTACCATAAACCAAAACCTAATTAACACAACACTCCACAACACAACAAGAATAACACAACACTTATTAGATGCATAAAGTTTTAAAAACTTAATTCCAAAGCTTTCCTAAATAGCACAAAATTAAAGTAAAAAAAAGCCTGAGACCCTTGAGGAGAGGGGAAAAATGATTCTTTCTGCTTCTCCTCAGATCCCACCAAGCAGACGTGTGGTTTTATTTAAGTCTGCCCTTCTTGTAAGTATTTTTATTTATCCTAAAAGTTAACATCCTATTGGAAATAAAGTAACTAACTCAAGTATGGTCCTTTATTTATACTAAAAGGACAAGCCAAAATTATCATAACTGGTTACACATTATGTGTTCGTAATTCCAGGGCCAAAAGAAAGACACTGTAAACAAGTCACAGTTTGTGGTAATCCAATTATTCCTGTAGGACTGATAAACAGAGGAATGAGATTTACAGTGCTGCGTTACTATACGCTAGACTGTTACTTAAGCATCTGTTCAGGTCTTGTTGCACAGTCCCCCCAGAAATGAATGACACAACACATAACGTTTAACTCATCCATTAAAAAAAAAAAAAATAGAGTCCTCATTCAAAGGCCTTTAAGATATCTATCCAAAAAAGGTTATCACATCCAAATAATTTTACATACTTCAAGCAATCCCAAAGAACAAAGATGTATATTTTTTGCAGAACTTGCCTGAAGAAGGAATTACCTAATGAAAGCTGTTATGTGTTAAAACATGCCTTAGCTCAGAAATGCAGAGAGCTACCGAGCAGGTCACGTGAAGATCAGTCTACAAAATCTAGTTCAGAATTTGCCTTTTTTTTTTTTTTTTTTTAAATAGAGACACTTTCCCATGTTCTACTACACTGGGAACACATCCTAACCGGTGCCAGCACTAGCTGTGCTCCCAGCTGCACCCTCACGGGCAGAGACGGGCAGCAGCACCACGCTCACCAGCGGAGTTGCATTGTGTCTGAAAGGCAGGGGCAGCGAGGCAGACCAGCAGCGCGTGCAGCCAAGGCTTCTATTCACGGCTCACAATGCACCAAGGCCAGTCCTCAGAGCAGACACAGCACATACTAAGCTTAGCCTTGTCTCTGGATAATTTTAATTTCTTGGCTGACACTAGTACTATTCTTGACTGCACAGCACTGCAAGAAACATTTGTAGATACTGACACTGATCTTTCCAAAGTCAAATCGTCATGACAAAGTTAGAAAATACTGCCATACGAAGGCAATATAAAAAATAAAGCAAAGCAGAACACAAATTAGAAACCGAACTGCTGTTTTAACTTTCCACCAGCAGGTCACATAGCCTAAAGCAATAGTTGTAAGCACAGCACTGTACACATGCCATGACCAAGCCAGGAACTTGTACTACAAGGAACTACTTAAGTGCCCTGTGGAGAAGTCAGAACTGACAGGAACGTAATCAAACACAAGGAGCAAAGGCAGGACAGAGTCCTGATAAAGGACGGGGTGTTTAACACGGGCAAGCAACGCTCAGCTGAGAAAGCACGGCTGCCCCTCTGCGTTCCTCGGGCAAACAGAGGACCCGGCAGATCTAACCCCACCCGCACAAAGCCTGCTCTGGGGAAAGCATCCTACCACACGCCTGGGAAACGGAAAACGAAAGGAAACAACTGCAGTGCAAGACGGCTCACCCCCCCGGCTTCACAGGCCCGGGGTTCCCCCAGCGGCGGTGGCGGTCCCGATCCCTGCCCCGCTCCGGCCGGACGCCGACCCCGAATATCCCTGACCCGGATCCCGCCCCCGCATTGCTCGCGAAATGCCCTCAGCGAAAGGGAAACGGGGATTAAAACACCGGGGGCGGGGGGAGGCGCGCAGAGTTCGGCCGCAGCGGGGGATCGGCACCCCCGCACGCACCGCCCGAGGGAAGCATCCCTCCCGCCGCCGCTCCGCTCGCCCCGGGCCG
>VXBW01004283.1:500464-551456 GCA_013400375.1 Thinocorus orbignyianus
GGAAGAGGGGGGTTTGCTCGGTGCCGAGCGTCATCCCGGGCTCGTTTCCTCCCTCCCGGGGAGGTGGGTTGGGCAGGAGGGCGCCCACCCGCCCCGGCCGTTCCCCGTTGGGGTCTCTGTGCTCGGGCGTATTGAGCTGCCTCTTCCCCGCTGCACACTCGTGGCTGATGTTCCACCAAAACCTTGCGGATGCGGGGAAAGCGCGCGTGGGGGACGGGCAGCGTGTTCCCCCGCGGGTGTGTGGGGTGCCCCGGCCGGGCCCGGCGGATCGCACAGCTGGCCCCGGCGCCGCGGGAGCCTGTGGCCTGGCCTCCCTCGCTCGGCTGCGGAGGAGCAGCCGCTCCGCAGGGCTCCGGGGGAGCTGCCTCAAGCGCTGCTGCTTCCTGGGGCTTGGAGCAAGTCCCAACTGGAGCTGCCGGGCGCCCTGCACAACACCCCTCCGGCCTGCACTCTTGCCCCGGCGTTGATGCTTGTGCCGTTCCACCAGCTTGTTCATGCAGTTTGATTGTAACACTTAATATTTTTTCCCTTCAGGGTTGTTTTTTCCGGGTTTAGCTTAGAATCATAGAATTGTGTAGTTTGGAAGGGACCTTTAAGATCATTAAGTCCAACCATCAACCTAACACTGCCAAAACGACCACTAAACCATGTCCCTAAGCACCACATGTACCTGTTTTTTAAATAGCTGTGGGGATGGCAACTCCACCCGTTCCCTGGGCAGCCTGTTCCAATGTTTGATAACCCTTTCAGGGAAGAAATTTTTCCTAATACCCAATATAGACCTCCCCTGGCATAACACAAGGACATTTTTTCTTGTTCTGTTGCTTGACCACCCCCTGCCTCTCTACAGCCTCCGTTCAGGTAGTTGTGGAGAGCGATAAGGTCTTCCCTCAGCGTCCTTTTCTCCAGACTAAAACAATCCCAGTTCCCTCAGCCACTCCTCATAAGACTTGTTCCCTGGTCCCCTCACCAGCTTTGTTGCCCTTCTCTGGACCTGCTCAGCACCTTGATGTGTTGGGGGCCCAAAACTGAATGCAGTATTTGAGGTGGAGCCTGATCAGTGCCAGAGTACATGGGAATGGTCACTTCTGTAGTCCTGGTGGCCATGCTATTCCTGATACAAGCCAGGATACTGTTGGCCTTCCTGGACATGATACTGGCTTATATTCAGCCATCTGCTGACTAACACCCCCAGATCCTTTTCTGCCAGGCAGTTCCCCAGCCACTCTTCCCCAAACCTATAGCCAGGTGCGGGTGCAAAGAGAGCAAGGTGCTGCTTTCTTTTGCTCTGGCCTGCTGCAGAACTACTACTTGGTGTTCTATAGAGCACGAGGTTCACTTCATCTGCCCTGAAACCTTTCCTCTTCATTGGGGTGCAGGGTGCAGCTGTGCAATTCAGGAAAGGAAGACTTCAAGACATAAGCCTCAAAGAAAGACAGAAATACTTCTAAAACCAGATAGTTTCTATCTGTGTCTCCCACACACACACTTAACACAGCAGTCTCCCTGCATGTCCACACTTGGGTAGGCTCGAACCTCTTGTGCAGTGAGCCAAGGCCTTTTAACCTTTCACAGGAGCCAGGAGAGGCTGAAAATAACCCATATTTTAATTTCTGAAAGCAGGATAGGCATCAGGCAGAGGTAGGAGGAGGGAAGTGAAGAGAAAGGAAGAAATCTGTGGGGAAGTGCCGCAGCACCCTGGGGCGTGGGGTCCGGCTGTGATGTGTGTGAGGGCGGCTAGAGGGCACCAGGCACCAAGGAGCAGCGTTCAGAGGCTGGGAAAGACAGCAGGGTACAAATGGTGTCGGGGTTGATTGGGAGCTGAGCATTTTATGAAAGTATATGTTTTGATGCAAGCTTTGTTTTTCCATGCTAATTGTGTTTTTGGCTGCCGAGAGCAGGTACAGTGAGCCCCAGCTGCAGTGCACATCTGCAGATCAAGACGCTCAATTATCGAGCTATAGAGTTGTCTGGGTTGGAAGGGACCTTATGGATCATCTAGTCCGATCATCAACCTAACTCTGCTTAAAAAACCACAACGCTCAACCAATGTCACTAAGCCAGGGTAGCTGTTAAGCTGCAAACTTGTGTTATTGTTACATTTGTGTGTTCGTTCTGTATCAAAATATTCTCTGCAGAATTTGGGTTTTGTTTTTTGGGGGATTTTCTCTTCCCTTTTTAAAGTAGTCTCTAAAGATTATTACTGCTGGGGTTTAGGGTGTGTGTGTATTGTTTGGGTGGGTTTTTTTGCTTTCTAGTTGAGGGTTGGACAGAATTAGTGTTTCTGAATTTTGAAATGCGTGGTTCCCCACTTGCCTTTTCGGCAGTGCCCACAGATGTCCATTGCTACTGTAACTGTGCTCTGCCTTTATGCCTTGGTGATTAAGAACTGTTGTTCTCTTCAAGCTGTGTAGCTCTCAGGTATTCCCTTGCAGGTGTTACTTTCATCAGAGGAGCAAACAGTCTAAATAGTAAGGGCAAACAGGGCATAACCATGTTCTACATCTTGGAAGATTTTTTCCCAACAAGTCTTAATAACTCATAGGATGCAAAATATCCATAGGCATGAAATCTATATCCTAACAACCTTTACTGAGGAGCTTCTATGTCTGTATTTTTCTCTATGCGCCCATGTCTGTTTATAGAGGCTGAAAATTCTCTAGACCTTGTTATGGGAAGGATGAATTGGAGCAAAGAATCAGCAGGTGGAGGAAAGAAAGAGCTGTCCCAAGATTTTTCTGTGCTTCGTAATCCTGTGGGAAATGAGTTAGTATGTTTATTTGCTCAGCTACTAATTGAGCTTTAAAAGGACAACCTCTTTCTACCTAGGTTTAAAAAGGGAGCAAAATCTCGTAATACCAAGAATGATCTCTGCACTTCGCCAAGTCAAATTGCAGTTGTGTTCTGTTTGTGTTGTGGGGACAAAACCACAAGATTTTTGAGTGAGGTGTAAAGAACATACTGTTGTAAAGATTTTGACCATACCGTTCCCCTGAGCCCTTTTCTAGGAATTCACAGTACACTGCGTTTTGTGAAATGTGTGTAGGCTCTAGGGGTGTAATTGTTATTCTTGTGCTGTTTGAAAGCTGAGGGGGATCCCCTTTCTACAGAAATGGGATTAAGCCATTGCAGCATTTTAGGCATAGTTGATTACCAAGCTGTGGTGAAAAAGTCGTCTCTATAGGGGTGTTCTCTTCCTTCCTTGGTCTAGCTCAGATTAATGAAAATAATTTGTGGGATCGCTTACTCCTGTTAGGCATCCCAGACATGTTTGTATTTTCCCAAAGTAGTGGCAGGTTTGGTTTTGGGTCACTGGGGTTATGAATGAGTCCTGTAGAGGAGATGGAGCAAGCCCAGTTTTGATAAACAAGGAGAGGGTTTTGCTTTGATGTGGAGGTGCAGAAGGACCCAGCCATTATTGAGCAACTTACTGTAATTAATTTGAAAGTAGAAATACTGTAATATTGTGTGTACATAAATAGGATAAAGCTGCTGAGAAAGAATGCTGAAACTTAGTTTCTGACCAGAACAGTATTAACTTCCAGTGACTGGGTATGCTGCTTTAGGTCTTCTCTGCCAAATGCAGGGTTGAAGGTCATTCAAAAGTGCTTTCAATATAGTTGTGGGGGATTTTTGATTGTTTTTTCCTTCTACAGGTTCTGAATGAGAAGAAGCTTCAAGAAGTTGACAGCTTATGGAAAGAATTTGAAACTCCTGAAAAAGCCAACAAAATGTAAGCAGTTTTGTGTGGGGATAGTAGCCTGGCTTTTGGAAGGACATGACTGCATATGCACATCTGAGGTTCAGTCTAAAACCTAGAAGCTATGAACAATGATAACATGAAGTTAGATACTCAGGGAAACTTAAAATGGAGTATTGAAGTGAAAGAAATAACTTTTATTTTTCCTTGCAGTGTAATTAAGCTGCTGAAGTCATTACTCTCTGCCACTGAAGCAAAAAATTGAACCGTGTTTTAAGGAGATCTGGATGCTTTGACAAGAACATCCAAGCTTGTAATGCTGAAACTGGCTGATATTACAGGGTTTTGTGGTCTCAGGAAATTGTTAAAAATAAAAGTTTAATGCAGCTGGAACTAATAGCATATGAATAACTCCGGATTGAGAGTCAGTCTTGTTGCCCGTGCCATCAGTGAGTGTTAGCACCACTGCGTAGCTGCACAGGGATTGCAGTGTCCACTGACCAAGTTGGCCTTTCTAGCAAATTGGCCTAAAGCTGAGGACAATGGTGGATTCCTTCCAAGTCTGTCTAGGGTGTTTTTATTGGAAGATTTCTGACTAGCTTTGGTTATAATGGATGTTTTTGAGCAAGCTATGCCTTGTGATTTGGATTTATCCTGCTCTATAACAGTATTTAGAGGAGAGGCCAGAATATTCCACATCTGCCTGTTTGCAGTGTTGTTAATCTTGTCTTGGAAACAGCATCTTGGCCACTTGCTAGACAGGATGTGGCTCTCAGTGGATCTCTACTCTGATCAAAGTAATTCCTGTCTCTCTTCCCTTTTTGAAAAGGCATCAGTATAAGCCGGAGCTTCTGTTAGGCTCTGGGAATGCTTAACTCAAGCATTCAGCTTTATCTGTGACCTTGCTTCCTTTGCAGATACTTGACTCACAAAGAGCAGTGGTTAATCACGACTGGGATTAGTCAAATGCCTGTCCCTGACAAGGAATTTACTGGATTGACATAGCTTCTGAACTGTAACTCGAGATATCAACACCACCGGGGAGAGGGAAACTGGGCCTAAGCATCTGCCACAGTGTGCTTAAACACTGTCCATATGATTTTTGGCTTCGATCAGCAGTTAGGGCATGGAAGAATTTTCTGCTGTTTGTGTTAAGCTCGGCACAGAACTTTTATTCAAACATCTAATTACAAAGAAGGACTTGAGGATTCACGGACAATGAATCCGTTCAATTTTAAAGTCTTTGAAGATGCATTTGGTTGAAAAGCATGTTAAATCTGAAGTGCACAGGCTGTGCATGCCACAGAGGCAGAACGTTGCCTTTTGAAGATGAGTGATAAGATGTTATCGTCGGTCAAATCAGCAGTGACACCTAGTTAATCAGGGTGCAGTGTTTAAATCTAAGTGTATGATGTCTGTCTTTAAATACTAACTACAAAACGAAAAGGGGGCTTAGGTTTTCTGATAATGTTGGTCCTAGAAATACTAAATCAAGGTTCCTTTTTTCTTTTTCATAAAGTTTCTGGGACACAGCTGGAAAGTCACATCAGACTCAAACTTAATCAGCAGGTTTAGTGTTCTTCCCTCTGGTTGAGGATTTGGATATTGATCTCTGCTCTCCTGCAGTCTTAGGGAGAAGAGGAAAATTGTAGTAGCTGAGGCAGAAAAAAGGTAAAATGGTTTTAGCAGCTGGTTTATGTACGTTTGTTTACATACTTATATTTTTCTTGTGTAGAGTAAAGCTGAAACACTTTGAAAAATTTCAGGATACAACAGAAGCACTTGCTGGTAAGTGAGTTAACGCCATTCTTACAAAAAAAAAATTCTTGTCGTACACTAGTTCACTCGTTACTCACCTCTGTCCCTGCTTAGTTTCTTTGCTTAGCTTTTAAATTACACATTTTTCAAAGTCAATTGTGTTTGTTGTGTTATGAGGTCATCCATCCAGCCTGTAGTGCAGGAGAGATGTAGTGAGGTCTAGTTTCATGCTTATTTCCCAAGGAGCTCATTAATGAGCACCATGTAGAAGGTTCTGACTGATAAATGTAGCCTGTTGTCAATGATGGATTCTTGCTGAAGCTGAATACAAGTGATTTGAGTCAACATTTCGTCACTACCACTGAGACAACAGGCAGATATCAGAGCACCTGTATTATTACAGCTGCATTTGTTTTGTGGATGCGTATTATACCTGTGTTTTTTCAGCTTAAAAAAATGCCTGTATTGCACTTAAAAGAAATTCAGGCATTTAAACAAGGTGGAAAGCTTTGTATTCAGTAATTCTTACTAATTCAATACACAAGTGCCTGATACTATAGACCAGTTTGAAGAGAAATTACAAAAGTTCTAGCTAATCATTCAGAAATGGTGTGACTATTACTGCTGGATGTGCTGTATGACAGCAGTAGGTGGATGTTTCAGGTCACGTTTATGACTGAAGAATGGATCTTCATATTCTGATGTGGCAGGGATAGCTTATGAGGGAAGCTAAGGAAACAAGAACAGAGATCATGCATGAGATGCCTGTGAAACAACTGAGATCAAAGCTGCTGTGTATTCCTCTCCCTGCCATATTTTTGGGGTTATGTTGCTTTTGCAGTGGTTTGGGTTCAGATCACATACAGTTAGGCTGCTGAAAAAACAAACAAACCAAAAACAAAACCCACCACCCTCACAGAATAAGACAACAACCCACCCACCACCACCACCACCCCCCAAAAAAAAAAAAAAGGTCTACTACTTTGCTTCAGGCTTACTTACCTGATGTGGGAGAGGTTATTCAGACTACCTATATTCTATTTATTTTGAGGGGAAGACTGTGTGGCTGTTTTAAGTGGGTTTGGCCATCTTGAAAGGTGGAAACTTATCTCCATTGTAGAAAACTTGAGGGGAAACTCAGCAGAGCACTTAGATTTTACCCTTAGATTTTATTCAGGTTCTGGAAATCAAAAATCCCTGGCTTCTGCTCTATTTACTGTGGTTAAAATGTTTCACCGAGCACAGAAGTTCAGTGGAGCACAGAGCTGACTTGCAAAGAGAGTTATATAAATGCCTGCTTAAAATATATTGTGTGGGATTGTAAAGCTTTTACAGATCTATTAATACTTGAGAATGAAGAATGTCCCTTTAAAATTTCTCAGACTACGTGCTGTATTAAAAAAAAATCCGTGTCTGACCACCCAGTCAGTGTGTTTGGCATCATTCTTTGCTGGGCTTTAGATAGTACATTGTCATCATTAGAGGATGCAAATAAGCCATTACTCAGTTTAGGATATCGTGTTTGCTGGCTAAGGGACCTGGAAAATGGCTCATTAATTAAATAATACACTCAGTGTTCCTATGTAACCCTGCCTTTGGATATGTTAAACCTATATCTAAAGCATATGATATGCTGTTTATAGACATTCTCAAACAAAATTGACAGAAATAGAACTGAAACCACATGGAGAAAGGAGAGGCAACTAGGAGAAGGGTTTTTGATTTAGGCCTCTAAAGGAGCAAGTATATAATTTTCTTCTCTTTCAATTTTAGCCACTGCATGGAGAAATAGTATTGCAGCTCAGACTGGAGCTACTGAGGGCAGTTAAAATAAGAACGCCAAGTTAGGAATACTATTTTCACAGGTTTTAGGAGGGAAAAGAAAAGGCATCTTTGGTCTTTTTGTTTTATACAGCATCCACAGCTCTTGTAGAAGGCAAGCTCAGCAAGAACTTGAAGAAAATTCTTAAGAAGATAGTGGCAAAAGATGCCCATGAACAGTTGGCAGTAGCGGATGCTAAACTTGGAGGTGTCATAAAGGTGATGACTGATTTTGCTGTTCTTCCTTTTGTTTCGTGCTACTGAAATCTTACAGTAATTTTTCAGGGATTTTGTAATTGTCAGCAATAGATTACGCTGCCGATGCTGTGTTTGCAGTGTGGAAATACCTAATTCTATGAGCAAATGTGTACTGCATGCGTCCTGGGAAGATGTCTTGAGTACACAAGTGAATGATATACGAAAAGTGCACTGAAGTGTTCAGGCGTGCTCGATTTCTCTCCTAAAAATTGATTAGAAACCCTGCAGATTAAAAAAATAATTTTCCTAATAATCCCATCCAGAAAAACAAAGTGAGGGGATGGGAACTGAACAAGAAACCAGCCAGGCAGACACGCTTATTCCTCGGCAATAGTGGGGTTGTGACTTACTGTCTTGTTGGGAGTACGTGTCGTTCTACCTTTCTCAGTCTAAAGCACAACCTTCAGTCCTTGCCGACCAAAGGAAGTTCCAGTGTCCACATAGCAGGTAGAGCATTATTTATAAATCTGCTCTTCAAACTGGAATTGTTGCTCTGAGGGAACTGGGGGCATTGCTACCTTGAGCTTAAAAATTACTGAAACTGTTGTGTGATCACAGGATTGCAGTGGGAGAATTAGGTATAATAAGATGAAAGAATGGCTTTGGAGAAATGTTGTTGTCGTGCCTGACTTTGGACCACTGATTTCCATCCTACAGGACAAGCTGAATTTGAGTTGTATACACAGCCCGATGGTTACAGAGCTGATGAGAGGAATTCGCTCACAGATTGAAGGGCTTATTACAGGCCTCCCTTCTCGAGAGATGGCAGCCATGTGTCTGGGTCTGGCGCACAGGTGAGTTCCTAGAAAGGCTGTTTCTGCCCGTATCTGTTCCACTCTTGCGTCCTTGGCTACGCTGTATCACTTCAGGTGTCTCTGAGTCTGTGATGTGGTCTCATGCTCTGTAAATCCAGGTACACTTGTATCTGAAATCTTGTTTTATAAATGAAGGGCTTTCTGGTTTGTACCTAACCCTTTCAGGAAAGGCTTCATTTTCACCCAAAGTTGATCGCTTTCCTTTGCGTGTTATGCGCTTTAGGATTTGGTGTGAAATGTCTCTGTAACAGTCAAAGGGGTCATTTAAAACTCCATTGCCACTGAGAGACACAGTGAAGACATAATTTGCTGATTTTTGCCAGAAAAAATACCCATATAATACATGATGTAAATGTTACAGGTGGGTCTGTCTTTCCACCTTGCTATTGCTGCCTTTTAGTTAGTGGAGCAGTAGTTAAATATAAAGGTGTTGGATCAGCGTGTGGTCAAGTAGTCAGATTCTGACATGAGCTCATTCTGTCCACGAGCCATTGGCAAGTTAGCTCCAACAAAGCAGTTCTCTAATCACTTAAACATAGATGCATGTTTACTTAGAGAATGGACGTTAATATTGAAAAAGGACTTTGAAGATTCAAGTCCTTGTTGATATCAAGTGTCTTTTAATGTAGCATACTAAGAAATTTTAAACGTACATTAAAGCCAGGTGATAATGGGCTTTCTCAGACAGTGAGTATCTGTTCCAGGAAGTCTCTTCTGTTGCTCTACGTTAGAGTTGTTAATATTTGCTACTGAGTAGGTACAGTTTTGTGGATTACCTCCAGCTGCTGCAGAACTGGAAGTGCTGTTGACAAATGCTTTCTATGGGGAACCATGCAGAAAGAAACCAACAGCTAATTTCCTGCCACAGCACTCATGTTCAGTCTGCTGCACGTGGTACAGATGGCCTTAACTTTCTCTTTCACTCTGGTTGCGGGGTATGTGCATGTACACATGTGGGAGCTGTTTTGAAACTTGTGTCATTGTGGCTTTTGGCCACAGCTGAGAGCAGTCAGTGACACAAAACTGAGCTGGTATGAATGAATGTATGGGCAGCTATATTCATGTAAAATGGGAGTAGGTGAAGAGCTGCTCTGCAGCGGGATGTCAGGATGCTGATGAAACTGTATTTCTGTCTCCTCAGCCTTTCCCGATACAAGTTGAAATTCAGCCCAGACAAAGTAGATACAATGATTATCCAGGCAATTTGTAAGTATATTTTAGAGCTTAAATTATTAATGGATACAGCTTAGGTTAGCTGACTTCTTTGCATCGGTTACAGAAAAGTA
This sequence comes from Thinocorus orbignyianus, assembly GCA_013400375.1. Classification (NCBI taxonomy): domain Eukaryota; kingdom Metazoa; phylum Chordata; class Aves; order Ciconiiformes; family Thinocoridae; genus Thinocorus; species Thinocorus orbignyianus. Next base: position 510,103 of record VXBW01004283.1, read on the forward strand.
TTGCTGTCGATTTCCCCTTACCATGTTTCAGTAAATTGGGCATTGGTGTTCAGCTAGGCATAAGGTGTGTTTTCTTAATAGGGTTTTCCACAAGTAGGAACATTTTTAGGGTGATAAAAGTGAACACCCACTTTTTCTTAGCATAGAGATCAGCTGAAATACAGGCATTATTACTTCTGAGGACTTCAGTTTCCAACAACAGCAGTGTTGTGAAAATAGGCAGGATTTTCTGACCGCTTTGGTGGTACCTTACACAGAGGGCAATGTAGAAGTAGACTTTTATGTTAGGCTTGTGAAACCCATTGCAGTGTGTAATGCTGCATTCCATCTCCTTGCTTTCTTAATGGTAAACAAACTGAAATTGTAAATGCAGCTGGGGAAGCCTTTCCTTGAAGGCACCATAATCGCCATGCTTGCTGTGAAGCAGTGGTGAGGAGTCCCGTTTGGAATATTAATTCCCAGACTGTTGTCAATGATGAAACATAGTTAGGCTGAAATTAATGATTTAAATCAGTTCCTTCATCACTACCACTGAGACAACAGATGGGAATGTTGGTATTGCGTTAATGGGAAATATTTTAGCCTCAGGGCTCTGTGGCAATATATGCTGTGGGTGTTTTATGTTGTAAATTTGGTTATTGGTCATATCTGGTAAATAGTGAGCCTGACAAATTTGTGTTAGGTATATTTATATTATAATGGCAACTAAAGGTCTTAGTACAGTCTTTTAAATCAAATACTTGAATACAAGATCAGTTTTCACCAATAAAATGTATTTCCTTAAAGTTTATTAGATGTCTATGTTTTACATCAATCTTGTGTGTAGCACTTTGCCTGACTGAGAGGAAGAATAACTGGCTGCTGCTCCCCTTCCAGGGGAATGTGCTTTACAGCTGTTAAAGGAGCCTGTCCGAGGCAGTCCCAGTGATGAAACTTTCAGACCACACTCATGGGAGTTATAATATTTCTATAATTTTGTGCGTGGGATTATGTACTTCTCTGAAAAGTGAAAACTTCTAACGTAGCTTATGCTTCCTTCCAATCTTTATGGGATAAAATACTTCAGTTTATTTCCCTTTACAGTATTTGAATTTGTTGATTTGAGGGTTTTCCACTTTTAGATGACCTTGTTAGAAAAAAAAGTCCATTCTTCTTTCTCTTAGCACTTCTTGATGATTTGGACAAAGAACTGAATAACTACATCATGCGCTGTAGGGAATGGTATGGTTGGCACTTCCCTGAACTGGGCAAAATCATCACAGATAACCTAACATATTGTAAATGTGTGCGGAAAGTTGGTGAGTAATAAGGAAAACATGAGCTTGGAGAATGTTGCATGTTAGTATGCAGTGTATTCATGGCACAGATTTGTAAATGAGCCACCCATGTCCCTGTATACAAAAACTACCTTCAACAGCAGAGTGGAGAGGGCTAGTATAAAAATGGTATATGCTTGTATCTGTATGTTGATGCAATTTACCACTTTGAAGCTTAAGAGAAAGCTAATGCCATGTAACCCCATCAATTCTTCATGGACCACCAGCATATCTTCTTAGAATCACAGTTAGTCAGCAAACCAATTGGAAAGTTAGCTGCCAAAAACTGATGTAAAGAGAATTGCCGCCTGTTTGTGGGTGTTCTTGGAGACCACAACTGCTATAATTATTCATAAGAGCAGAAAGAATGACCGCTATAGTGTTTTGGACACTTGCCTCACCTCTTAGGCATGTGCTTTGTATTGATGTTTTGTTTTGTTTTGTTTGTTTGTTTTTAATAATGAATTTTGCAGTCCAGAGAGACTTGTGGTTTTAAGGGAGCTTTCTTTCCCCAATTGTAGGAAGAATTACATAGGTTTGGTTAGTGGTAAATGACTGCTCGCTTCCTGGAATTCTTCCTTTGTAATCTTATGCCTGAAAATTTTGCAGCAAGCAGCTACTGAAAGGGTGAAGTGTGCACAGTGCTAGAGAATAAGGGCTTTTTTTTTTTTTTTTTTCCCCAAGTTCCAGATTTAATATTTCCAACCATTCTCAGCTAGTGTAAATGTAAAGTTAGAACACTGGCATATATTTTGGGAGTTTGGAATAGGGTGACAGCAGACTTGACTCACTATTTTGGCCTTTTATCGCCGTCTGTTTCTGTGCTTTTTTGTTTTCTTAACTAGTTCATCTCGCCCCCAGCACAAACATGCTTTCATCTGTCCCCCACAGGAGACAGAACCAATTTTGCCTCCTCTGATGTTTCTGACATCCTACCAGAGGAGATCGAAGAGGATGTGAAGGCTGCCGCTGAGATTTCCATGGGGACAGAAGTATCAGAAGAAGACATAAACAACATAATTCATCTCTGTGATCAGGTGTGTTATGCATGGATGAGTAGCAATAGGAATGCCACTTTAGTTAGCCATATCAGAGCCTCTTCTACCAAGGAGAGCTTTTCCCAGGGCGTTGCTAACACGCTTGTGATGGCAGTGATGATTCCTATATTATTGCTCTCCTGATGTACAGACATGAGGGTGCACAGTCACTACCTCATCTGAGCCATCTTAGACTGTTGATGTCTGCATGGTCTTCCGAAACTGGCAGTCTTACTTTTGGGTGGAATTTTGACATCATTGTGCTTTTAAGTCCTTGAGATAATGGTACTATATAACCTCATTTTAATCTGTCAGTTTTGAAGCTAGGTGATAAACCCTGGGTTAAAAGTGGAGTATGGAGGCCCCAGAAGAATTAGGAGCCCTATCCTGCTTTCATCTGAATTGTCTGTGAACTCCCTCTGACTTTAGTAGTGCCAGTTGGATCCCTTTGTGACTTTACCAGGGAGTGGCAGGGTTAGGAGTTCCTGTTCTTGGTCTAGTCTGGGCTGCTTTTTTATGCACGTTCTAATTGTGTGTATTTGTGTGGAACAAGTAAAGAGCATATATCCCATTTCAAGAGAATGGTGGCAAAGATTTATGTGAAAAACTGAATGTTCCAGTGTTTTGTCGAAAAGAAAATGTCCTTACTAAGTATTTTTGTTCCACTTCGCTGTCTTTGGCATGTTGTCAGCTCCTTTATCAGGAGCTTTGCTGAGAAAATAAGTTGCATAAGGGAGCGAGTAATGCAGACCCAGTATACTTCATGGCTAGAGCTCTGCTCTGGGAATATGCCCTATATAGAGCTTTCTATGACTCTGGCTCATGGCTGTCTGCGTTTTGCATTTTGTTAGTCTTCTTTATTGGAATTCTCAGCAGTTCCTCATTTTGATATATTTAGCTCTCACTATTTGTTGGTCAGCTAATACTCGTTCCTCTAACACAACTCTGTCTGTGCCAGGTGATTGAAATCTCTGAGTATCGGACACAGCTGTACGATTATCTGAAGAACAGAATGATGGCCATTGCTCCTAATCTCACCGTCATGGTGGGTGAACTGGTTGGAGCAAGGCTCATTGCTCATGCAGGTGCGTTACACTTATCACTGTAAATAAAGCTTAGATGACCTCATCGGAGGTTTTCTCTGAGGGAGCTGATCAACTGAAAGCATTATGCAAGGCCCTGATGAACATCTCATGGTAAAGGGGTGTGAAGGTAGCTCTTGAGGAATCTGAGAATACCAGCATGAGCTTGGTAGTAGTCTGTGATGATGAATTTCTCAGTTGGCCTGAATTCTTTTTGGAATATGAGAGCAACATAAGTCACTACCTCTTCTGAGACACTTACTGAGCCTCCTGCTGATAGTCCAGTCGCTTCTGAGGTAAAATGCTGACAAACCATTAGACTTTTATATTCAGACTAGCTGAAGGTAGCAGCCTTATTTAATTTATCTGTGCTGCAGTTCTGTGATGACACATTGTTGCTGCCAGACTTTGTCAGGAGTAGGCATTACTCCAGTGGAACATGTTTTATTGAGTCAGCCTTCTTTCCTGTTGCTGAAATCAGACTAAGACAGAGTTAGTTGAAGCATGAAAGACTGAAATGGCTTATCTGTCCTTCAGGAAATGAACATGAAGCAGCTCTCATAGAAATAGATGGCTCTAAGCTACCTACTTTTGAACAGTGTAGGAGTCTAACCTCCTGCTTCTCTATCTAGGCCTCTGAAAAATTACTGTTGCTGTGTCACCTCCTTCTAGGTTCCCTCTTGAATCTGGCAAAACATCCAGCTTCAACAGTTCAGTTGCTAGGAGCTGAGAAGGCGCTCTTCAGAGCACTGAAGACTAAACGGGACACACCTAAATTTGGCCTTATCTATCATGCTTCCCTAGTGGGACAAACAAATACCAAAAACAAAGGAAAGGTGAGTTGCAGAATTTTTTACCAGCTTGGCTTTTTTCAGAGCATAAATGTCTTTTTACGAGATGGCTTGAGCTTCACAGTGAGGCTCTTTCCATGGCTTGCTTTACTGTATTGCTTCATGGTTACGTGGAAGATGCCACTCTCCCACGAATCCTTGGATGTCATTCATTCGTGCTTGAAAAAGTGAGTGGGATTGTCCATTCAACACATCTGAGTAATAACAGATGCGTTCTTGCTGGCTTTCTCATGGGTATGTTACCACTTTCTTCTTCACGATAGCAAACTAAGCTGTTAGAGGCTAACTTAGTTTAGTATAACTTGAAAATAACTCTTGTTGTTGTGCTAAGGTAGTTTTTGTGACTTGCATTGCAAAAGCCTGTGCTCCTTGAAAGCAGGTGGATGAATGTGTGTTGAATTGTGGAGAAAGCTATCCAGACAGAAATGACACCTCAAGCTAAGCTGATGTAAAGGTTGGGGTAGAGTGGGGTATGTATAATGAGCTTGGTGTCTCAGATGGTTTCCCTCCATCGAGAAAATAAGATGTTGCATTAATAGTGTTTCACTCTTAAACGAATGATGTGCTAATTAGTTTTTTGGACTAAATACTGCTAGTAAATGATTACTCTATTCTTTTATTTGTGGATATGGTTTCCAGATCAGAGTGAATCATTGTCTTATCTTAAGTCTTAGCATTTAATATTCTTTTTGTTTTTTCCAGATTTCTCGAATGCTTGCAGCTAAGACTGCCTTGACTATTCGTTACGATGCCCTCGGAGAGGATACCAGTGCTGAAATGGGAGCTGAGAACAGACTAAAAGTAGAGACAAGAATGAGGCTTTTGGAAGAGAGAGGGGTAAGATAGCAGAGAGCTGCATGAAGCTGATGTTGTTGTTTATGGTATGATTTTCTGATGATCTGCGTTTCCCTTCACTTAGTTGTGTGATCTGGTGTTAGTCTTTTTCTGTAGTTTCTCACAGCCTTGGCTGGAGTAGTAGGATTTGTAAACTGGCTACATCCATTTGTTTCTATGTCAGTTTTTCTTGTTTATGTGCCTGTTTTACTTTACATTATATTGAAAAATCTTGATTCTGAACAAGATGAATAGGATCGTACCTTTACATTCTACTGCATCTCTGTATTAATTGCAAAGATGTGCTTAGTACTTCATAGCTTCTTTCTCTTCAACTTAGAGCACATTTGTGTTTTCTCCCGCTTCATATTTTCCATCGCAGTTCCCCAGAATCTGAACTCTGGTGATGTTTAGTCTTAGGAAGCTTTCTCTGTAGCGAAGCAAGATGTTATTCTGCAAATTGCTGCATTGCCTTCCCATTGCCCAATGCATATCCTGCCTCTCCATACCTGCTGTCCATCTGTTGCCATCAGCACAGCATGCTGGGAGAAAGGAAGGTTCACTTTCCTCTTTTAGGTGGCATGCCTGCTGCATGCAATCTTGTAAATGATGACTAGGTTCAGTCTTCCAAGCTAGAAGATCTGATACTAATGCTGTAGTACTGGCATCGCTAGAACAAAAAGGAAAAAAAAGGAAAAAGCTGGAAAAACCTGACTGCTGCTCCTTGAGCATTTCATGGGAGGTGATGCTTCCCATGGAAATGAAAGTAAGGAGATGTTAACACTAAAACATAAACTGATCACCTGACGGGTGCAAATTTAGTACAAAATCCAGTTTGTGGACTGTATAGTGGTTTTAAGGCTGGCTTTATGCCAGGTGTAGTGTGATACTTGCCCTGACATGCAGTTATACTTCCAAAAAAAGAAAGTGTGCAAAAATTTGAGCTGATCTTGGGAATGTAGGGGTTTGATGTTGTATGTCATGTGGCTGTATGTTTGATCCAGTGCTACATGTTATTTGTTTGAACTGAATTGGGCTCTTGAAGAGCAATATTAGAAAGGCATATGCCTTTCTTAACCCGAGTTACCTCCCTGTCACTATTCTGCTCCCAGGTGTAACACTCATCATGTACATGAGAGCCTGATGAATAATATAGAATCATAAAATGGTTAGAGTTGGAAGGGACCTTAAAGATTGTGTTCCAACCCATTTTTTATTCCTTTCAAGACTTAAAGAACTTGTGTTTTGAATTGTTTTCATTATGAGTAATCTGGTTTTCACTCCTAAATTTTTCTTGTAGATAAGAAGAATAAGTGGCACTGGAAAGGCCTTGGCCAAGACAGACAAGTACCAAAACAAGAGGTGAATAGTGTTTCCTTTCAGATTGGCTGAGTATAAATAACTCTTCATGTTTTTATTTCTGAGAAGACTTTTGGTTATGGGCTGAGTTGACTTAAGAACCAGAAAGTTTTTTCTGTAGTCTCAAACACTGATGACAAGTCCCATCGCTAATAGGAATTCCCATTTTCCCACACTTTACTGTTGTGGCAAAACTACTGAACTGGAGAAACAGTTCTCATTTTCTAATAGTAAGTTATTGACATCATCAGACAACAACTATATTTAGATGCTATCATCATCAGCCCAAAAAGCTGAATAGTTTGGGACTTACTATGTAACAGATTTATTTAATGCATGTCTGAATAAATTAAATTTGAAAAAATCAGAGTTTGGATTAATTTCTTTGACATGGGAGCTGTCCTAGAGACTTCCTTGTCTTATTCTTAGAAAAGAAAAAACACTTGTTTTAAGAAAAACTTCATCTCCTTGTTTAGTTCTTCTATGTAGTAAGTAATGCGTAACTTAAATAAAAGAGGGTCTCTACTCTGATCACTGTTAGAGCAGTTTCTGGTGCCTGAAGTGACACTGTAAATTGCAACTGGGACAGCTGAACATGTAAGGATTGGAGCAGGTTATTATTAGTCTGAGATGTGACATCTGGGTTTTTCACTTAATTTGGTTGCAGACCTCTTGCTTAGCTTGGCCTGCTTGTTTTGCTGAACTTTTGGTGTAGAGAGGGCAACTGCTCAGCAAAACCAGGGCAGGGTGTTAGTTCTGCGAGGAAAAAATAGCACTGTTGCACCCATCTGCAGTCCCCAAACATATTCCTCAAGCCTAGCTGTAACTTTTTTTTCCATATGCTAGGCATTTCAAAGTGTAGTGATGGCTGTGATTTCTGGAGCAGCTTTTGAAAAGACAGTGTCAATAAATGAAGCATCGGGGCGTATGAGGAGGCAGTAGCTTAGGGAGGAGGGTGCTGGGGAGACAACATACGTGCTGGGTTTTGACCTCTTGAAATAAGGAGTCATGAATTCCTGCCAGGACATGTTTCTACTGTTAGACATGCTCTGTGAACGTGTCTAGGCTTGGGGGGGAGACTGCAGATAATTCCTGGCTGTTTGGCTTAGTCTGGCTGCCTAAAAGGGAAACTGACTCAGTCTCTGTCAAGCTGTTCTTGTAGTACAAAAATTGCAGTACTGCTGCTTTATGGATATTGTTTGAAGGACTAGACTACTGTTGTAATGAGATGGGCAAGAATCTCTTAGTCTTATATGGAATGGTGGATCCTGTGTGAAATATGTACATCCAAGTAACGCTTCAGAAGTTAATTGTGAGGTAGATTTTTAGAGGTGAGATTCTAGTGAAGCATTTCAGTATGCTTTCCAAAAAGGTGCGAGATGAGTGCATTACCTATCTTTGGCATGTTTATTGGCAGATATATATTTTTTTTTTTTTTTTTTTAAGTAGTAGTATTTTGACAATGACAAGGAAGCCAGTGAGCTCTTGCCTGGGTTTATCTGAAGCAGAGTCCACTCTTTGCAAAAGGCTGCATAATCAGTTCCTGCAAAGCAATAAACAGTGCTCAGACCAATAAGAATAGTTTCTGATACCGGATGAATTGGGTTGTACTGGCTGCTAGCATCACCACGTGCTTCTCAGTCTGGTCACTGTTCAGTTGCTTTTGTAATCTCTGCGAGGTAGCTACTTTAGATTCCTATTTTAGAGAAGTTTGGATGCTCAGTGTTTGGCAGGGGAGAGAACAGTTTAGCCTTACTGTTTTAAAACTCCGTTCTCCTTCAGTAGGAATTCTGTTCTGAATGAGTAAGAAAAAAGTTGCTTCATTGCAATTAGATGATTCAACTGCTCCTGAAAAGGTCCAACTAAGGAGCACTGGGTTTCAGCGTGGCTGCTCCTCTGTAGCCTGTGGAGGAGCTTGGGACTGAACCAAGCAGCATGCAATATTCAAGGAGAGGCAGTTTCAGACACAGATTAGGTATTTGCATGTTCCATGAAGTCAGAGATACAAACGATACAGAGATGAGCATTACCCTGCCTTGTGAGTTGTGCCCTGTGAAGGTAATGGTGGAGAGGCAACGCAGAAAAAGCAAAAGTAAAGTTACTTCTAATCCTCTGTGTGTGTGTATATGTATTACCTTTAGAGCATGCCTATATGGACCAAATTTTGGAGTTATTTACTTGTGTCCATCCACAGCTGTGACAGAAAAGCTTTCAGTGGCAGAGAGATCAGTCTAATGGGTAATTCAAGTGCTCTGTAGAGCCTTGAGCAAATGTAAACCAGAATTAAACTCTTTCTTAACTGGTATCTTCTCTTCAGATCTGACAGTTGTGCATTGGGGGGTATCTCCTGTAGTCATGGTTACTGATGAACCATTCATGTGCTGGAGAAAGGGCCGTGCTACCTGTAGATGCTTTGTTAGTTGAGCAAGATCAAATTTGCAAGTGTTCTTGGGAGGCTATATTGGAAAGTTTACGTTCAACTGCAGGATTTTACCTGGGGACTCTCTCTTCTTTTGTTACTGTAACTGATTTGTTTTCTTCATTACAGTGAAATAAAAATATTTGACCCATCTGGTGACTCTACACTTCCTGCTGCTTCAAAGAAACGCAAAATTCAAGAGGTGGAAGAACAAGACGCAGAGGTTGCTGTGAAAGCAAAGAAGTTCAAAGCAGAGATGAAAGGTTAGTTCCTGCATCTGTGCTGCTGGCATGTTGCTGTGTGCATTGCGTAGTGGGATTTAACGTTTATAGCCAGCCATAGTACCTGGTTATTCTCATTGGGTATGACAGTGTAATTAAAAAAAAAAAAAGTTCATGGACTGACATCAGACTGCAGGCAGTTTATTTTAAATATCTGCTTTTAAACAGCTGTAAGCATATGAGAACATTTTAAAACAAAACTCCACTCATTCTTCTTGTAGAATGTCTTGCTCAGTGGGTTCATGTTTAGTGGGTCTCCGTATCTTGAAGACAAAAAAAGCTCTTCTTTGTAAAACCAGAACTTGCCCAGTTTTCTTTAAAGAGTAGTATTTTATTCTGTATGGAAATGTTCTCTGGCATGTTTCAACATAAAAGCGTTGAAGGTCAGAATTTGAGGTGAAACGACACTTGGAAATTTCAGTCTGAATTTACATAATACATGAGAAATTGTTATTCTCTGGAGAGCTAAAACTGAACTATGGCCACAGTTATTCTTTGTAAGTTCCCTCATAAGTTACTGTGTGAAGAAAGATTTTGGACTGTGACTTCAAAATATTCTGGTTTTATATTATGGTTCATTTTAGGAAACATTCTCCTTTTCTCTCCAGTGTGAACTTTGGCACCTCTAAGTGGCTAATACTTGCTATAATACTGGAGTAGCTGGTGTGTAACTTGGGAGGGTTAAAAAAAGGAAAAGGAAGATGACTTTAAGTCACTTCTGTGAGGCCCTGAGCCAGATCTAGGCAGGGTCTACTCCCAAGTTTTGTCAGCTACTCATGCTTGGAGCCAAGTGAAAGCTGTCAAGAGCCTTCCCTTTCTGCCCTCTCTGTGATTCTGTGTTCTCAAATATCAGAGTGTAGTTATGCTGGTTCTGGACCTCTCCATGCTCAGCTGACACTGAGGTGTGATCTTTCCACGTGGCAGTTGGTTCATGGTGTCTCTGTGCATGGATCAAGCAACTTGTAGGAACCTAAACTTAGATGAGAATTAAAGTTACACCAGAGGGAGAATCCTTTGTGATATAAAGCTGAGACCTGTGCCCCAGCTTGTTCTCTTGTAGTTATCATAATGATACAAGGACACATGAGTACTTCTGAGGCTTGATCTTTGCCCATTCACTTTTTTTAAGAACGTGGGTGTTCTCACAGCTACTGCTTTTGATAATCTTTTGAACTAACTTCCCTTGCTGTAGTCTCAGAATTGTTCCCTTGGGCTTCCCTTGCATTATCAAAGCAAGTAGTGACATCTCACAGACAGGAGCTGCTCACAGATGAAATACTACATTAATTTCCAGCCTGATCTCTTACAGAATGAAGAGGCTGTTTATGTTCGTAAAGATATTATTCAATCATTTGTGCTTTTGTACACAAAACCTGTTTGTGTTTGCTTCCTTTGCTTTATTGAACATGCATACTTCCAAATCTAGGGGTTGGATGCAGCTTAACAGATATCCTTGAGCTACCAAGAGTTGTTTGAACAGTATTACAGAATCTTCATGGTTGGAAGGGACCTTTGAGATCAAGTCCAACCATACACACACACCAAAAAGAAAAGAAAAAAACACAACAACAAACCACAAAACAAATCGCCCAGCCCAACAATCTCGGGCACTACAGCATGCCCTGAAGTGCCATGTCTACACATTTCTTGAATACCTCCAGGGTTGGTGACTCCACCACCTCCCTGGGCAGGCCGTTCCAGTGCCTGACCACCTTCTCAGTGAAGTAATTCTTCCTAATACCTAATCTAAACCTCCCCTGCCTCAACTTCACACCATTTCCTCTGGTCCTGTTGTTATTCACTTGGGAGAAGAAGCCAACACCGACCCCTCTACAGTCTCCTTTCAGGTAGCTGTAAAGGGCAATGAGGTCTCCCCTCAGCCTTCTCTTCTCCAAGCTAAACATGCCCAGTTCCCTCAGCCTCTCCTCATGTGACTTGTTCTCCAAATTGCTCACCTGCTCAGTGGCTCTCCTCTAGAAGTAGACAGTGTTCAGGGTATTTGTGGACGACCAAAATCTGTGCTGGTTGTTTTGACCTGAAGTATGGGATTCAGATGTGTTGCTTTTCTTCCTGAAAGAGTAGGGTGTTCTTCAGATGTGTGGTTCGTAACACCTGTTTTTTTCCAGTTCTTCATGTCAACTGGGTCATTTTATTTGGCTGCTTGGACCTTAGAACTAATTGTACCTGTTGCTTCAAGCTATGGAAGAAGTGTTTTCTGAGAGATTGTTTATCTCGTATCACTTATATGCAGAACTAATCATAGAATGGTTTGGATTGGAAGGGACCTTTGAAGATCATCTTGTTTCAACCCTCCTGCCATGGGCAGGGATGCTACCCACTAAACCAGGTTGCTCAAAGCCCTATTCAGCCTTGCCTTGAAAATATCTTCGCCCTGTCTTCTTGAACCTTATAAAATAGCATTGCCCCATGTCTGCAAATGCTCGTATTTGACCACCCAGCAAAATACATGGGTTCCCGTGACGCAGACCACAGTCTTGCTCTTTTCCAGTATAATTGGTGTAGCTGCTTTGTGTGGTGGTGGTAGGGTAGTGGCTCAAGAAGTTTGAGTAACTCAGTAAGTTCCGTAATACACAGAGGAGGTCTCAGCATTAAGATTTACATTGCATGTCCACTTGAACATGCATGAGCCTTTAATTTCTGCTGTTATTAGTTCTATTCCTTTTGGTGAAGTGCTCTATTAAGCTTTTCCCTGGTCAGAGATTACACACCCAGACACAGTATTGTGAAAGAAGTCTCTGCCCCCTCCTTCCCCATGCTGTTTGTGCAGCTGCATGATAAATGGGAGTGATGGAAAACCAGTCCAGGAAAAAAATGGAATTCTTCAGCCAGATCAGTTTTGATCCAGTTGGTATTACAAGAGGAAGATAAGGGACAGAAATAAACTGGAAAGCTGCAAGCTTTAGTATTTGTTGTAAAGGGAGACAATATTGTGAATTGTGCTAGCCTGAAATGTAAATGTTACTGCAGGATGAGATGTGTGGTGTTTTCTCTCTCCCTGGTTGGGGTGTATGTACAGCAGCACTTTGGACGGGAACTGGCAGGGAGTTGGGAGTGAGGTATGACTTCAAGCCACTTTCACCTTTTGCATCTAAAAAGAAACCAAGCGGAGGGAAACTGCCTAAACAAGTTACAATCCACTTAAAAAATGTTGTAACAGACAGCTTTTTAATGGTGGGGGAAGGGAAATAGGACAGGTATTTTTGTGACTACAGTCTCTGTGGCTAGACAGAATGCATCCCACCACCAGAGCTAGCCAGTGCCCCCAGTGAAGTGCTCGGCTTGCATTTAGGCATGAGGATGTAGTAGCAGCTAGTCACCTAGAAAGGTCTCTCTTGAAAAGAGAAATACCACCTTAAATGAATGGAGTGAACCCTGCAAGACGCAAAACCCGAAGTGACAGCAGTATCATGACATGGTGCCTTTATTGATAGGCAATGCAACTGGATTCAGTACATGCAGAGAATCATGTGGAGAAGGGAATGTGCATGAGGCTGGTGTGTAAAAGCTTAGCAAAAGCTAGTGGAAAATGAGTGAATGGAACTGTTGCTGGTGATCTCCAGAACTGCACAGGGCCATCAATCAAACTGCTCTTCTGGGTGCTCCTTTCTGTGCCTCAGTGCCTGGCAGTAAGAGCTGTTGGCTTTCTTGTCAGCTGCTGTGTATCACAGAGAAACCCCACTGGGCTTGAGTGACTTAGAAGGGTAACAACCAGAGAGGAAAGACCGGCACCCCTGGAGCCTCTATCCCTGTTCTGCCTAGCTACAAATAAATGAAGTGTTGTTGATGAGCTTTGCTAGAAAGCAGCAACTGAGATCTTCAGGAAGGCTTCTGCTGCTAGTTCTGAGAAGTGACAGTGCCTGTGAGCGCACAGTGTATCATCTGGGGTTGTAAATTGTGACAGGTTCCACTGCCTGGTGTGTCAGACTTGATGACATGTAGGGTAATAACAAGAAGTTGTTTTTCCAAGGTTACCACCTAGCATTTTGCTTGAAAATGCATAGCTTATCAATCCAGCTGAGTGAAAATGTATCACATAGCAAAATGCTGTGCATGTGCTCCTGCTGTATTGTAAGGCTTTAATGTACTTTATGCTTATTTTTCAGCTCCTTCATATTTCCCTATGTCGTGCATAGGGAGGTGAGGATACTTACTTTTACACATGTTTTGAATGCCTTATGCTTGCACACTGTTCATGGTGAATGATATGTATGACAGAGTCCGCTTACAATTATATTTACTGGTTCCTTTATCTGGAATCCTTTGCTGGTTTGCTTCTGACATTTTTTTTATGTCAGAAAACTGCATGTGTTAGCTGGCTGTATTTTCCTCTAGACACATCTAGAAATCTTTTACCCTGAAGCCAATTTTTTTGTCTGAAGCTTATGTTAGAGGCAAAGATTGAAGTGTGGGTTTGACTCATAATCCTTCTGTTGCCTTGAGGAACTAAACTTGTGACAAAGTACAGTCAAGATGTTAGCAGGTTGTGTGTTTGGGGTTTTTTATAATCACAACTGGTTCTGTTTCTTTTCTTTTTGTAAGTGGTAAGTGAATGTGCTTCAAAATGAAATCGATTCATTTGGGGAGGGACTGCAGTGAGAAAATTACTTCTTGAGTCATGCCTTCAGTACAGCAAACTGTACAAACCTTGACCACCACTGGTTTCAGCCTCTCAGTTGTGTAGCTACTGAAGGACAATGGTTGCTATGTCATGAACTTGCTCATGAGTACTCCTTATGGAGAAAACTCAGTATCCAGCACTCAGTTGAGCAAATAAATTTAACTTGGCTATGCTCTATTAACAGCCTGGCTACTGTAAAGGCTGTCAGCTTAGTAATTATTTCTGTTTGGTTTCTTTACCTAGAGATTCCTAAGACTATGGAATGTTTTCTAGAAAATGAGTGGTAAATCATAGGGCTTTTACCACTGGGATTAGATAGGGTAGCTGTTGACGAATAGTTCTGAAAAATAAATGTGAGATGGCATGAGTAAATCTTCCCTTGGGTTAACATTTCTCTCAGCTTGTGTAAATAGTTGAATTACTGTCTTCCAGGACAGGAAAAAGTTTCTGCTTTTGCATTACATGCTTTATGTTAGCTCAGCATTAAGAGATCTTTCTGTTTGCCAGTCTAAACGGTTAAGAAAACCAGTCTGCTTCTAAGCAAACTCCCAATGTCAAGATAGGGAAATCACTTGTGAACAAATTACTGCTGGCTGAACACATTTCTAATGTGGGTTTTAGAGTCCTTCCACTGCTCTTGTGATGCTGATGAAATATTTGCCAAACTGTTGTGAACAGTCTGTTTTCAGAAGGAGTACCAGAATATAATTTGGCAGACAAATGAAAATACATAAGCTTGTTTTAAACTTTAGGAGCAGCATAAAGGAGTGGTGTTTGCACCAGGTGTGTATAGTGCTGTCTGAACATTGTCACTTGTGTTGTAGGTAGTTGTGTATTTTGATTATATCAGGGAGTAGTCACGCAGATAAGGGCAAAGTGAAGAGAAAATGGGTGTAGGGATAAAGAAGCAGCAGTGTGGTGTTCAGCATTTTATATCCATACTATCATTGCATCCTCTCACATCTCATAGCACACTTTTCCTTTTGCCTTTTACAATTTTAACTGACACCTGCCTTTCATTTTTCTTCCTTCTGTGCTACAGAAGAGACAACTGTAGATGATGATGAACCTGTCAAAAAGAAGAAAAAGAAAAAGGATAAGGGGAAGCAAGCTGAAGAAGAGGAGGTGGGCCCCACGATTGAGGTGAGGCAGAATTACACAGCTACCTGATCCGTTATGGGAATGGATTATCTGCAGTACATACGGAGAGAGGGAAAACATATTCTTATCTGTCTAAGCCATAGTATGCAAGGACAGATTTGCTCTAGTAACTGTATCATTATATTCATAACTGTAATGTCCAAGAAGATTTGTATTACAAAATAAGTCCTGGGAAATCTGTGACTAATGCCTCCATGTACCAGGAGAGGTTCCCCTCCTTTCCTCTGCCCAGCCACAGCTTTAGTCTTCGTGCTTTCTACATGCTTTCTAGTGGAGAGTGTCCATTAGTGCCAATCCACAGGCATCTGTCTGGTGTTGAGAACTTGTGGGGAGCAGTGGCTGTACCTGCTGAATTGACGAAGCATCATTTGATGTCTCCAAGCAACAGCAGAGTGGACGAGACCAAACCAAAGTAGTTGCTCCATTTTGAAATCCTGTTCTTAACGTGGGATTTAATTTTCTCTCCTCTACTTAGGGCAGCTGCACTGCCTGAAGCAGTCTGACAGCACTGCTGAGCTGGAGGCATGGCAGGCAGAACAGCTTCTCTTGTCCACTGGCCCCACCGTGCTGTAAACATCGAGTACATTAGTGGTAGAGGAAGGGAACATCTCTTGGGTTGTGCTTTGCGAGTGTGGCAGCTGCTGTGATGCTTTGAGTGTGAGGCTGGTTGCCTAGCTACATGAGTTGCTTTGCTTCCCCGTTATGGTTTGTTCATAGCAACATTTGTTTGTTTGCAGAACACAGAGAAAAAGAAGAAGAAAAAGAAGAAAATGAAAGATGAGGATGAAGACTGATGAGGAGCAGGGGAAAACATTGCCCTTGGACAGGTGCTTCAGAGTGGCATTTCTTGACAAAATTTCTTTAGCGTTTTGCTGAAAACTAACTTCCCTGTGTTGCCAGAGGGCAAGGAGATGGATTTGATAGCACTCTTCTGGCCTAGAACAGGATACCCCGGTGTCTCTGCTACTTAGGAGGGTTGCCGTATTTTTGCAGTTTCTTGTGCTAAAAAGCTCACAGTAGATCCTTTTTTCATATGCAGTCTCCACTGATAAGGAATAAAAACATTTTTATGGAGATTCTGTGCCTCTGTCTTTTAACTTGTTTGCTGGTATTTGTCTAACCATTATGAGGATTTTCAAAGGTTTACTCTTTTAAATTAATGATCAGCAAAATTTCTAAATGTATAAATGTTCTGTTGCAGTTTGTTCTCTAAGAAATTCAAAGGCTGTAATATTAAATTCTCCATAAAATTGATACAAATAATCTCTGTGTAGTATCAAAGATACTGAACAGCTGAGGTGTGTTACTGAGTCTGTGCTGTAGCTCTCCTGAGAGCTTTTTTTTAATCATCTTTCAAACATTACTTCTTCAGTCATCTGATAACGAAGCTGAAAAGATGAGTGGTTTTTATTAGTAGCAGAAATCAGCTGTTTGCCAGTTCTGCCATTCTCTGTAGGTGATACAGGTGCTCTGTGGTAGCATTGTATGATCAAGACCCTAAAGCTCTTGAAGCCTTGTGGTGGAAAAGAAAACAATTTTTGACTATGCTTGTCACTCAGTTTATTAATTAATATGAAAAAGATATTTTTTTTCTATGCGTAGTAGTAGATGATTAGCTAAACAAAATAGCAGTGTCTTTAGCTGGATAATTAACTGCTGGATAAGTCAGCAGCCAGTTTACTTGATGCTTTTCTGTGGGTTGCAGCTTATTGACCAGATCCTGGTATTTAATTGCCTGTGGCTTACTTACCCATTAGTATGAGTGAGTATTCTAAGTCCCTAACAAAACTGGCAATGTGTTTATTAATGCAGTTCTACTGGCATCAAGAACATGAACTTTTTTTTTTTTTTTTTCCCTCAGGAAAGTTGCAGAGAGTTCAGTTTCTATAATTGAGGCTGGTGAAGGAGAATCCTAAAACAGGGTATTGAGACTGTGCTATTGTGTTGCAGCCACCTCTTGTCCAGGTGTTATGTGTGGATCCTTCTGTTGCACTGTCTGCAGTCACTGGTGTTTTACTGTGCAGAGCTCTGGATTGTCTGGGAATACTGAGATGTTTCCAGTTCATCTGCTTTTGTCTAGACAAGTAAGATGAATTTAAGCGGAAATGTTTGAATGGGTAGCAAGAGTCTTAAAAGTTAATCATAATGAGATGAAAGACTTGGCTATTAGTGCCTTTAGTTTTTTATTGTAAATGCATTTTCAAACAAATTCTTACAGACATGGGAGTTCAGTTTCCTCTAGACTATTGATGTAGTTGATTCCTCAATAGTAACAGATAAATTATGTATGTGCTGCTCAGAAACTGTCCTATGTAATTCACCCTTATCAGAAAATTTGTATGAACATCAGTTGCTTGGTAAGTCTAATCAGATAGAAAAAGAGAGAAGTTATTTTTGCATGGACACTTCTCTTTCCCTTTTGCTTATTCCTTTACTAACAAGGGTATGAGACTCACCTCTTTTCTTACATAGCCCGTTTTAGTGGTTTATGATCACAAGCCAATGTCCAGTGCAGGCCAGCTTCCATCGCACAAGGCAGCTGTTGGAGCTTAGTTGTGAAGCAGCGTGTCTTTGCCTCTCCTCCAGCTCTGATGTTGGGAGTGTTGATTTCAATACCAAATTAACTAGAGCTTCTACTTCTTTTTCAAAATTCCTGAAATGCTGTAGGTGTTTTGGTCTTGTTGAATCAAACACCTTTGGAAAAAACAAACAAACAAACAAAAGACAAAAACAATTTCTTAAGATTTCAATCTCTTAAGAATTCAAATACTGGGTGGAGAACAGGAAGCGAGTTTGAAGCTTTGCAGTTATCTGCTACCACCTCTTTTAAGCAGGTAAGGAAATAAGTACTCTGGATTCTGGTTTGAACTGTTAAACTGCTCATCTTCAAAACAATAAGCTGCATATCCCAAAGGGCTGCTGCTGGAACATTGCTAAGTGTATTCGACTTGAGTGCTAAATATGATCAGTGAAAATAAACAGCAGTGATAGACTGCAGCATCAGTGCGTTTCAAGCTGCTTGTCAGTTCAAGCAGACAAGACTGGTTTGCTCGCCCATGTTTTCCACAAAGGTCTGGGCATTTGTGTACAATCTTGCATCTTAAAATAATAAAACCTACAGGTAGAGTTGGAAAATACTATAACTTCTTTGCACAGAGAGAAGGTTCTTCTTACCCAAGAAGCAGGAACAGGCCTTTCATTGGGACTTGAACCTTTTGATCTTTTTGCAGTAGAAGTTTAAGGTTTGTACAACCTCTCTTGTTAATCGTGCAACAGGGCATTTATTTACTCTTGGTCACTAATCTTTGTGACGGAGTTGATCCATCAAAAAACTGATTTTTTTTTTGTTGTTGTTGTTTATTGATAAAGCAAAACCAAACAAAATTCCCAAACTAAAGTTGGATTAAGGATATGTGCTTCTGAGTTGCTTGAATGCAGAAGGAACAGCTAGCCAGAGTGATAATGGCACTTCAAGCAAAACAATGAGATCTGTGCAACAGAAGAATCTAAAATATTTTAGTATGATCAAGATGTGTGAAACAAGAATCTAAATTATTTTAATATGATCCATAGGGCATTTTATTAGTATGTGTTGCTCTAAAAACAAAGCTAACAGTGAAAAATGAGCAATGAACAAGGGCTAAGCCTAGAACAATGTGAATGAAGGTGTTTCAAAAGGATGGTTACAGTTTGAAAGCATCTTACACAGGTTCCTCGGGTCCTTAAACTCCTCACGTCCTGCCATCCTGGGATATAACATGGGCTCTGCTCACCACCTTTGAAAATCTAGTAGCATGTTGATTGAGAGCTGGAAGGACAGCCTTCCTTCACAGTCAGTTCTTAATCAAGAGCCAACAGTGCCCTTAACCGTGTGCTTACAGACCTTACTGGGCAAGGGCTGTCCCTCCTGGGGAGGGGCTTACACGCAGCCTTCACTTCAGGATGCAGGGACACAGTCGCCAGCCCAGCCTTCTGGGAGCTGCTGGTAGTCATCTAGTGACAGTGTGGATCTTCTGCCCAGGCTGGTGACAACCTGTTGTGTTCCTTCTGAGGGGACCAGGCTTGTGAAGCATGTTGGGCCTGACTGGCTTCTGGGCTGAGGTGCTGGGGGGAATGTCTCCTACCTGCTCCTCACCCCGCTGTTCACACTGATGCCAGAGGAAAGCTTTGGGCTTTCAGCTGCAGAATCCAAGTGGCAGGAGTGCCTGGCAAGATTGAAGTGGTTTGGGGTTTTGGTTGTGGGCTTTTTTGAGGTTTGGGTTTTTTTTTTAATTCAGGGAGGGAGGGGGGAAGGGGGAGTGGAGTGTTGCAATTTTGGGGGGTTGTTTTTCTGTGGAGTTTTCTACATTTTTTTTTTTTTTTCTCATTTGGAGTGGGAAGCTGTGTACCATACCCCTTTTTCTGCTCTGCAGAAAGGATGTCACCAGGAGCTACTTGCTGTTTGTTCCTCCTGGGGTACCTTCTCACCAAAGTGCAGTAAACAAAAATTTTAAAAAAGCACATTAGTGCTGTCTCTGTGCAAAGATAAAAGAAATAAATACATGATTAAAAAATTAAAAAGATTCACAGTATCACACATGGATAGGTAGCTACGGTAGTGCACGTCTGAAAAACTGTTACTACCCAGGATTCTGTATACCTATCTGGCTTTTTTAGTAGCTATTTTGCACTGTGAAACCTGTTGTCAGGAAAATGAGTGTTTTCATCAGGCTGAGACTGTAGTCTTTTGGAAAACATGTTTGGGTTTTTTTTTCCCCTTCACTACTTGGGAATTTCCCTAATAGTGTTCCCTGTGTGTGAGGATTTGCTTGCATTGGGACCGTCGTGGGGACGTGGCCACAGCCCTGCCCTGACCCGTAGCAGTCTCTTGCCCTGGTGCCTGCTGGCCGTGGATGTGCACTTCCTTCTGGGCATCTCCTGCTGCTCGTGGTCATCCTGTTTACTCCAGCCATCTACAAATTGTTCTTCCCACCCACAGAAACACACCCTGTGCGTGTCTTCATTGTGTCTGCATCTGTGTGCAGCAGCTCTTGTTGGGCATCAGAGGGACCCTGTTTATCCCCACCACAGGGAATGGGATGGGGAGGCACCCTGCATTCCAGGGCACTGGTTCTCCTGCTCTGGAGACAAGGAGCTCACCAGAGCCATCCCAGGATTTTGTGTGCCCTTGCAGTGCGAAGTACCTCCTGAAACTGAGGTGGAGACATGGGAGGTAACTGTTCAGGGGTTATGAAGCCTGCTGCTGGAGAGGGACAGAATCGCTGCTGTTTTTCAGGTAAAGCCTCCAGCTTGCCCATCCCTCTAGAGCTGTTCCTGCACATGGAAAATACCAAGAGTCAGCTTCCTGCTGTCTGTACCACATCCTGGTGCCTGTGTGCCCCTGCAGTGAGGCTTCACTTTCTTTGGAGAAAAAAAATAAATCATTATAAGCAATAGACAGCTCAGCAGTAGCTTCCTGTCTTCCCCTGGGAGAAGCGCAGCAGCATGTTGTCTTTTGGAACAGCTTGAAATTTTGAACAGAAATTCTTGTTTTCTTAATCATCAAGGTTGGACCCTGTGCCTTGCACCCATGGAGCTGGTGATGCCCTAATCCAGAGGCTGCCTCCTTGGGCTGGCATGGAGTAGTGCCAAATGCTCTGTCCATGCTTACAGTTGCATATGACTTACTAGCTCCTGTTAGAAATCCAAGAGCTTCTGCAGTGAGAGCCTGTCCTCTACGTGTGAGCCTGAGCTCTGAGCTTTCATTTTCTTTCCTTTGCTCTCTGCCTTATTTCATAAGAAAAAGGTTATTCCTCTCATAACAGCGAGCATCCCTGTGTTCAATGACTCCATGTTTTCTGTAGTAATAATCTATGGTAGAAAGATTTTCTGACATTTGATTTCTCATCCCAGTTACTGGCTAGTAGAAACAGCAATTTTATCTTTACAGACCTCAAGCAAAACGTGATGAGGAGCTGATAGTGACGCACTGGTGTGAAATTTGTGATCTACCCTGAAGAGAAAGGGCAGGGTAGGCTGAAGTGTTGAGACAGGGAGTTGAGGAGAACTGTGCCGCTGGCTGGGAAGCCACAAAGGGTTCCAGATCCAAGGGAAATGAGGTAGAAAATCTCCAGCTGTTTGGATCACAGCCCATTGGGTTTGCTGCCTTTAATCTCTGATCTTCATATTGCACCTCTTAAAAACTGAGATAATGCCCCCCAAATCCCATAAGTGTACAGGGCTCTCATTATTGCATTATTTATGAAGCGCTTTAAGAGCTCTAAATAGGATGTGATGTACAAGTGTTATGAAGAAGAGGAAGGAAACCTGTTTGACAGTACAATGGCTGCAAGCGAGGTTGTCCAAGTCCACGATGAAATCTCTCTTGATAAAGCTGCAGCCAGTCTCAGGGCAGCCATGTTAAATTCTTTCTTCTCAAAGAAGGAATTAAAACCAGCTGTGCCAAAACACAAAATACTTCCTTTTGCACGGTGGCAAAAAAAAAAAAGGTTTGCTTTTGTAGCAGTGTAGAAGCACATTTTAAAACTATCTTTGTAAAACTGGTGGGAGACAGCACCGAAACCTGAGCTCAGGCTTTATTGCTGCTCTCTGCTGCTGGATCAGCAATGCCAGCCTAAATGGGAGCTACTGTGGATGAAAGATGGGCTGTTATTTATACAGCTGTGAACGTAACATTGGAGATAAAGATAAATGCAAGATAATTGCCAATTACTCAATTGGTGTATTGTGACACGCTGAAGCAATACTGGGCTGTGCTATGGCTTCCTCCCTGCGGCCAGTCTGCCTGCACTTGCCTGGGAACGGCGGGACAAGGTAAAAACCTGAGGTGCCCTTTAGTACTGTTCTCCACGGTTTTGCTCAGCTGTCAGCAGGCAGGCATGGGAGGTGACAAGCAGGGTGAAGAACAAGAGGTCTGCTGCGCCGTGACCCAGCTGTACCACCTGCAGCAGGAGGGGCTGCGTTGCAGCTTTGCACCGGGGTGTTGGGTGCTTTCCTGTGTGACCCCTGCACGGGAGCCCCCTGTGCTCCTCAAATCCAGCTGAGGGTTCTGAAGCAGGACTGACATGGGGCCTAAACCATGCGTGGTCTTACTCAGGAGGCAGTTTCGGCTGCTGTGATCAGTGCAGGCAGCTCTTGTTTCCTGTGGTTGCACGACAGCATGACCGTTCAAATAGTTATATCCATCCATCCATTGCATTTTAACCCCAGGGGGTATAGTACCTTCAGGCTGTAGTAACTACATAAAATAACCAAAGATGCGGAAACCATCCCCAGCATGTTCTGCACATGTAAATCTGTCACAGGTAGAAGAAGGGTAAAAATAGAAATCCAAGTTCCAGGACATGTGCTTTTAAAGCATCTTTTAAAAACACCACCACCAACAAACCAAAAAAAGAAGCCTTTGTCTAGACACTTGTTTCCTAATGCCGAATACCAGGAGTTATTGCTCCTGTACCTTTCTGGAGACTTTCTGGTCTGGGGAATGTTCTCTTTACAGAGGAAATCCTTTTAACTTTCAGCAGCTCAAGACTCTAATTGGGTGAAATAATAGCTTGGCACTCCCCCAAGCAATATGATTTTTATCTTTTTTGTTGTCTGCAAAAGTCTGGCTTGTTCCAGTCCTGTGAGTCATGGAGGGAATATGGATGTTGGACCGCCCTGGTATCCAGGGATGGGCTTCTGGTGAGAATGGACATGGGGTCCTCGGTGACTGTGGAGGTCTGAGACATCCTCCACAGGGCTCCCGCAGTGCTGCCTGCCCCTCCCCTGCCTTTGCCAGGGCTGATGTTGTCTTGTTGCTGATGTGCATGTTTCTAGGCATCTTCATTCTCATTAAGTTATTCAAAGGGGTTTTTTTGTTGGCTACTGCTCTGGTTTCTCCAGGTGACTCATCTTACAATAATTACGGATTCATGCTTTGTCTTTGCCAAATGCTAACTATTCATCAGATTCAACTAGCATGTTTTGATGTTTTCAGCGGAGACTTAGATTTTGATGGTTTATTTAGCCCAGAAATAAGCCTGATAGAGTAAACACTGGAACTTTGAATGTCTCAGGATTTTGTTTCCGTATGGTGGATTAAACAAACTGAGGTATTTAGCACAAGTCTCTCATCCTGGAAAAAAGACCTCAAGCCTCAGGGTGCAAAGCAGCAGCCATGGCTTTCCCTTAAGTGCCATGTCTCCATGGTGTCCCTGGGGCTGCACAGCCACTGATGACATGGCTCTGGTGCAGGAGGGGACCCTCTGGCCGGGCCCTGCTGCTCAGGCACTCGAGGTCAAGTGCATCCCAG
This sequence comes from Thinocorus orbignyianus, assembly GCA_013400375.1. Taxonomy (NCBI): domain Eukaryota; kingdom Metazoa; phylum Chordata; class Aves; order Ciconiiformes; family Thinocoridae; genus Thinocorus; species Thinocorus orbignyianus. The sequence goes on from VXBW01004283.1 coordinate 533,375, forward strand.
GGAGCACAGCTCACCCATCTGGGTATGAGGTGCTGGTTTTACTTGTGAGATGCATCAAGCAAACAAAGCACAGCAGGAAGCTGCATGGATGATGTTGTCTTAGGTCTCCTCTGGCTCATTTATCACCAGGCAGTTGAATACAAACAGGACTGTACCCATCCTGACCCTGCAGCCCCTTCTTGTGCTCTCGGTGGGGCTCCTGTTGGGCTGCAGTTGCTGGTTTTAGCCTCCAGACCACAAAGCAGCAGAACACCACCTCATGCCTTGCTGTTTTCCACCTCCATGTGCAAATTCCAGCTGCTCTTGAGCTCCCCAACCCACAGTCTTCACTATCCATCCTTTCTTTGTGCTAGCCTGGGACAATGGGGAAAGGACCCCAGATGGAGATATGCAAACCAGGGAGCTATGCTGCATAAAATACCCTCAGGACAGGGGGATGCACAAGGCTGGGCTATGCAGGACTAGCCTAAGCTAAATGAAACCAGGATTTCCCCGTGAATCCTTGCTTTGCTTGAAGCAAGGCATCCAAGTAGCAAAACCTCAATTGAGAGGGAAATGGTGGGCCCCCATGGACCCTCTGAAGGTCATAGTTCTCTCTGTATATCCACGGGACAGACTAAGTGCAGAATCTGACAAGACGCAATCGGAAGCTAAATATGGAAAAACAACCAAGCAACCAAAACAAGCTAAGGGGACATGTTCATATTGCATTTGGTTTTGTGAGCAGCAGGGTCCGTGTGGCTGCTGGGCTGTCTGTGCCATCCTTCACCTGCTGTCACTCTTGCAGGAACAGCATTTAGTTTTCCTTCTCCAAACTGTGACACCAGATGATTTTTCTCCTGCTGTGAGAATGAAATACCCACCAGGTCAGCAGCTCATATCTGCTTGGAAGCACTAGCCCTCACAATTTGTTTCCTAGGTAGGTTTTGTCACTGAGATCAAAGCAGCCCCTGGTGCTTTGCTTGGGACAGTTTGCAGGTGAGGTGGGCTAGAGGAGCTCAGGCGTGGGTGGGCTGTCCCACCTTATGCCAAGGTCTGGCATCCCATCCCAGTGCTGGCTGCCCAGGGAGGTGCAGAAGGGTGCAAGTGAGCAGGGTGAGGGGGCTTCCTAAGGCAGGACACGACACTGTTTCACTCGCACTGTTCACATTTGTCTCTGTTTCTGTGTTACTGTGCCCTTGGCTGACAAGGAGTTCTTGGTCTCCCCTGCCAGTGCTGCTTCCCTTGGGGTATTTTTTTCCTTCTCCTTTTACCATCTTTACAGCTTGTTTTCCTTCCTGCATCTGCAAGGCTGCCTCCAACAAAGCCCTGGCAGACAATCTTATCTCGCAGCACAACCAGTCCTGCCCCTTTCACTGCAATATCTCATCCGCTCAAACCCTTGGCTGAAGCAAGGTCCCCCGCCGGGAAGCTGCACGCACCTCTGCCCCGCAATGCCAGGCTGTGCCCTCTGGCAGGGGCACGGGCAGAGCCACGTCCTGGCAGGCAGGGCAGGAGAGGGGCAGCTGCAGGAGCTCAGCTGTAAAAAGGCACTCGTGAGAGGTTCACTCTATGCTTGCTGTTTCTTGAGAGGAATGCTATTAATTAAATGGGTAGGGGAGATGACTGAGTGTATTTTTCCCCCTTGGCTTGTTCACTTGATTTGAAAGGCCTTTTTTATCTCTTTCTTTTTTTCTTTCCCTCCCCCTCCCCCCCCAACCTGAGCTTGTGGTTTTAATATTTTGGTAATCAAAATAGTTCTGCTCGGGAGCATCTGTGGGAAAGGGCCTCGCACCTATTTCAGGAGAAGAAGTTTTAAAACCCTGCAGGGGAAGACAGATTGAGAACTTTCATTGCTTACACCTTGGAGCAGATATTCCTGATAACTAATGCACCTGAAACTATTAAAGAAAGTGCACATACAAATAGCACCAGAAATAATTAAAGAAAATGAACCATTCCTTTTGCCTGGCCACACCCTGCAAACCAGGAAATATTTCATCTTATGCAAAAGGTGGAAAGCAATTTGCTATTCCAATCAGGGCACTCTGGAAGTCTCACGATATTTGCTTTGTTTACATTGCTGGGGCAGGATAGTGAATTTAGTAGAGCTGCGAGTGAAAGTCTTTATTCTCCAAAGGTCTGTAAAAGTTCCATGTCTCTTGAAATAGTAAGAAATCCAGAGTTACTGGGTGCAGCATTTCAGACAGGTCCAACTCTCATTACGATCAGTTCTTTCTATTTGCTTTTAAAGGCACTCATAAAGGACCTCGAGAGGCTGTGTTGATAGGCAAGTGCTCAAGATCACTTGTTTTGTAGTGATGGTTAGAGCCTCCTTCAGTAACCAGCTGTCTGTTTTACCACATTGGTTTCCTTTGGTTTCCAAAGTCCAGCTGATGTGCATCATTTTACCAATGAAAGGTGCCGAGGAATTGCTGTAGGAGACCACTTCTGTCAAATACTGTACTTAATGCACAGAGCGGGACCACAAATGTTCTTTTTTACTAAATACCTTCTAATGCGCCAGGTTTGGATTTATTTTTACTGTGCTGCTGCCTTCAGCCCTTCCTAACTGGCAGTTTCCTAGAGCCTCCTGCCCATTTCCAACCACAGGCGGTGAGAGCCAGCGCATCCCCTCACCAGGGAATGCTGGCGCCTGTTGGCAGGGGCTTGCACAAGGTTTCCCTGGAAGCTGAAGCTGATGGGTGCAGGATGCTGGTGGAGCTGGATCCTCCAATGCCTCATGGTGAGTCACAAGCGCAGGCACCACGGGCACCGAGTCCTGTGACAGTGTAAGAACACAGTCCAAGTGTACCTGTGCAATCTGAAAGTACAATCTCAGGAACAATCTAAAAGTAGCTCCAGGCATTAAGGAAAAATCAAGAGTTATGTCCCACATCATATGATCAACAGAGAGAATGACAGAGGTTTTAAGGGTAGCAGCTTGCTGGGGTTTGGCTGGCTCCTGGTATATACATTTTTAAAGTTTATTCTCTTTTATTTTAGCATAAAGCTGAAAAGCTCATGCTGATAAAAACTGAAATATTGATTAATCGTGTGAGTCTACGAGCTATCAAAAGTATCAGCTAGCATGAAGTTTGCAATAAATCATTGGAACTCGCAACTCTGATACTGACAGTTGAACAATTCCCATTTGGTGAGGTCAAAACTATAATGAAGAGGTCTGAGTGTGTTTTTAACCTAAAAGTCTAAGTGTAGAATAACCCAGTCTGTGCTTATTGTGTTTCTCTGATTTCTCAATCAAATTTGCTCAATATGCAGCTTAAACATCTGGGTTTCCTTTGGCTATCAGCTGCTGCTCACCACCCCCTTGTGAAACCCTGACCTTTAGAAATCACAGCAATGAGCTGTTTTGTCTGCATGTAGTTTTGTTTCATGCCTGCAAAAGATGCTAGTTTGCTTCATTTTTCCTACGTGTGTCTCTCATTTCTGGTCTCTCTGCTGCCAGCTCAATGGGAGAAAGTGCAGGAAATGCTGGCCTGCTGGGTCTAGTCCCTCGAACCAGTGATCCCCCATCACCACCTTCCCCTAAATTAATGAAGCTGGGTGCAGAGTGCTGCCTCTGTCTCTTTACAGAGGGTGAACAACTCCATTGGCTTTTAAATGCAGAGCCACCTGAACCACCAAAAACTCTGGTTTCCCCACTGAGAATGGCATTTAGGGCTGAGGCCCTGGTGTGCTGAGGGGATGGCTTGGAAAAAGAGGGAGTGAGGGTGGACCTGAGCGTGGTCTTCCCCCTCTCCAGCCACCCATAAGCAGCCCCAGGCTGCAGCCACAAAGCAGGTGGGGGCCCATGCTGACCTCCAGGGGAGCCTGCATCAGCCACTCGTGCTCTCTGCTGGGGCCAACTTCATATATGTTTTTGGTTAGACTGGTTCTGTAAAGCAAAAATAAGTGTCCTTACTCTGAAAATGAGTATTCAGGTGTCAGATTTGACACAGCTCCATCATTGCATCATGTAGACTCACTTTAGAAATGCCCTTCAGCTGAGCTGTGTGAATCATCACAAGATGATGCCTACAGGAGAGAGAAGTGTGCTTGGCGATGTCTTCTTCTGACAACTGCTTCTCTAAGGAGGAAGAAGAAATCTGGGTTCTCCCTAAGGTATTTTCAGCTGTGCAGTTTACACAGAGAAGGTGGCTTTTCTTGTCTTTCAAAGGTGACAGCTAGAAAGTGATGCTACTTCTTATGTAAAGGAGGATTTTTCTCCGTGAATGTGTTTATGAAAGCAAATAAACAAAGAATCCAGTATTCCTGCTGGGAATAATTCCCTTACTGTGAGCTATGCTACCCTGAGATGAGAGGGGCACCACGGTGAGGTGAACCCCAGTGCTCCCAGAAGACGTGCACCACAGACCCTATGAAGAGACTTGACGAAGAAGATGCCAGAGACCCTTGCCCACCCCAGGCCATCTCCATATGGAAGGGACGTGCTTTCCATACACCCACAGGCTGTAGGAGACTGTCTGGCTCTGAGCTACCCACTGTGCAGACTACGTATCTTGGTCTTTCCCATTTACGTGGGAATTAGTCACATCAGGGCTTGGATGTTGTAACTGTGATGGCGTAATCCTGCTGTGTCTTTGGTAACTCGAAGTCCTCCTGGACGAGACAGGAAAGAGTTTAACGTCTGATGTGAAAAGCAGAAGCATCTATAAAGGTGAGTATTAAAGTCCTTCAGGATGAATTCATGTGTCATAAAGAAGCAAGAATAGAAGTGGTGCAGAGGGGATTTTCTTTTTTTGATCCGTCATTGCAGAGCACTTTCAACTGTGAATTTCTCGATAAAAATTTAATATTCATTATGCAGTTCCATTTTGACATGGAATCTCCAGGGACACTAGTCCTAATACAGAACTCCTCCACATTTCTGAAAGAAAGATAAACTACTCTTCGTCCTGTTCAATGTACTTATTTTAATCTTTCCAGATTTCCGTAATCTCTTTGTACTAGTTGAGATGATGCAGAGACCCTGACTTTGCTTTGGCTGGTGATCCGGCAGAGCCGGGATGTCACACTGGCGGCGACTCACTGAAGTCCCCAGGGATGAGCTGCTGGAGGGAGCCTGCAGGGACCATGGCCTTTGCAGTTCGGGACAAACATCACATGAAGTGAGCTGCCAGCACTGGGGACATCCCAGGTCCCCAATGTAGTCATCTTATATGAAAAGCAAGTAAGGGGTGAGAAGCAGGTGTCTGGCTGTATGCAAACTGTGAGGGTTTGCACAAACCCATGGCTCGGGCCCATCCCCATGAATCAAGGCATGATTCTTGTCCTGAGGCGACTCGGTTTGGCCTCTTTTGATTCAATCACCAAAATCATAGCTGAAACAAAGTTTCTGTTAAAGCATATCAAACACAGTTTGGGGGGGAAATTCACTTCAGCTTTCACAGCGTCCCTCATTTCGTATCATCTGCAGTCACCCTGCTGCTCTTGCAGTATGGGGAAAAAGCCTATTTTGCCTAAATATTTGCAGAACTCCCTGTGCCATAACAAGCCCTCTTGAGCTTTGACAGAGGCTGGACTGCTAGACTGAGGCAGGGGGAAAACCTGAGGGGCAAAGCTCTGTGCGAGCACCGAGCCAACCCAGGCACTGCTAAAGGTGCTGCTGGGCAGTGGGGGAGGAGGGTGAGAGTCCTGCCAGGCCAAGAGATGCTTTTGAATGCGGCGGTTTCATCTGATATGATTTCATAAAGCTAACATTTAAGGGTCAGATGATGCGATACGCTGCCTTCAGATGTTGCATATACAAGCCCAGCCCACTGTTGAGACAAAAGTGGCTTTAAGCCCCGTCTATCCATCTATCTGATCCATCTGTTTGCCTTTTGCCAGCTGGCATGAAAGGTTCTTTTATCTGAAACTATTTCCAACTATTTCTCCTTTCAGAAGTGTTTGCATGACTTGAAAAGAGCTATTTCCAGCATTTTTGGCTGAGAAGCATTCTAGCTTCAGATTTTACGACAGGTATTTGAGCACGTTCCCTTACTTTTGGAAGGGCTGTTATAGCAAGTCGTCTTTCATAGGAAGGACACATTTCCTGCTCAAAACATTCAAAATTTTCTCATGTTATTTTCAACGCCTCTTTAGAAATTGCAGGTTGGCAGCATATTACAGCAAGCCAAGCCTAAAGCCTTAGAGGGGAAGGTTAATGTGCTCGATGGGTCTCAGAACAGAACAGAGAAAGGTGCTGGGAAGTGAGCGGTGTCTCAGGGCAGCTGTGGGGCAGTTACTCTGCTGACAGAGCCACATCTCGCTGGGTCCTGGGATTTGTAGATGCTCCATTTGAAACCACATAGAGGCCTCCTGGTGCAAGACCTAGAGCTGCTGCTGGACTTAGCAACGCCCAGAGAATGAGATGAAGCTCCTGCCATGGAAGAGAGGATCCTTATGCTGTTCTTGCGTTCCTGCCACCAGGACACTAGTTGGGTTTGATCCAGATCATTTATTTTGAATATTTGTTTCTGTTCAGCCCAGACATACCAAAGAATGTTGTTGCTCCAAAAAAAAAAAAGAGAAGGAAAGGGGTCAGCAGTGATGATGATTACATTTCTATATGGCAATATCCAGCTACTGTGCATTCAGTTTTTCAGGAGTGGCTTTGATGTGTCTCAGTGGAAGGAACTTCAATACGGATTTTATGTTACTTGTTTCCCTTCACATCTAACAGCCCGATGTTCCCATTTCCCAGCCACATAAGGGAGAAAATCCTGAAAATTGTCCTGTGCCTTACAGTTACACTGTATAGATGGAGCCGGTGGCATAAAGCGGAGAACTTCAGCTACATCCTGGAAAAGTGTCTGATGTGAAGTTGAGGCTGTTGCCTGTTGTGTAGCAATCAGCTAGCTTAAAAAGAAAATCTCTGTTTTGTGGTTTTTTTGTCTTTTTTTAAGATGTAGCAATTTGTGGCCAAATCACAGATCTCAAGGGAGCATTTTGGCTGAAAAAATGATTTCAGAATTTGGCCCAATGTAACTTTAAGATAAAAGCTTTTATGTAATCTCTAATTCACAGTCGTAGTTACTTTGGCTTCTCTCATTATCATTCTTCAGTTGTTTTTTTCATGCTGGGAGTTGGATTTTCCTGGCACTGCATCTGTTTTCAGCAATGTATACACCACAACTGCTGACAACTAGGAGTCGAATCCCATGTTCCTCGACCCTGGCTGTAGCTTGTTTTTTCTGGCACTGCTTTAAAGTCTCCCATCTGCACTTGTCTCTTGATGACCAGCGGCGGTCCTTCAGCTGCGTGAGAAATGCCTGATGTTATCCTGTTGTTCTCGCACTCCCCCGGACCTGTTTCTCGGGCCGGGCCATAAGCACAGTCCTGAGCCGGCTGTGCAGCCCTCGCCTGTTCCTAGATAGAGCCTTATCAGGGCTGGCTGTAGCAGCACTCCTGCTCCCGTCCAGCCTTCCCCCACAGTTACTGGAAGGCCCATTAGCTTGGTGCGTTTTAGCATGGCAGAAATGGCATTCCATTGCTTCTCTGTTTTTTCAGTCCTCTTTGCTTTTCCACCAAGTAATCCCCTCTCCCCCTGACCTCCATTCCAGCTACGATCTGCAGCAGATCACTTCTGCATCCTTCAGCTGCTGAAAGCTCTCTCTACCTGCCTCTTATTTCCACTGGCTATTTTTATTCCAAACCTGGTTCTGGAACATGCGTACCTCCAAGGTCACTCCATATCTCACTTACGAGGTGCTTCTCTTCCTTTAAACAGCATTTTGAATGAGTACAGCTGGTTTATACTGAGATTTCTCCTGAGCTGGCTTACCAAAAGTATGACTTTTTAAGGTATGTGTGCTGTTTAGTAATAAGCAGGTGTCAGTTCAGAGGCTGGATATTTCTCTGAGCTTACTGTATGGTTTAATGTGTGCATGGTGTATGGTGTACTTGACAGATTAACAGTATGTTCATTCCTCCCCCACCACTTGTCTGGGTTTGTTTATTTTTGTTATTCCGGTTATATTCAGTTTCATTCGTTATTTTTGGTTTTGTTTTCCAGGCCTCTTTCCTTTCCTTGCTTTTGCCTAGCTTAAAGGAATCTTTTTTTTTTTTCGTTCTTTGAGCTTTCTTGGTATTCAGGGGGAAAGCTACTATTACTGTTGAGTGTTTCATGTCTCTTTATCGTGCCTCACCAGACAGGGCATGCAGGAGCCTGCATGTGCATGTTCTTTCCTTGTCCTCATTTAGGTGTCAATTTACTTTCATCTTCCTACAGTTCCCAGCACGTGTTGAAGCTCTACCTGGTACTCAGGGTTTCCATGACCTCCGTACCACAGCTGACATGATGTGGCAGTCTTCACCCCACTTTCTGCTGTCGTCCACCAACTGCCACCAAGACAGCAAATTACTGGGAATTACTCCCTCCTGGAGCCCTGCTCCCACCGGCAGTAGCATTGGTGGTTGAGCACATTCTCCTTCTTCAGTCAGGAGAGCAGGAGTGTCCCAGCCTGGCTACGTTTTGTGGAAAACCATTATTCTGCTGATCTCCTTTCCTGCCTGCTGGTGCCCCACTGGTTTCCATGGTATTCGTGGTTGTGTAGGGGTGGCAATTTCAGCAGCCTGGCAGCCTTCCAGGCTGCCTCACTATAAAACCCTGTACAGTTTCAAACAGATGTATATTTTCCTTATTTTCCCTTCATCCCACAGAGCTACTGTGTGCTTTTAAGCAGTTAATCTATTCCATCCTTCGCTTATCTTACAGGCACAGTGTGAGGTTGTGCCCGCTCTTGCTGGCAAATTGCTTTGAGATCCTCTGATGAAAGGTCTGCTGTAAAGGCAAAGAATTATCATAGCCATGCAACTGGCCTGAGTTCCAGAGGATGGTACAGTGCATCCTACTGAAAACAATAACAGAAAGTCCCAATGACAACATAACTGATTTTGGAGACAAATTTAAATGGGACAGCATCCCCATTCACCTCCACCCCGTCGTGAAAGGGGCCCTTCCACACTTTCGTCCTCCTTCTGAGAGCTGCTGTGCCCTGGCAGGAGGTCAGCTGTCACCGCAACACTGTTGGTGGATGTGTTCTCCCGGCTCAGCTACACGTCTCTAATGGCAGTGCAGAAAAATGTGAGAAAAAAATCTTTCTTGTTACAGACAAGGCCTAATTCCTGTTACTCCTATGTTTTGTTTTATTTAAAAAACAAAAACAAAACAAACCAGGGCTTTGCTCTAAGCAACAGTTGGAGTGAGCAGAGCACACATCTGGTCTCAGCTTCACGCAGGCTTTCATAATAGTCTCTAGTCATAATAGTCTCATTTTCTGGAAGCGAGTCATTGCTGCTCTTCGGGTTGAATGAACTCTGATCAGGCTTGGATCTCTACATGTCCGGGTAAAAAAACACCTCGTGTCTCAGCTGCAGGAGGCTGTAGGAGTCGAAGAGAAGGGGTGCTATGTTTGGATATGCACAGAGCGACCTCTGTTTCATTTAATTTGGGACGGGTGAATAATTGGTGACCTTCTCAGCTAAAGACGGCAGGTCTGTGATGTGTGGCTTTGGCTGTTTTGGGCCCTGTTTCATCTGAGGGTAGGATATATTTGGCAACACAGGCTAATACCAGATTGAAGGCCCCCATTGTTGAGGTGGGTTTAATGGCCCCGAGTTGAAGGGAGATGCTCTTTGGCGTGCTAAAGGGAAAGGGGCTACAGACTGCAACACGTATTAACTATTTGTATCTGCAGAAACCACAGGAGAAGATAATACAGTAGTAGCAGCTGCCCCTGGAATTATTTGTGCACATGTTTGGCTCCAAAGCTTTCTGCCCAGCTGGCTGGAGGTCACTGCAAGCTCTGATAAGTATTTGCCAAACACCAAAAAGAAGACAGAACAAGGTCAGAAGCTCTTCTGGTAGCAAGGCAGAGCATGTTTAGCAAACACTGCTATCTCCTGAATTGGGGTGAGAGATTTCATCAACAAAACGCACAGGGGAGGTCTGAACGCTAGTGGAGGACAAGAGAAATCTGCTTTACAGCTTTTGGCTAAGCTGAGTGAAACATGGGACTTGCCGCTTCCTTCTGAGAAGGGGATTATCTGCTGGCCTGCCCCAGGGACCTGCTCCTCCGGGTGGGTGCAGAGAAACTTTTGAGCCTTTTCCAGTGGTGTCTGAGTGCAGCATTGCCAGTGCAGCTGCCAGTGGGAGTCTTCTGTCCCCCACAAAACGTGGCTGCCACCCTCCTGTCACAACACTGTGTCTGTATCTTCAGGGACTGGGCCAAAGGAGCAGGGCAGCTGTGAAACGGAGAGAAGTGAAGTCCAGCTCTTGCTCTGCAACAGTTGCAGGTGTCTGCACTGTTAGCAAAATTCAGGGAAATTTGAAATGGGGCTTCATGATCAGGGGAGCCCTTTGCTCAGCCTCCATCCTCCCTGGCAGGTGAGGAGCTCTGGTCCAGCACGGTGCAGTCCTGGGGTGTGACCAAAGGGCTGGGAGGGCTTCCAGGTGCTCATGTCTTCTGCATGCCAGGGTCGCTGAAGGGAGTGCAGGCCCTTCATGCCCACACCTCACCCAGGGTCTACATGCATGGATGCAACCTGGGGTGGGAAGCTGTGGGAGAGCTGAGGCCAAGTCTGGAAATGGCTCTTGGAGGCCTAGTTCTTATTTGTGAGTCTAAAGATTTTTTTAGACCTCTGTAAGTTTCAAATGACAGAAGACAGTGTGGCACAAAGGGATGACTGTGCCCTCAACTCTGATTGCATGCCCAAGCAACTCTGCACTGGTGCTGGTGGCTGGAGTCAGTGGTCTGGCCTGTATCACTTCAACAAGGAGATTCCTGATGGATGTTTTGGGGAAGCAGATAGTTGGGTTTATTTTTCCAAATCGATCTGTGAGAGGCAAGTAGACTGTACAAAGATACTGACTCATATCTGGATCTGAAAGAGCACTCTTCATGGATAAAAAATAATTCAAAATTGTCAGGCAACAGATGTCCTGTGATAGGCAGAAGCATAAGGGATAAAAACCTCCGGTTTATAGTGTAGTGAAAGGTAATAATTTTACTTTAATCTTTCTCCATGTGATGCTCACAGAGCTGGCTGTGTGCAGGAGAGGAATGCTGGGCAGGCCAGTACAGAGCAGCAGCATCTTCCCCTGGAAGCCACGGCTCCAAGAGAGGTCAGCCCTCTGCCATCCTGCTTGTGGTGGCAGGAAGCCCTGAGTTCAAAAATGCTTCAGTTCTAACTCTTCGCTTCACTGTTTTTTGCATTTGCAAGAGAAGACAAGACCTGAAGAAGCTCTGCTGTTGGGTTCGTATTTGATGTATGCTTTCTCATTTCAAAGGGGAACTGTTGTAAGAAGCTTGAGCAAAAACCTTTTCCTTGACACTGCTGCTGACTCCTTGAAAAGGAAAAAGGGAGAGACCGAGGAGCCAGCTAACAGCAGAGGCCGAGGGCTGCACTGCAGCTGCTGAAAGACACAAAGAGAGCGCGAATATGTGCCCTGTTACACCAAATGACTGTCCCAAAATGGCAGCCTCAGAGGACAGCTGAAAAGGAGCTGCCAAAAAAAGGATGAAAAAGGGTAGGAGACAAATGCAACCCTGACTGTGCCACCATCCAGGCGTGGCAAGCAGCAAGGAATATGTTGGAGACAGTCAAGGAGTATGATGTGTTGTCTGGGGAGTAGAGTAACACCAAGGCTTCAAACCTCTGACACCTGGTATCATCCAGGGACAAATGGTGCCACTGCTCAGGACATTTGGGGAGTAGTTATATGCATGGCTGGTTTGTCATTAAAATATGTCATTCAAAATTACAAGTAACAACTATGTTTTGTAGACACTGCTTCTCTCCTTTAGATGAATGTCTGAGACTTGTCAAGCTGGCGTGGATTTCAAGGATGGCCAGCAACTACCATGCACACAGGCTACTTCCTCCAGACATCTCCCATGGCAAGTTGAGTGCAGGGCCACTAAGGCTTTAGCAAAGGGTTTAGTTTTGTTCTCAAAGGGCGTTTTTATTAGCTTTCTGCTAGAAATATTGTGATGATTAGAGAAATATTTTTAGATCTGATGGTTTTTAAGAAATTTAAGAACAAAAAGGAAAGGGTGGCTTTTAAAACCAACCTGCCTTGCACTGCCAAATAGCTCATGTAATGGGTGATTAAATAAAACCCCCAAAACAACAGCAAAAACACCCACCACAAAGCCAGAAGGAAAATGGGAGGTAACAGCAGGAAGCAAGTATGTTGGAAATGCCATGAGTTCTATTCCCAGCCACCTGTCATGAGTGTGAGAAGGCTCAGGTAGCTCTCAGGAATGAAACCCTGCAGGTCTCTGTTGATGACATACCCCGCTTCTACAGACCAAAAGATGATTCCGACATAACTCATTACATCTCAATTTCTGACTAAGTCCATTGTTGGATTTAATGAATAAGTGATGTTTTGAACTGATAAACACCCTGCAGCAAATTTCCCATTTTGTGTTGTGACGAACAAGCCAAGAGATTCAGGCAAGCTGTAAAGGGCCTGTAACATATGATTTCAGGCTTTATTCAAAGTGGGAAGCAGTTCTCAGAGCTAGCTTGAAAGTTTCTCTCACCTCCACCCCCAAAATGAAAATGAAGTTTCCACAGACTAAGCACTGTTATCTCTAAAACAAGACAGCAACTGCTATGAACATCGTTGATAGTTCATTATCACAGGGAAAAATCATGCATTACGAAACATAAAAATGTCTATTAACTATTTCACTGCTAATCTTTTTAGATAAAAAATATTTCCTTTGTGTGTTTATCCCACAGTGTGCACCTTCTTCTTTCTTGAGTACAGAAGGCTTACCTGTCCCACACTCACCTCCGTCCTTTTCCAAACCTGACCCTTGCATCTTTGATCACGCAATTATGGGCTCCCCGTAGGAAACCACTTGCTGTACCAAACCCAGGGAATGTGAGACCAGCATAAAAAAAGTTTAATACCACAATAAATCTTTCCAGGGACTGCCACAAAAGTAGTGGAATTATTTCTTTGGCATTAAATTAACTAAAAGTCTCCCATCAAAAGGTATAAAAAGCTGCCACAAAATTTCTCTTCTGATACAGGATAGTGATGTCAAAGACTGCTGTGACTTCATCTTGCAGCAGATTACACAGCAACATGGCAGAGTTAAAAGAACTAGGTCTGAAATCACTTACTGGTTTATACTCGCAAATGTTTATTTTTTTTCAAAGTCTCGAAAATTGGTGCTTTTTTTCTGTACTTCAGAGACAAAGAAAAATGAAGTCATAACAGCCTTCAGACAGACTTTTATGAGTCTAAAGGCCAAAAGTAATGTCTGGCACAGATTATTTAACTGGACTAAAGGGGAAACTAATTCCCTCTGAGGCAGGGATTTCAATTTATTGTTTCCTTGAGGCTGTTGGTAGAACTGCGAGAGCCTGCTCTGGTATGTGATGCCACAGGAGGCTTTGCCAGTCTCACATCTTGGCAGGGCAGGTGGATCATTGTAGATAGTGTTTTTCCTGCCTGTCAGAGAGAACAGAAAGGAATTTACTTTCCCCCACAAAGGACTTTTCCAGGGTTTTGGTCACAACTTGATTTCTCTCTGTCCTTCTTTTGTGGAAGCCTTGGAAAAGGAGCAGAGACAATAATTCAGAGAAGGTGAAAGTGATGCTGGTAGGTTGTGGGAAGGCTCTGAAGGGCAAGGTGCTTTTCCCTTTTCCCAAGGAAACCTGTCTACGCTGAAGAAAGGTACATCTGGCTCCAGGCTGCTTATAAAGACCCTGCAGTGTTCACCAGTTTTCTTTCTGCAAATCATGGGCCCACTTATACCTCTAACTATAGTCTTCCCACATCCTCTCTATCCTGACCTCCAACTTCAAGGGGACTTTTGTTAATGCCTCTGTGTGACACCCCACATCTGACACTGATGGAAAACAATATTTATACAATAAGTAACTGAATACTTCCAAGGGTAATGACGTCTGCATGTGATTACTTGTTTGGCTGCATTGGCTGAAGCTTTAGCTGCTAACTCAGCAGACTGTAGGTAGACAGTATTGTCTTTTCAGTTCATTCTGGCTGCAATTCAGGATGTTAATAATAATCTAGAGAGCTATAAAAGGCTCAGATCCTAGCTATCAGAAACCACGTCTCTCTCCATGTACTGTTACAGGAGGCGAGATCTGGGAGATGATCTTGCTGCCAGTTCCCTGATTTAGCAACAAGTGGCAGGCATTGGCGGTAGAGACCCGTACCAAATCCATTATTTATTAAGCTCTTACTTGGGATCTAGAATGGGGGCGTTTGTAGGAAAGTCTGTGCACATCTTGATTGCTGTTTTAACATATGTTTATGCACCAGAGTCAATGCTATAGGGATGCTTTGTTTTTAAATTAGGAACAAAATATCCCCCTAAAAGCTAAACATTTGGCCATGTTATTACCCTCTTTCCCCAACAATTATGACAGTACCGAGAGAACACTCTGGCCAAGCTGATGGGCAGCCAAATATAATTTATGGCTTGTTTTAAACTGATTTGTTGACTTCATGAAAGGCCTTGTCAAAAATAACAGTCCCCTGAGTCCTAACGATGATAACAGTTATGTTGCGTCAGCGCTGAAAACTCTTGGATAACCGAACCTATCCTGAGAAATGGTTTTTAAAGTGCTTGAAAATTGCACTTTCTAAAAAAAAGGGGGGGGGGACCCTAAAGCTATTGTTTGGTAGTTCATTTTGATTTTCGTCATGCTTTGTTCATTTCATTTTCCATTGATTGGAATACTGTTTTGGAAGCATGGAAACAGTTTTCCATATTACGTGTAATTAAAAATAAATACATGCATTGTTTAAAGGAGCTTACTGCTAACTAGGACACGTTGAATTTCACTTATGTACAGTGCTGAATTTGAAAGTGATATCAACAGGTTTGCGTGTGCCTCAGTATGACAGACAGTGGGAAGCGTCTGAGATGGGTATCAGCCTCATTTCTTACCTCAGTGTCTCTCTCGAGCAGGGAGGCAGCAGAGGGGCAGCCCCAGTGCGCTGCACAGGGCTGTGCTGCTTGAAGCTCCATCGCCCAAGGGCAAGATATTTGTGCCCTGCCATGGACTTAAGTGCACATCAGACTGACATCTCGGGGAGCTTGCGGCCACCATACCCCGGCTCCTCTGCTGCTGTCCTCCTTGCCCCCTGTCCCATGGCTGCTCAACTGCAAGATCAGCCAATGCAGTTTCAAAAGAATATCTAGTTTGTAACATCTTTTCTCCTCATTCTAATTTTTAACAGTTTTGTCTCTGCTAAGTTCAGTATCTTTGTTTCATTGGATTCTGGTAGACATACAGTGTTCCAGTCAGAACATTTTCTTTAAATCTTGGTAAGTTGTACAGCTTTTCTCTTACTTGTTTCACAGATAGGAGAACCTGTACTGATATTGTGCTCTGCAACTCTGCATTATCCTGAGTATTTTTCTGTGTGCATTATCCTGAGTATTTTTCTGTGGGTCTCCCTTGCCATTGCTGAATATTCAGCTAGTGAAATCCTAGCTTACAGATAAAACAATACCATGGAAAGAATTATAAATATACTTTTGTCCCAGCATATAACAATGAGTGGGTCTGAGTGTGACAGTCTAGATCTCTGGTTTCCTCCCACCACCGTGGGAAAAGGAAGCTGCTTCTGTGCTTAGACAGCAGCGACTACTTCCTACATCTGTGTGGTGAAGCGGTGGTCAGCCCCTCCTCGGCCCTGCCAGCTCCAGAGAAAGAGGGATGCAGTGGCTCCAGCCCTGCTGCCCAGCATCGGTGTGTGGCTGGGGGCCCTGTGCAGCCCTGGCAGCCACGCTGGGCGAGGAGGGACCAGCCCTTGAGGAGAAGGTCTTTTGTGAAATTCAAAATAGGGTAGGGAAGGAGGAGAAAGTCTTGCAAATTGCTGGGATCACAAGTCTGGGAGATTAGTCCAAGGACTTGATACAAGCTCCTGCAAAGTAGACACACAGCTCTCTGACCTTCACAGGGGTGTTTTCTTGATCAGGATCTGGGATTTTGTGAAATGGAGAAGAAATAATTGTATTAAAAATGGCATGTCTTGTTCCTTCTTTCTAGGAAGACACAGAACAAATATGCAATGCATTTTGTAGGGAGAAAAAAAGAAAAGCATTTTAAGGCAGAATATCTGTTTTGTGTAATTTCTTGCAGAGAGGAACTCCCAGTATTTATTAACAATACACAACTAGAATCCTTGAAACAAGTGAGACTTCTGTCATTTACTTCAGGCTGAGCAGGTTTCGATACACGTCATACACAATTACTGTAATTTTCTTTTACCATCTAAACAGTGAAAGTGCTGTGCAACCCACACAGTTAGGTTCTTGTTTTCTGTGAACAAAGTAGATCTCGCTTCCTTTATTGGTAGGTACAGCTGGGCAGACGGTATGTTGCACAGTTCGGAGCCTTTGCTGAACCAGAAAAGAACACTGGATTTTGGGCCCACTAAAAATATTCAGTGTTGTGTTTTGGGTTTTTTTTTCCTCTTTCGAAGTAAAACTGTTCTGTTTGTTATTGGTGGTAGGCTTTTTTTTTTCTTTTTCTTTTTTCTTCTAAATGTTATTTCTTGACAGTTCACATTCCACAAATAACAGGAAGGATACTGTGGTTAACATGTGGTTGCAGTTCTGGAAAGTGGCAATACCAATTATAATCTGGGATTCTATATTTTATTGTATGTCACCAATATCGGTATTAGATCTGCACAGATTGGGAGTAAAGATATTGCTGCAACCTTTTAAAACATTTTTATAACTATCAGTCAAACTCAGCTTGATCCTAGGAATGTCAAACTATGTTTCTGGCTGAAGCTTCATGTTGATAAAAATCCTATTAGAATTTATTTAATAATTATCTTGATGATGCAAGGATTGGATTACATCTATTTGACCTGTCATGGCCTGTGAAGAGGAATAAAGTTATGCAGAAGCCTTTTATTGTTACAATCGTAACTCTGGTTTGCAACTACACCATTTTATGGAGTAGCATTTAATCATTTGAAGGATGGAATTGGATTTTTGAATTTATACTCCTTGTATCCCGTTCTTGAAACTGGTGTAGGAATTTAGGCACAGGAAAGCATATCCCACAACTGACCTTTTAGAGGAGCCTGGATATGAAGGTGCCTTCTTTGTGCAGTATGTTAAGAACCTTTTTCTACACTACACCCAGTAAAACTTGTTTGAAAGAGCCTTGCTAGGCCAGAACATCAGCCACTACATTCCAGCCAGTTCTACCATCAGCTGCCGGCCTCAATTGTCTCCTTGGTTCTGTGCAATACAGCAAAGGTTAAAGTATACAAACAGCTCAGTGGGTTGACTTTTTCTTTGTTCTGAAATCCTAAAATCTCTTTAATTTAGGAGGCAGATAATGGTTTTGCTTGGGAGAGTCAGGTGGCTGAAGCTGTGTGAGCTGTGTGGACTTGCCTGGGAAGCTCCTGTGGAGCAGGGGTGGCTCCGAAGGGAGAGGAGCAGGTGGTACTGCCAGTGCTTATCCTGGAGCTGAACAGGGAACGCCACAACAGCGGCTTTTAGCAGGACAAGGCAGAAGCCTCGGGGTTTTTGAAAGGAAGGCCATGGGGTTCACAGCAGATGCAACCTCACAGCCTAAAAACAATTTATTTATTCTGTTGTTATGTGCAACTTCATGCTTCTTCAGCTCACGCTTCCCTGCGGATGGGCTCTCAGCCCTTTTCCTCCCAGGCTGCCCGGGGCCTTCCCGGGAAGGTCCGTCAGAGCCTTCACCGCGCCCAGCGGGATGAGGCGAGGCCTGGGCCCGGCTCACACAGTCATCCCCCGCCGGCAGCCGCCCTCCCACCGCAAGCCTCCGGGTGTGCTCCGGTACGGCAGCCGCCGCCGGGAACCCTAAAACGGCCAGCGGGGCCATTCAGGCCACCGCCCCCCNAGAGCTGCGGGAGGAGGCCGGGTCGGGCCGGGCCGGGGGTAGCTGCCTGCCTGGCGCTGTGGAAACTCGAGGAGAGGCCCGGCGCCGGGGAAGGGCCTCCGCCGCCGCGCTCCTGCCCGCGGAGGGGAGCCGGGTGCCTTCGCAGCTCGAGCCGCCGAGGAGGGGCCTCGCCGCCCCGCGCCCCACCTTTGTCCGGGGGGCC
>VXBW01004283.1:552117-672175 GCA_013400375.1 Thinocorus orbignyianus
TTTTTTCTTTTCCTCCTTGTGCCTGGATCCTCGGCCTCCCCAGGTATGCCTGCCTCACTGCAGCACCTGGTGCTGGTGCTCCTGCTCTCCAGTGCCACCCCGCTGCTCAGCACTGCGGCTGGTGAGTAGCCACTGGGTGTAACGAGCTGGCCATTTTGGCAGAGGGGAGGGGGTGGGCTGGGCTGGGATTTGGGCACATCTGTGTCTCCTTAAAAAGTGGTGTGCAGCCCTTTCGGCGGCCAAGCCCGATAAAAGTTTTTGAAATCCCGATGCGTTAAGCGTCTCGGAGGATAAAATCTGCTTTATTGTGTAAATGAACTCGCCCTGCATTCAGGATGTGTGTGCTTTGCCTAGATCTGCTCCTCTCGTCTAATAACTTATTTCAATTTTGGAAAAATATATAATCTTTTTGCTTTGCATACCTCGCCCTTTGTAAGGTAATGCGGGAATTTTTAATATATATTTTAATCATCAGCAGAGCTGTGCCTGTTTTGCTGTGGGATCTTTGGGCACAGCCATTTTTAATTTTATCAGCCTTGGTGCTTTTAGGGGCCTTAAACATGTGCTGTAATTTTACTGTAATGGATATTCTTGAAGGAGATACTGGAGGAAAAAATTTAGCTATTTCTGTTGTCACTTGTAATTATAAAACAGTAACACAAAGCACTGTTGAGGAATGCTGAAATATCTTGAAGAGTTGGGTTTTGGGTTTTGTTTTTTTAAGGAGAAGTTGGAAGCATATATGCTAAAGGCATCCTTGTTCATATTTTGGAGCATTCTAGATCAATTTTTAATTTTTCTCAGGAGCTCAGTGTCAGACTCATTTAGGATGTTTGGCTGTGATACTGGGAGAGAGATGTGTATTGGTCTGGCATCCTTTGATTTTCTGTCATGGTGACAGATTAGCATGTTGGAGCCTTCTGAGGGTTACCCAGCTTTGTTCGGCACTAACAGCAGTTCTTGCTGTACACATTTTCCAGCAGTTTTGGAAGACTCGTAGGACTTTAGTGTCTTTTTCCTAATCAGTATCCAATTTGCGGTGCTTGCTTCTCAGTGTTATTTTGTAATCTCTTGTGTATAATTCATAAACGAATCCTTGTAAGAAAATTGCTTTATCTTCCTGACATGACCAAACAAGCTGATCGTAGTGCCCATATTACATTTCAGTGAGGTCTTAAAATTGATTTATTTGTCAAAGGTGAAGATACTTGGTATCATTTTTAGGAAAGTCCTGTAAATTATACACATTTGTGCAGTTTTTTATCACTCTGACTGGATAGTCTCTGATTTTCTCACTTCTGCTTTTTAAGAGGTCTCTTTCAGGAAGATATTTAAATGTAGAGATTGATGTTGCCTGTATCATCCTGACCTTTGGCCGCCATTATTTTAGATTGATGTCTGCAGCGTCTCTCTGTGGTAGTTTCTGAGGAGTGTCTTTCCTTTTTTTTTTTTTTCTCTTTTTTTTCTTTTCTTTTTTTTTTCCTGGAAGAAGGGACTTTTGAAGGTCAAAAGTCTTGGTATTAAATCACATATGAATCAAGAATGTCCAGCATCTCAACTTTTCTTTCAAATACAATAAATACAATTTTTTAAATGTGTAAGCTTTTTTTTTTTTCCCCTCAATTCCTTTGTGAAAACTTGAGTGAGTTGGTGATTTCCCTTCCTTGTTAAGGGAAAAGGGTTACTGAAAGAGGGAGTACAGATTTGAAGGAGGCCAAGGGCTGGGCAGGTGTGGTAGGAGCCCATTTGCACGGTTTTGCCAATTCACCTTGATCCTGGCCTGGCAGCAGCATTGCCGGTATTTCAGTTCTGGTTTTGCCTTATTAAAAAGGATATTAATGATCCCAGTTTGTTTGGTTGTTTTGTGAATAGGAACCTATTTTCCCATTGTGATTTATTTCTTAATTGTGAAATTTCAACACCCCACATCTTAAGAAAACCTTGCTCCTAATCTTCTGCAAAAGTAGTTATATGGCTGATTTGAGCTTTAGTTAAAGTAACTAACAGTTTATTTTAAGTTTACACTGCATTTCAGAAAAAAAATGTCTGTACATGGGTAAGCTACGCTAATGTGTAATTCTGCCCTTTTATGTTCATGAAAGAGCCAACACTCGCTCTTCTCTTCCCCTCCCCCAGAGAAGGAACTGTATGTGAAAATGCTGCCTTTGTAGCTTTGAAAACCTTTATTAATTCTTACTTCTGATTAGTGAATGGATACTATACCTCAGCAGCATATAGAATTAAGTGTTTATAAATGTGAAGTCATGACATCAGAGGGAAACTATCTTCATAACAGGTTTGTAAATTTCTGTCTGGAGGAGAGTATCTGGACTTCCTTGGGGAGAGCTCCACAAAGACCTGGGCTCCCTATGGGCAGGAAAGGAAAGATGTAAAAATGCAGAAAGAAAACGACAAAAAATCTTACAGTGGGGCTGCAGATGACAATTCCACTTATAATCTGGATTATGAATGAAGGTAGTCCTTTCTTCAGCTTTATAACCGAAGATGTAATAAAGAACTAGCTCTAGATTAAAAATTATTTTCTGATTATTAGATGAAAAATATTACTGGCTTCTTCCCTAAAATCTAGACCTTTACAGGTAACTCTGCAGTTAAATCGTGTATTATTCCCTGTAAAGAGAAATGCTACAGTAAGAATATTTTACCTTTACTAGTCTTAACTAAAAATTTTAGGGGTTTGAAAAGTTATATTGGCAAAAAAATGTTCTGTGCCTCTTTGTTCTTTATTTTGCAAATGACTTGAAATACCTCTTTCTAAATTTTATTTTAATTTTTAGAACTTTGAGACATTTATATCCTCTTTTATTTTAGAGGATATGGATGCATTAATTGTGAGGGTTGTGCCTGAAGAGGTGGTTGGTGAAGCTTTAAGCTGTTCCCCAATATTGCCAAATAATTTTGTTTGGATGTTCTTACAGACTTGGTATTAAAGATATAATCTCTCCTCATTTCACTTGCTTGCCTTCTGTGATATGCAATACTAAACCACTTTTGCTTCTTTACACATATACATGTCCGGGGTAGACAGCATTCCATTGTCTAATATGTAAATTACTTGCAGAAAGTATAAAGTGAAAATTAAAGCAAAGAGAATATCCTTTTATCTTTGGGAGTCTTTCCATAAGTCTGTATCTGTGTGGTTCAACAGGCCCGCAGAATTTTCAGTGTCAATGGAACTGGATAGAGATTGAAGTATTTTTTTTTAATGATAGTTTTAATTATTAATTACAATGAGTGAGCTGAAGCATCTTTATCCAATTCTATTTTGCCAGTTAAAGTTACTGTAGTGTCTCTGCATAATTTGTTTTAAATATGAATTGTGTGACATGAGGAAAAGCCTCCTTTGGCTATTTTCAACTCAGTTCTTCTAATTCAGTGTTTTAAATTAGTAACTGACTCTATGTATCTTTCATATTAAACAGGTTTTTTTAAAACCTATCTGCACCCCAATATCTACTTCTTTACTAGTGCTGTACCCATTACTTATGGCTCATTCAGTTGTGATCTAAAAATTACATTCATTTTTCTGTTTGATTCTCAGAAGTATTAGCCCAGCAGATGGAAACAGACTGTTTGCTTGAGGGGCACGACTGGTATGCTTGATGGATAACCACACGTACAAGTGCAGACTGTGTGCCAGACTAGGGCTTTGTTAACTGTCTAGTTGTGTAAAGAAAGAGTGTAGCTGTGAAAGGGTTCTGCACAGAGCCATTCACCTGGCTAAGAAGAGCCTTTTTTCCATTAGGTAAGTTGGCCTGTATGAGCCAGCTGCTTCCAGTTTCCAAGCAAACCTTGGTACTGCACGGTGCAGTGTAGGCATAGCCTGTGAGGAAATGGCAGCTGCGCTCATCTGGTGGCCAAGGAGCTCAGACTTCAAGCCCTGAGACATCGCATGGATACTTCACTTCAGTGTGAATGGTTTTACCCGTACAGGAACCACATGTAAAAGGTTGGCAAATTCTGCCTGTTCTCTGGTGAAGGAAGGCAAACCTCACTTCACCCTGGACAAAGACAGAGGCATAACTCTGTTTCTTATAATTACTCTTATGGTGAACTTCTTACAAAGTGGTTGTTTTGATGGCACCTCTCTAACATGTATTACGAACCTCTCTAAAAAATAATTTGTTGACTTTTACATTGTCATCCCCACTGCCTTTTTATATTCCATTAAGTATTTCCAGTAATCTGTGCAGTCAGTTGCATTTTTTTCCTTGACAGATAGCACTTTCCTTCTACCTTGCTCACCAGAGGGAATAGAAAGCTGGTCTGTTAGGTTCTTCAGAAATGTTGCATTTCTAACAATACAGTTCAAGGTTTACTGTCACTGGAGCTATATTGAGTTTGGACTCAGTCTGGCTGTGCCATGAACATGTGCTGCCTTTTTCTGAGCAGAATCTAACTGTCCCAGCGAGCAATATGTAAAGTTTCATTTGGAACAAAATGTTTATGCCCTGAATAAAACAGTCTTGGTGATGCTTTATGTTGGATCAGACAGCAATCTGTGCATAGCTTGCATGCAGTTTTAAGTATTAATTTTATTAAGCTTGTAGATTTAGTGGAACTGCTCACTGCTTGAGTTTGAATTTTAAAATAAATGAAATAGAAGAACTGTTCTCCAAAACAGAAAATCAGTTTGAATACTGAAATGTTGGGGGTTTTTTCTTTCTTTTTTTTTTTTTTTAATTTCTCTGAAACATAAGTTCACAGAAGCGTAAGGCTGGAAGTGACTTCTGTTTCCTCCATGGTCTGGTTGCATAAGTACAGATAACAATGTTTGTCTAACATACCTAAAACCTCCAGTGAAGAGGGATTTCGCAGCCTGTCTAGGTAGTCTGTCCTGTTACAGTGCTTAATTATAATGTTTTTCATAATGCAACAGTAGTAGTTTTTTTCCCATTCTATTCTAATTCAAGATTGTTTAAGATATGTCCTAGTTAATATGGGGTAATCCATCTGAACGTATAGCACGGAGTATGCACGTAGACAGTTGCTGAGGAACATTGGTTTTGACAAGTTCACATGCTGAAGCATAGTGTCTCAAACTCGTCTACAGTTATTTGCAATTGGAAGCTTGACTATCAGTGTTTTAAAATGAAATTTTTGTGGTTTTAAAAATGTTTTTGAAAACCTTCCTAAAATTTTAATTTCTAGTGGTGCCCTCCTGACTTAAGGGGTCTGTTACTTGCAGAGCTGGGAGCTGGGCTGAGCAGCAGGAGTGGAATCTGATAGGAGAGGTCAGTCTGGGTGTGTGACCAGGAGGAAGAAAGGCAGGCAGGACAGGAGAGATTTGAAAGGGTGAAGTATTCAATCTGGTTGCAGTGGGATGAGAATCAAGGCGTATTAGACAGCCAGAGAGAGATGGTGTCCTATGGTTGTCAGACTCGTTTGGAGAATGTGGTGGAATAAAGTTTTTGTGCTGGGGGAGAGACAGAAAGTGTAGTTGTAGGTAGCAGTTTTGAAGATTTCTGCCCTGTTTTGTGAGAATGAATAAATAAGAGACTTAGTCATTTAGATAATGCCTTTGCCCTCCTCCCATGCCCTCAGTCTCATAAGTTTGGAAACCACAAAGGTTTTGGGTGGTGATGACATTTTATCCCAAGTCATTGGGGTGTGTCAGTTTTGTTGATTTGCCTTCTTGGGTTTGCGTCAAATCAAATGTTTGGTTTTGAATGCTAAAGGTGTCTATCTTCTGTGCCTCTAAGTACTTTGTATCTTCTCTTTTGTTTCTTACTTTTGTGAGATAGGGAGGGAGAAATACATGCTATGGACACAGAAGCTTGTCATTGCCATCTGCAAACTCTTCCATCTCCACCATTAATTTATGAATCTGCTGGCCAACCATATGTGAAAAATTCTAAACGTCTCAAGAGATTAATTTGCTGCTGCTTTTATCAAAACTATGAACTGAATAGAGACAATTCCAAGGAAGAGGTTTCCCAAGGGGAAAGGGGAGGCAGAACTCAGCCCAGGTAATTTTCTTTGTTTGAACCTGGCTGCCCAGTCAGCGCAGGGATGCTGGCAGGTGTGTTGGTGCATACACCGTTCTGGACTAAGCACACTATGTTTTGTTTTGCTTTAGGAGATCTGGGGAAGATTTGAGGATCCCTTTTGTGGGGATCCCTTTTATATGCAGTTAGTCTGCTGCTTGTGGAACAACTTGTGTTTCTGAGACAATGTAGTAGGCAATTTTTTTAACTAAACTTCTAAAACAAGGCCCAAATCACTTTGCTGAATGGCTGTCATCCATTTATGACTATGCAGTATGTATAAGTAACTTTCAGTTTATGGTATGCATTGTTTTTCACACTTTCAAAAGTGGCTTTAATGGACTGTTTTGTATGTACACTTAGATTTAGTTCAGATATCCCACACATTGAACTCCATTATGATCTTTTTCAATGGTACTGTGACTTACGCTTTTCCTGTGATTCCTCCAAATGTCTTTGTTAAATGTTATACTTGCTTGAACTGGTGAAGTGCATGAAAATTAGTTTTATTATTTGTGTTGAGCAGGACTAATGGAAAGGCATGTACTGTCACCTCCCGGGTTTGGGTAAATGACAGGCAATGACACAGCCACTGGTGTGGTGAACCTCTGAGCTGCAGTCCTGACTGTTACCAGCAAGTGTAACGCTAACAGCGGTGCATGGCAGCGATTACTGTTATGTTTAGCCAAAAGTTGACACTACATTTATGCTTCTACTATATATACTTTTTCTATTTTGAGTTGTAAGCTCTTGGGTGTAAGAAAATACGGGTAAGAGGCTCTTATTTTTTTGCAAGTGAGATGACTGAAAGTATAATCGTAGGTCATGTATGTTAATTGGGCTCCTTAATTTATACATTAGAGAATGCAGCACTTAATTAATATCAAAGTATTGGGCGTTGGCAGGGTCATCTCCCAAGCTCATCATTCTTGGCATGAAGTACATGTCCCTCTGCGTAAGTCATAAAGGTCAGGTTCACCTGGTGTGAGGAGTTTTAACGTAGTTCAGCGACAAGAATGACTGACTAAACATGCCCTACTGCTCTTGGTTTTGCCTTATCGGACTTACTCAGTTTGGCCTAGTTTCTGTTAAAAATAAAACTGCTGCAACCAAAGCAGTATGTGTACAGATAGCCAGAACAGAACTCCTAGACCATTCATATTAGAGAACCCTAATTATGCTTTCCATGAATTTAAGTTAATCCACAATCCTTTGCTATTCTGAAATTTGTTAGACTTGACAACTGTGTATTGGGAACAATAATGGGTCGTGTTACTGTTCAAGCTTTTTCGTATAGTAATGACTATATTAAAGAAGTGGTCTTACGGAGGTACGTTTAGTTGTCTGCTGATAAAAAATGTTTATTTTTGTTAGTGATGAAGTGGTTGCGTTGAAGTTAGTTTGGTGCTGAACCTGCCTGAAAATTAATCCTTCCTTCTGGTGCCGTCCTTTAGAGAAAAGTCAGTAAAGCTGATTTAGTTGGGAGGCTTTGTGTTCCTATACCTTCTAAATTGCAAAAATCTTGGTGTGGGCATAACACACGTATCTACAGTGTACTACATGTGAACTTTGCCATTCCTTCTATTTGTTTAAAACCTAGACCCTAAAAGTTATTTTTCTATATTTATTTGCAGACAAGGGACCTTCTTAGCTGAAGGATTTTTTTATGATTGCCAGTTCTTAAATATAAATTTTTATTATATTTAGCTGTATGAGATATGAATGGTATGTAGATCCAATATAGTAAGCTGAAGAAAATGAAGATTGCAGCAGGAAAATTGTAGCACCAGTCTTTATTTAGTTAGACTGTGGCAGTGCCACATATATATACAAAGCAGGCACTTAGCCCAAGAACAGTCTTTTTGTATTAAAATAATTTCAGTTGCAATCAGAGAAGGATAAAAGGAACCCTGTAATGAAGTTCGTCCGGATGCCACCATGGTGTCAGTTTCTTATGTTTGCATGTTTCAAGTTCTTTTCCTTTATTCCTGGCTGTAATGGCCCTGGCCTGGGAGCTGTAGCCCGAGCAGCTGCCTTGATTGAAATAACCACCCAGGCCTGGGCTGTGCCTGCTCTGAGGAGACCAGCGCTGGGGCAGGGAGCACGCTGTGTCTCACAGGGCTTGCTGCTGGTCTTGGAGCAGGACTTGGGCTGAGAAGTGGAAGAACTTGTTCCAGTGTTCTGTGCTACTCTGACTGTGCTTTGCAGGCTGGGATGAATGACTCCCTGAATCAAAATGAGTGGAAAAAATAGATGTGGAGACAGCTTATTTTTGCTTAAATTAGGGTCAATAGTATCTCATGCTCGGTGCAGCAGTGTTTGGATCTCTCTGTAAACTTTTTTTTATATAGAACATATGCAAATCCTCAATTCTAGTGTGTATTGCAAAGATACAGAGAAGATGACTTGCAATACATATATATGTGTGTGTCTGTATGTGTATATATCCTCATGTACTCAGTATGTAACCGAAATTTGAGCATACTGATCTGCTTCACTGCTAAACCCTAATATTTTAATATTGGCAGATTAGCTTTTTGCTTAGTGTTCTTAATTTCCAGAAAGTCTTTATAAATAGTTTATTTTGTGTGACTGATAAACTTTACACTTAGTAATTACATCCAGATTCTACCAGGACCTGTTAAATAATTTCTCTTTTAGTTATACTAAGATGAATCTGGCCTAATTAAATTTTAGTTAAATTTAGTCTGTAGTAGTTAATGCTGTTGCAGCAGAACACAGTTATTTGGCCACAGTTGTTTAACATTGTTTCAGCTAAGAACTTAAAATCTAGTAGATAATTTTTCCTGAATTTCTCAGTACAAACTTAGAAATATCCTAAATGGCAATTACAGAGAATTTCTTCACTTATTGTTTCCTGTCAGAGAAGTAGTATCATTAATGAAGCTGTCAGCAAATTTAGCTTCCATTATTTTAAGAAGTAGTGGAATGGAATGTAGTAAATTAATTTTAAAAATGGGAAGAAGGTGTGTAAAATAAGGAAGACTAGTGATACAATAACAATGTAGTAATGCAAACAACGTCATTATTTCACTTTGAGAACACCAGAATATTTTCTTTTCACTTTCCCATGTGCAAGGCAAAAAAACCCCTAGACCAAACTAGTGAGGTGCTAAGACACTTGAATAAGTGGTGCCATAATATATGAGACTGGCAAACAAGCTCTGAGCAGAAGTGAAAGCAACTATTCAGGTGTCATGTACTTTGAAGGAGTCATCAAAACAAAGTCCTTCATCTTGAAGCAAGTGAAGGTCTGCAAAAGGAGGCTGATATTGACAAAGTGGTATCATGGAAAACAACGTGATTTTCTCAACTGGTTTTGGAATGGTGGGAGAAGGGTTAGTGACAAGAGAGCTGAGCTGAGAACATAATAAGGCATGCAAAGGAATAAAGAACGAGCTTTTTAACATGGTGCAAACAGAACTGTGAATAGAGTCGGTGATCCAGTAAGGAGGGAAGCAGATAGGTGGAAAAGTCAAAAAGCTCCGCAGTTAATTAAGCTTCTCACTAAAAATTTGGGGACCAGCAGGGAATAATGGTGAATCCAGAATATGACCCCTAGAATTGCATTTGAGCTGCACCGCATAGCTAGTACCCATCAAAATAACAGTAACAGGTTTTTGCTTTAATTGCTGAGAGTGTAAAGAAACAGATGAAAACTAAAATTTTAACTTTTAAAAAACATTTTTATGTGGTAATGCAAAACTTTATTGAGAGTATTTTTGTACAAAGAACATGAATAATTCACAGTTGTACTAGCTGAAATAAGAATTTGCATGGGATCTCAATCCTTTTTATGACTTCACTTCCTTATATTTGGTTAGGATTAATCTTCCATAAAATTCTTGTTAAATATTGGTGAAAACCAGCACAGTATCTTAGGTAGCGCTTAATTTAAGTGACTAAAGGGCTATGGAGTTTTACAAATAACATGTGTTTTAATGTTGCTTTACTACTAACGAGGAGAGGTATGGCTGCTCTTTGGCAGGTTTCATATATTTGTCATGCATATGGTATTATTTCTGCCAGTCTTCAAATCTTAAAGTGTAGTTAGATACATAGTTTTCAGACACCAGGATTCGTTGTATATTTAATGATGCTGTTATATATCACTTGTAATCTTCCCACAATGTGTTCATGCATATAATGCAAAATAAAAACCAAACAAAAGATGACAACAGCCTTTAGCCAGCTTCTAATTGAAGTTAATCAAGATAATTCTAAGTACTGAACTTCTTACTGTATCAGTTAACTTGTCTTCTATATCTGATTACTAAGGGGAAAATGAAAATTTATGTGAAAGTTCTGTATTGAAATAGAAATTGAAATAAGTAATTTTTGGCTTTCTGTGCTGAAGTGATGCCAGTTACGAGCCTCTCAACATCACTTTTTTCGCATATTTTTATGTTAATGGTATAAGCTTAAAATCAGAACCGCTTTGGGACGATGAAGTTCAGTGCAGTTATGTTCTATTTTCAAATGCTTATTATACAAGATACTGGTGTAATCCCACCAGCCTTTTTAGTATTCCAGTGCTGTGAATATTTTATTCATTTACACAAGTTTACGGTTAGTTCTTTGAACTTGACACAGATTGCGGAGATCAGGCATTCAAGTGAGACTATCGGGAAACACTGAGAAGTAAGGCTGCTGCAATATCCTTGCTTCTCCAGATAAAACTAGCCGTCCTGGATGTTTACCTGTGTTATTACAGGACAAGGTATTTGTCTTAGTTCTTTTCCTAGATTTGCCCACCCTTCTCCACCCTTGGTTTTATTATTGTTTTAGAATTGTTAGGATAAAGATGTAATGAATTTACCTTTATGTTAGTGACGTGTGCTTTCAACATGTAATTGCAACTAAATATGTTAAGCTAGGAATGCCACATAAAAACAGTTATTACTTTTAGCTGAAATACATAGTAACAAATGAGCATGATGTATGTGATGGAATCTGATAGTAAATTCCTTTGTGGTAATTACATAAAGGAGTTAGTTTCCATGTTTAATTGATAACAGGGGCTTGCTTCACTTCTGTGAGGTGTGGGAATCCAAGGTGCAGAGGTAACTGCATTCCATCAGGTTTCAGTCTAGACAGGCAGAGAGCATCATTCATCCTGTACTGAACAAGGAAGGCTAATCACCTTCTTAAAAGTGACCTTGCAGCTAAAGAATGTGCTGTGGCGGGCACATGGAAAGGCAAGTCAAGAGCTCAGTGCTGTCACTAGTAGTACTCTTCTAGAGTTAAGGGTCTTGACTTGAAAGTGTGCTATCTGGTTTGCAGAATGTTCATTTCTTCTCATTTCATACAAGTGGTGGGTTTTGAAAGAAATGGTTTAATGAAGTGCTGTACAGTTAATTATTTGATTGAAGGAAAAGCTTGTTATCTAGTTGAGGTGGGAAGAAGTTTGAAGTACACTTTTATAGCAAAAAGCATTAGGAAATACTATTAGAGACTCATCTCCCTCTTAATGGGAAACTGGTAGAGTGAACTTTGACTTTTTCAAATAAGGTTTCCAGCATGCTTTTTTTTTTTTTTAAAGGGAATATGTGTACCTCTAAGGCATATCAAAATGCAAAGGTAAAGTGTGATGTAGCACAATCTGAGTCCAGTTTAATTAGTTCTGCTGGATTTGTCAGCTTGATGTCTATGTGGACAACACCAGAGTCAGTTGGGGAAGACTGCTGAGGGGGAGAAATGGTGAAGCTGTTGAAGGCATGGAAGGTATTTTCGAGTGTTCTTGGGGATGTGAGGATAAACAGTGAGTAGCAGATGCCCCTGATAGCATAGGAGGCACCAGCAGTACGATGCACCTTGGCAGCTTGAGGATAAATGTTAAGAACGCATGAAGAAAGACATGTAAAGGAGGACGATCAGTTCAGATGGAAACTAAATAGTTTGCCAGCTGCTTTGCTTTGATTGCCTGCGTGCATGCTCCTAACCTGCAATAAGCATAGGATGGCTCTTGGAAAGAAGCTGTTAGTACGCACATGCAAAGTTGCTGCAGGATATTTGATGTACAGTAAATTCCCACTGTAATTTCCTATTTTGTCTGGCTTCATGGAAATCATTCCTTCTCCCTTATCAATTGCTCTGCTTGAGCAGGAGATAATTACTCTGCAGTTCAAGCTCCAGGTGGAGCACTTAAAGAAAGGGAGCTGCAAATGTTGTATTTAGCAGAGCGGAGCGTAATTCCGTGGTTTCGTTTTTGCTAGCAAAACCAGAATTACCTATAGCAGAACATTAAAAATGAAATTTGAAATCAGTCCTATAAAACAAAAAATATATTTATTACAGTTATCTATCTGACCTTAATTCAGCTGCTTTGTGCATAATTGTGACAGTTTTTATAAAGTATTTTTCTCTGCTTCATTTAGTGGAAAAAGGGGTAATTTCAAGTTCTTGCAGAGAGTAGACTTTCCCAGCTGCAGACCTTCCTGCTTCTCTCTTCCCCTTGGGTGCTATATTCCCCAATTCATTTGTGCTTCTTCATGTGTACTTCTTTCTTGATATTCACTTCTTGATTTTCACTTAATCCCCTTATTTAATTTATTTTAAAAAGACGATTTTATTTAAAATTTAGCATTACTGTTTTATGCATTTCTTCGCTTTAATGAAAAGAAACGAGTTGTATCATGTTACTAAAAAGAGATCTTTGATAAGTGCTCAGATCAACTGGGATGCATAAAGGAAGTGCAAAAGACTAGAGTTTATTCTTCCCTAAAGGAATGCTTAGCTTCCCTGACTCTCTGGTATGCTTTCTGAAAGTTGGGTGCTTTTATTTTTCTTCTTTTATTGTCTTGCAGAACACAAACTCTGAGAATCTTGTCTGGCTGATGACAAATCCTATGTGAATGTGTATTTCGTTCTGGGGGAGATGCAGTGGGGTGAGATTAGAGGCAGTATAGGACAGTCATTGCCTACATAAACTTGGCTCAGTATAGCCCATGAGAGGTGGCTCATCTGCTACACATGCATGAGCTTGAGCGAGTAATTAAGGAAGCGATTTCAGATGTATATTTAAATAATGCTTTCAGAAGAATCATATGAAGCTTTAGTTAGGACTGGGGGAGTGGGGCAGTTAAGGTAAAATTGTGTGAAGGGCTGTTCCAGTCCTTAGGGAAGATACAGGTTCCATGCCACAGATTTCCAAACTATTCCTCCTATAGTGCATTTTATTAGAAGTTTCAAGGACTTCTGAAATGCAAGATGGTAATACACTTTTTTTAAAAAAAAAAAAAAATCATGTGTAGAGCTAAAACAAAACTATTGTGTTGTCAACTACTGTGGGTTAAGAGGGGGGAGGGCAAGGAGAAGGATGTGACAATTGAAAAAGAAAATCATCATGCTCTCTTAGAGATCTCTATCTACTCATTAGTGTGGTAGCGGATACCTTTTCTTGTAGTTCTGCTGGAATTATTTTGAATTCTCATGTTTGTGTTTAGAGTTGTATTGTGCAAGACTGGTGAGATCAGGCTTTGGAAGTTAGTTTAGAACTGCTGTAGCCTTTGCTGGCTCTGCCCTTCCTATCCTTCCGGTTTTTATTCACAAAATGTATACAAATGGGAATACAAAGATTGTCTTCATCTCAGTGTCTCCGTTTGAGGAAAAATGATAGAGTTCCTATCGTCTGTCCCATACCCGGCATATGGTAGTATTTATCCAGTTCTGTTAAAGAGTGCAAAAGATTTGTTTTACTGTATGAGAATAAACTTCTTGTAGCTTTAAAATAAACAGAATTAAACTAGAGTCAGTGTTAACTACGTCTTTAGCAATGATACTCCTAGAGAGAAGCTCTAGGAAATTCCTCTTTAATGGTCCACCAAATACTCTTTTGGTTATCAGGAGCCGAGAAATCATAGAATCATAGAACGGTTAGAGTTGGAAGGGGCCTTAAAGATCATCGAGCTATGTGCAGGGACACATCCTACTAGAGCAGATTGCTCAAAGCTCCACCCAGCCTGGCCCTGAACACTTCGGGGATGGGGCAATATCCTGTCTCTACTTCGTATTCCTGTGCTTGAGTTGTCTTAAGTGCAAATGATCACACCAAGTAGCAGTGCTTAAGGAACATAATGAAAATATGTTTGTGTGAGAGCTGCATCTCCTTTGCGCTTACTAGTGGGAGCACCAGCAACTTCAATCTGGATCCCCCGGCTGGCCTGCTGGTTCAAGTTCAGGGCCTTACCTAATTCAGGCTTGCTATTTCTGTGTGGAACAGAAATAGATGCATTCAAAGGTAAAGTTGCCTGCTGCCCTCCAGGGTAGAAGTTGGTTTGGAAGCAGTATTCGGCTTTTACTTTGAACCTCTGATAGTACTGAAGACAGTGAATCCCTGCAAGCTGCAAGCCCAGATATTTTGTAAAAGCAGCTGAGGGAAAAGGAAATAGTAGTTACGGCTACTACATAAGACGAAGAAAGGAAACGGGAGCCTCCCTCAAGTGCAGCCACTAAGCAAAATAGTTAAAAATAGCTGCTTTTCCCTTCTAAGCAATTGTCTGAGTTGCTATAACTGTTGTGGTTTCTTGGGAGCTGGAGACAAGTCTCATTCCCTGGATTTTCTGTTCAAAGAAACCAGATGTGTTTTGAGAATTTGTGTTGCATGCACCACTGATTATTGCAGTACAGATATTCAAAAGCAAAAAACAAACCAAAAGGCATTGAAACCGAACTGTGACTGTAATGAGGAAAAGCATCAGAGTACTTACAAACTGCATAGACAATGTATGGAAGGACCATAGTGAGATGAAGTATCTTGCTGTTGCTTAGGATGCCACCAGCAGAGAGGAATAGATCTTTGCTTTTCTGACTACCCATCCATTGTCATCCACTTCACCGTTATGGATTTCTTTCATTATGATCCCAAATTGTTGTTTTTTTGAGACATTACATAATTGAAAGCTGGCTGTGAGAGCATTATGCTTATTAAAACTACACTTAAGGAAAAAAGTGTTGTGAAAAGGGGTGATTTTATTGCAAAATATACGATATTAGGTATTCAATTTTTTTAATGTAAATTTGTTTTCAGGAGGTTTAGAAATGTGTTTGTTACTTCCTAACAACCGTTAGCTGCTCTGTTTCAGTTTTATACTTTTTCATTTGAAATATATTTTGGAGTGTTTTACCTTGTGTTTTGTTTTACTGCTGTTCAAATTCTGCTTTGTTAAACTGAACTCTTTATAATTGTTCTTGACCCCTCAGTTTCTTCAACTCGTTACCCCAAGCAGGCCACGTATTCCAACTGTCTGTTGTTTTGTATCATCCACTCGTGCTTTTTGTTTGATTGAACATTTTTTGGTATTGGAATTTTTGGTACTATATACTATTGCCCAGCTACCTGAATATATTTTAATGATTCAGCAAAAGCATGGTGCTTATTTGCTAAGCACATGGTGGGGATGGATGTTTCTTATTTTAGATGAGAGTAAATTTCTAATCTTAAATTGTGTCTATATATAAATTTGGAAATCCAAGTGTCTGTACTCAGACATTCTATCACCACATTTCTTAGAAGCAGCAGTAAACTAGAAGACTCTCTATGTAATACTTCCGCGCCTCCCCGTCCCCCCCCCTCTTTTCTTTTGACAGTGAGTATACTTGGGTTTTTTTATTGCAAGAAAAAACAAAGCGTAGGGATGTGAGCACATTGCTGAAATTTCATTATTCTTATTTCCTTTTTTCATCCGTATCTCCTTTGTGTACTTTTTTTCCTCTCTTCTGTCAAATGTTCTCTAAGTGCCTGTTCTACCTGTGTAGGAGAGAAAATAGGTAATTTGAGTTTTAGCATTATCCCGTAAAGTTGCTAGAATGTTTTGGTATCTGCTACTAGTATATATACAAGTACTCTGTGCCCTGCCCTCCCTGTAGATTTTAAGAAACTCTTAGACACAAAGGGCATTTAGATGAGCATATGAAACCCTAAAGGCATTTTCTTCTAACCTTTTCTGAAGCTATTAATTTTTCATATCAAGTAGTGAGCTTAGTGTGAGGGAATCCAGAGGCCTTCTATCTGAGAATCAGGGGATTATATGGGCTTACTCAGATACTGCTAATTTCTCAGTGCTCGATGAATTTTAAAACACATATACTCTGACAAAACGTTAAGGTAGTTGTGGCTATTTTTTCCATGTAGTCAACTGATTTTCCTTCCTGTTTGTTACAGCCATTGCTAGTACTGAGCTTTGCAGGTTTTCTTAAGGCTTGTGGTGTGACAGAGAGAGCAGGATGATTATGGTCTTAAAATTAGTGACTTTGGAATTAGGAGACAACATTTTAAGTCGTCTTTGGAAAGGTGGAACTTTAGCATCCAGTTTCCAAAAAGGAGGAGGTAGTGTTATTCAATTCCTGAATTAAAATTTGCTAGTTGCCAAACCTTCCACTATCGCCATATTAAAACCATTATGACAAGACCATGGATATTGAACTCTTGTTTCTTTACTGTGGGAGAAATATGCTAATTAGGTGCAGATTTCAAACTATATTAATGAAAAAGTACAGTAGATTTATAAGTGTCAAGCTCACTTGTGGCATACAGATGAATAGTGGATTAAACCAGAAGAATGTATGCCATAGTATTGGTTCATAAGCAAAAAGAGATCTGTTACAGTAAAGGTTATTTTAATAATTTACTGCTTGGAAGCACAAGATATGCTAGTGAATTGCAATAATGATGATAACATAATTGGAGGTAAATGTTTTTTCTTCTTAATTTCCTCTGTGGCTGAATGGCTGAAGGTCTAGACGCTAGACTGGTGTGAAGAATAAATCCTCCTCACAAGAGCTATGTAATAAAGACCTCTCTAAGCAGATGAAAAAGAGTAATCAAATTTGAGTTAGTTGCGGGAAAGGTTGGACAGAGAGGAATTGTTTTCTGCTGAAAGTCCTTTGTAGCTTTCTTAGTAAATGTAAGTACTTGACTTTTGATGTTTACCTGAAACATTCACAGTTTGTGTGTACTTATCTGTCTCTGCCATAGTATGAACTCATATGTAGTTTTTTGTACATAATGCAGCAGAATCTGCAGAGAAGCAATATATTAATTAAAAATACATTGTATCTTACCATTTTTATTTGTTGATATAATTCTCTAAATGCTACTGAATACAAATAACCATTGAAGTAGCTGATTTGTCTCTTAAAACTAGACATTTGAAGCATTGGAATCAATCAGTTTGGTTAAATTTGACTCCTCGCAGCCCTTTCTCAAGTGAAAGATTAAGCCTTGCCAGGGTGGGCACTTTCCTTAATGAAAAGTCTTTAAGCTTTTGTTTTCTGTAAAACAAATATTCCCTGCTACTGCTGTCCTCACAAATACTAAAGAAGAACAGATTTCTAAGTCTGTGTTATTCTGAGTGCCAAATAAGCAGGGAATATATCCTGGTAAGATAGGGCTGTGTTATCTACTCATTTTTCTGATGAGTAATTGAGGCATATAGAGTGGCTTGCCTCAAATCTCCTTTGGTGGAATTCTGCCTGAATTCCATTCTTGTAGGCTCGTCCTGTAGCCACTGGATATTTCTTGTATTCCCAGTTCTGCCCAAATTATTCCATCCTATGGAATAAGATAGTTATTTTAGTTTCAGTTTGTAAATTATTGCTTGTCTTGTTGGGAGATTGTTTGGTTCCATAAATGTGCACTGCTAGAAACCTTGGAGTCTGTATGCTTTTACAAAGACTTTCTCCCCTGAACTGTTGCACTTTCTTCTGTAATCCTGATTCTCCTTAGACCACATTTTGTATCTTATCAGTCTCTTTAGATGAATTAGAGGAGTATTTAATGATGTTCTTAAAATTTAGAGATTTAACTCCATTTATTACCAGGAAAGAAACTACAAAGAGTACTAAAGAAGAACAGAGAAAAGGCTGAAAAAAAATTAGTCTTACAGGCTGTCTTGCATCTAGATACCCTGGTGACAGCTGCCTGCAGTAAGTACATGGAAGCAATTAATTAAAAAACAACCAACCCAAAATAAAAAGCCACCCCAACCCAAAACTTTGTATTTTGGAAACAAGATGTCATGAAAAAATCTCTTGCTGTACGCTTTTAACCTAGCAGTTTATATCCTGCTGTTTCCTGCTACAATAATACTTTTTTCCTATGAACCAGGTTGTGATCAGAATCATAGAATAAATGCCAGGTACCCAGGGGGTGGGGTGGACAGGAACAGTTGGTTCAACAAAGCAGAGTTGCGCTTTACTGGAGACTACAAGCATTTCCAATGTTTTTTTTTCTCTGTTTCAATCACATCTTCTTCCTGGCTTTTGATCTTTTCATTTGGTTTTGACCTCCTTTGCTTTTGTCTGCTTCTCTGAAAAGTGGCACCACTGCTGCTTTCTCCATAAGCCTGTGTTCGGTCTTCTCTCTGGTTTTTACATATTAGCCATTCGTAGTATTTTGGTTTCTTTCTATTGTGTGTGTGCTTTCCTGGCAAGAGCAAGGAGCTTGGGCGAAAGTCATGCTTTTATTTCCAGTTTTACCAGAGTTAGGTGCTTGGTTGCTGGATGAGGAACTGAAGGTAAGTTTACCTCAGTTCATTCATAGAGCAGCTGAGCACATTTTTACCTGCCTATGGAAGCAGCATATGCAACAATCCAATGTCCTAGAGAGACTGTAGAGCATGCCCAGTGCTGCTGTTCTGTGAAAAATTGAGTTTCTAAACTAACAACCTCTTCTGAAGTTTTTCAGAGGCCTATAATTTTGGTACTTTGTCAAGAAAATGAGCAATCCTCCCTCTATTCCCCTTCCACTTCCCCAAAAGAGAGAAAGAGCTAGCCACAAACCAACCAAAAGCCACACCCTTGGTATGAGGCAGCCCGTCTGCCACATCTTAAATTCAGCTACTTCCCATTTTAGAATTTGTCAACAGGATACTTTCAAAAAGTATTTTAATATGGACTTCACAAGTTATTTTTTTCCTAGTCTTACTTTCAGGCATGACAGCGTCATTTTCAGAGAATCTGTTTTTTGCTTCCACATAAAATTGGAGAAAAACACTTGTATGAAATCTGTG
The DNA here is from genome assembly GCA_013400375.1 of Thinocorus orbignyianus. Classification (NCBI taxonomy): domain Eukaryota; kingdom Metazoa; phylum Chordata; class Aves; order Ciconiiformes; family Thinocoridae; genus Thinocorus; species Thinocorus orbignyianus. The sequence goes on from VXBW01004283.1 coordinate 571,157, forward strand.
ACCACTCTGATACTTTGGGAAATGTTTCAAGCAACCGAAAATAGAGTTCTTCTAAGATGTGTCAGATCCTTAATTACAGGCAGAGTTCCAGGCTTGGTTATAATAAATGTAATTATTCCCTCCCCTCTCAATTTAAATTAAAAGCGAGTAAATATAAATAATGTCAACCCAGCTGTCCCTCAGTGCTGTCCTTATTTGGCTAACGTTGAAAAGATGGTTAACAATGCAATTAGTTTAGAAGAGGTCCTAAAACTTGAATTTCAGGTTATGTATGTGAACATACCTAGCTGAAACAATATGAAGGTAAACTAGAACAGGAACACTTGTGGTGGTGGTCAGTTTAACAAAACCAAAAAATGATAAAAAACCAACGAGAAGTCAGACCTGTTGTATTAAGAGAAGTATTCATAATCTATTTGACCTGAATTGCTATCATGTCTTCCACTGTTTTGCAGTTTTGATGAAAATGTTCCTTCTGCTTGAATTTGTTTTGTAACATTATAAATAATTACTGAGGGTTTTATTTATATATTTTCATGGAGTTTGCAGGGAGAATTCTGTAACTCCTAGCAAAACTTTTTTAAGAAGATACAGAAGCAGTTCATTATCTAACGATGAACAGTTGGCATCACTGCTGTTCTGCAGCTTGTCCTCACTCCTGATGCTTCTCAGAGCAGTTGCTGGCTGTGGGGGACAGTATTCAAGTGACTGCTCCCTCTTGCTTTCTGCTCTGTAAAGCAGAAGGGCTTGTATTCAGATGAGTGTTTTTAATGGATCCATTCACAAGTTACGTGTCTTCATGCCAGAGCATAAATTTCTTCAGGGCTGCATGTGCTCTGAGTTTCACAGTCAGGCTTTCAGATGACAAAACTCTACATCCCTGTGGAGGGAGATTGTTGTGTTCGCACTCTGGGACTGCCCCAATGACATAAACTGTATGTCTGACAACTAGTTTTACATAGGAGAGAGAGTTCTAGAGGCCTTTATGGGTCGAGTAAAAGTTTTCTTGTCATCATTCCTCTTGTGAAGACAATGGTACAGTTTTTAGTGTCTTATGCAGGTGAAGGGATGCAGCTTCTCTGGTGTGCATGACATACTGCCTTGTCCCGTTTGTGTTTTTAAAAGTCTGTGTGAGGCAGTTTAGTTTTCTAAGGGAGCCAGCAAAAGGTTTGATGTTTCTTAATTGATTTGAGGCTGTTTTCTCTGGGCATGAGACACAATGAATCTTAAAAGGAATATGGGAGACTAGCTCAAAGACTCAAGGGAGGAATCAATGTAGAGTGCTGCTTCTCCTTCGTTTATCATTGTACTTCATTTGAAGCTTACAGTGGCTGTGTTGAAGTAGTTACCCTTCTTGGAGGGGAGTTTCATCCCCATCTTGATGAAACATATTTGGTAGTTCCTGTAGCAAGCAGAGACCTCTGCCAGGTCTGCCAGTCATTGCTAAAAGACCATTGATAGAGCTCTGGCTGTTGGGGGAGATTCTGGTAAGTGGACGTTTTGATACTCGTGTTTTAAGTTCCCCGATGCTGCAGTTCCAGTCACTGCTTATGGTGAAATCATGTAACCAGTAAATTATTTACAGAGGCAGGGCAAGATTGGCAGAGGTGCCCTCATTGTGAAGTGAAAGCTCCCTAAAGCAATGAAACAATAGAGAGCAGAATTGGAGCAGAATTTAAATGAAGTAAAGATTTTGTGGCAGCCAGCCGGAGAGCTGGCTGGGTTTTCTGAAGTACTGGCTGGGTTTGTCTTCATAATCTGATACTGTAGCCCCGGAAGCTTGTGGAGCTCTCTGGTTTTGTCTGTAAGGTGACTAAAATGTGTGATTGTCAGAACATCTTCTACTTCTTATAACTCTCTATTCTTCACAAACAGTAATTGATACTTTGCCTTGTTTTTCTAATCTTAACTATGTACTGTGATTTTTTTTTTTTATGATTTTGTTGAAAGTAAGCCATTATTCTATAGGCAACATTTGGTTTCAGAGCTAATATATACCACTGAAATAAATTATACTATTTTTTCTGACTTGTTATAGAATCATAGAATCCTAGAATGGTTAGAGTTGGAAGGGACCTTAAAGATCATCGAGTTCCAACCCCCCTGCCATGTGCAGGGACACCTCTTATTAGAGCAGGTTGCTCAGATGTCGTGGCTCATGTTTTAGATAAGACTAGGTAGTCAATTTTTGAACATTTTTGTGTAACTTACCATCTTGTGTATGTAATACACTCTCATGAGTGAATTACCTGTCTGTTCTTAACAGCTGCAACTGAGCAGTATTCTTCATAACTAGAAAATGCTTTAAATCCTTTCAGCTGAACCCAGTCATCTGGTGGCACAGAATCCCTGCATTTCAGTGGTTAAGAAAGGTAATATCTGTTTCTGATGCTCTTGTAGAACGTAGGGCAAGATGAAAACTTAAGGACTGGTATGTAAGGTAAGCAGCTAACTGGAAGCAAAGGTTAATTTTCACTTGAATGGGTATAAGGGAGAAACCCAGTAGAAAGAAGCAATGGTATTTTAAGGTAAATTTCCAAAGAACTTAATTTTGGTATCTTGTGTATTTTTGCTGTATTATCTTTTTTTATTATAGTTTGATGCAGAATGGTGCTTGCCAGGGTCAGTGCCAGCATTGTGATTCACAGAAGGTGTTATACTTCCGTCATTTATACCATTTTTGTCTTAGGGAGCAGTTTGTGTTCATAGAACAGATTCATTGTTACCTGAAAAGTCAAGTATCCCATGAGATAGTCTGTTACTCTGTTCCAAAGGTTTAATACACAGTTGTAGCTGCACTTTTTAGATAGATCAATTTTATCCAGATATGTATTTCTCTCTTCCTTCTTCCCTTCTTCTCCTTTCCCCTGCACTCTCCTTCCCCGCTCCCCCCCCCCCCCCCCCCCCCCCCTTTTTTTTTTTTGTTTCAGGGCAGATAGAAATGAATTCTCTATGGAGATGGCATTTAATGTCACTTTAAAGATGCCATATAAATATGTAATTATGAATACAGAATTTGATTTTTTGCACAGGGTTGCTTTTTAGAAAATGTCTACAAGTAATGATAGCTGAGTTTTAGTCAGTAGGTGCCTGTCGAGGTAGGGAGAGGCAGAAGAGTACTTGCAATTCTTTCCTTACTTGTCCCCACTTATTTGTTGCATTCTGGCAAGGGTGCTCAGGAACCAGGTTGGAGACTGCAGTTCATGGAGCTGATGATTTAGTCATCCTTCTACAGCAGCAAGCCATTAGGAAGTATCTCTCTCCCAGCTTCTCTCCTGCTTGTAGCTATGTGTTCCTCGCTTTCCGTTGCTCATCCAGAACAAAACCCCTCATTAAGCAGCTTTAAGTCATGAACCTGGCAGAAATTTAAGGCGTGTGTTTGTGGGGCTATTGACCTAGTTTTCTGCCAGACTGATGAGTTACAGCAGCTCGTGGGGGCTCCTGCTGTGGGTCAGCTCCAACATTTGTCAAATAGTGGGAATGTGCAGAGCTTTTGTACCGTGCTTTGAAATTTTCAATGTTACTGGCAGTTATTGTCAGAAGGAAATTTAGCTCTTCCTGCTCACTGTATTTATTCAGGAACTTCAGGACTGTTAGATGTTGAAACAGTATCTTTGTATGTGCTTAGGTTGTGTGAGTGGCTAGACTCCTTAATACCCCACATCTATATCCTATTTTAAATTTAAAGAGCCTGTGACATTTCTCTCTGCTGCAGAATGGGCTGTTTTTCTTCTGTCATGTTCTTGCACAAAAGTTTCATAGCTGGCTATCTAAACTCAACCCATTAAAACATGCATCAGACTGATGGACATAATTTAGGTCTGTCTATAAAGCATGATTCTTCTGAATATGAGATGAATGATTGTAACAATAGAGAATATGATAATTTCATAACTGAATGTTTGAAATGTTAAACTTATTGTAGAATTTTGTAGAATAATTTAGTATTTATGTAATGAGCAAAATGGCTTACAAGGTGTAAGCAGACAAAATAGATGCTTAGTAATGCCCAACCAGGTGATAAACTAGTTATTTTTATGACTTGCAGAGAAAAGTGCATCAGTTGCTGTCTATTTTTCCTGAAACAACTAATTATCAAATCTGAATTTCCTTCATCTACAGAAAAAATTGCCTACTTTTTCATATTTTAATAGCCATTTACGTTAAGTAGGTTGAAATGGTGTTCTGAGTAATCAAATACCTTTTTATCTTTCATTATTGTCAAAGTTCATTCTCATACAACTAATTTAAGGTCATTTTGTTGTGATACAGTGTAATTGTCTTGCTTCATAATCTGTCTTTATACATCAGCTCTGTTTGAAACCCTCCCTCTTCACAGTGCCTTTACCTTATCTTAGAGGAAGACCTGAGATGTTTGCATTGGACTACAGTACAAGTAGTCTTGAATTTCATGGATGCTTGTGTGTGAGGGAAGGCAAGTCTGATTATTGGCAACATTTCAAATTCCAAAGTCCACTGGTATTTGTCCAGGTCATTAGGAATGAAGTTACTCAGGGTCAGCACAAAGAAGGACGTAACGGATTTACGGCTAAGAAATGGCTCGGAAATGCCTGTGCGAAGTAATTACACAGGGGAAGTTGTATGGGAATAGGAAGTCCGAAAAGGCCAAAACTGGTTAGTTACACTATTTGAGGATAATCCAGGTAGCTGTGACTAGCAGGCCCATCATTTTTCTTTTCTGCTTGAGTGATGGTTGCCCAACAATCTGGATCTGGTTTTTGGTATTTTGGTGTGGGATTGGTGGTTTGGGATTTTTTTTCACCACAAATAAATTTCTGTTTTCAAACACATAATTAATGGTAAATTTTGCTACTTTTTGCTTGACTTCTAGGGGCTTCCAAAAGCTTATGAGTGATGAGTGTAAAATGATTTTCAGGAAGTAAATCACATTGCTGGTAAATAATCCAATTAAATTTTAATGCAGAGAATGTACGGATGTCTAATTTCTCTGGGACAGCTTCTATCGTTCATAGTTACTGAAATAATGAATGTTTTCTATGTAGTTTATTTAAAGGGATCTTCAGAGAACCTCTTTGCATATTCTGTCAAAATATATGCAGATTTATTTCCCACAAGTCCATTCACTGAGCTATCAAAAATGTATTAAAGCACTTCAAAAGAACTGAGCCAAGTGAAGACTTTGTGTCCTGAAGTGATACCAGAAACATCGCAAATTCTTCCTGTTTCTCATTTCTTTGAGAGGAAAATGGGGATTTCTTCATCTGTTGGTGGACGTAGTCGGTAATGGGTTGCAGTGAAATAGGTGGTGTCGCCTTTCAGCTCCACAGAGGTGAAAGAATGAAGTGCTGTGGAATTTACTCAGCAGAAGTTTAGTATAATTTACTCTTCTTCATACCTTTCTGTACTGTAATTACTCAATACAGGACAAGGTTACACCTTAAAGTTGCAAAAAATTCCCATAAAACCACTGTGACAATCAAGGCAATAATTTTAGAAATAGTTGCCCCGTGAAAGCGTTCTTGGTTTTAATTCTTGGAAGTGTGGATGGTATCACACTCAGTTAATGAAGCAATCAGTTGTCAATGACAATTATCTCTGTTTTCTAACAGTCCTCCAGTCAGCATTTGGTGAGCACAAATTTCTGTTTCAGTGATCTGACTGTTGACTCCAATGTAATTGTTTCTTTGTGTTTGTAGGCGTCTTAGATATTTGACTTGCTCTTGAAGGAAGCAATGAAGCCTGGAGTGCAGTACTGTGACTGCTGAAGTTAATCTAAACCTTGAGCTGCCAGGGACCACCTTTCTTGAGTTCCACCTGCCTCCCATCTGCCCCTGCCCTGCTAACCACTTGGCCTTGCTTTCTCTTCCCTGCCAACACCAGTGCTGTGGTACGCAGTGAAGACCCTTCAGAGAGCTGACTTTTCAAAACTAAGCTCCCCCTGCTCTCCCAGTTTATTTTTTCCCCAGATTGTCTCTCTGAACTGGTTCACTGTGCAGTTTCATGAGTGTCAGCTCTGGCTCAAGAGAAACAGCAGTAAACAAGGGAGGGGGAAAAGGCAAAATGGTGCTAATCCTACTTCAGTTTGGTTTAAGAGGTAGTGTAATGGCCCCAAGAGAGAAAGAGAATTATCCTGGATTACTGAATAACAGGGTTGTCTGGAGTTATTGAGCAGCTGATTAGAAAAAAATCTTTGTCTAACCACAAGTGGTCCATGGAGCACAAGAGAGTTGGTAGTTCACAACTGCTGTGTAAAAAACGTATTGAACAATTTAAAACTGCATTGCCTCAATTAAAAGCTTGGCTTAAGGGTTGATGTTTTGGGAAACCCTTGTCTAAAGAGAGAGCAATGTCTTTCTTTCATCCTCTATTCCCATTGGTAGTTTCCTTGATTTATGGGGGAGAAGGAGGTTCATTTAGGGCTTGACTATATTGTGCTTTTTAGTGAGCTTTAGGGCAGACCTTTTCTGGCAAAGGGAACCGAATAGGTTTGGGCTGGTTTTGTGTGATAAACTGAGTTTGGTTATCATCTTTTGAATTTCTGCTGTCATTTCTCTATTTTTTTTTTAACATCTATTTCTGCCACTGGGCAAATAGCAAGTGGTGGGAATGCATAAGTGTTGGGTTTTTTTCTCCTTTTTTGTTTTGTTTTGTTTCCTTTTGTCTTATTTTGAAGGACCCTGTTTCTACTTGAAGCATTGCTTTGTGATGCTTCTCAGCCCTTCTTTTTTGTTTCATGTGGGCCTCCCTAGAATGCTTAAATATGCTAATCCCTGGCAGCAGGAGGGTGAAGGCTTTTTAAACTTTTTGGGTTTGTAAGCCTTTGGTTACTTAAGATAAGAAAATGTAAATAATAACAATATATTAATGATGTGCATAATTATTTGCTGAGAAGTATACTGCAGACATAGATTGCTTTTGAAAGACTTATAGAATAAGATGGGAAAGATAGGAGACATTTAAGCAGCAAACTTGCAGAGCTCTAAAACTGTTTCTAGTTCTAATGCTGAATTTGATGTCTTTTAAAGTTATAGGTGATGAAAAAAGCTAATATTGTTGCTGTTCTTAAATAAAACTGCTTGTTTAAATCATGTTGTCAGTACAATTTTATATAAGCTTATACTTAACCGATTTGTAATTTAAAGATTTCCTACTGAAGAGCTGATTGTGACTACTGTTACTCTGTGGCTTTGCGTCATGTTTGGATAAGCTGTAAGCATCACATACAGAAGAATTTGCAAGTAATATGTTAAAAACTTGAGATTTTTAAGAAAGTAATTTGCATTTAGGAAGAAAATAAAGGACTGATACAAACTTACTTGCTGCTAGAGAGCTCTTTTATTTTTAGGTATCTTAGTGTGAGACAGAAAAAAGTGAAGAAAATAGACTATTGCCTTTAGCCCTTTGTGATCTATGACTCTTTCTAAATATCAGGTTCAAAATTGTTCCGTGGTGCACATAAAATGGAAAATTAATGAGTCCGTAATGTTTAGCGTGAAGTTTAGGAAATGCTTATGTTCTACTGAATACTGGTCTTCAATGTTAAGCCATACCAAGACATTTATCTTGTATTTGTAAGAAATGGCTTTGATTTGCATGAAGTCAGATTTTTCTTGGTGCTTAATTGCTTTTGTATAAAATAATGCTTTATAACAGACTTCTATACAGTTGTATAATTCTTTTTTTTATGCAATCTGGTAAACAAATGTTTTTGGTAGTGAATTACAGGCATTTTTAACAGGAGCTTACATGTACTAAGGCTATAATTGCCTATTCCAGCCCTAGAGAAAGATGTCAATCTCTTCAAGATTGAGGGAGGTCATTGGTAGCAGAATGTTTTGTTGCTGCTGTTTTTAATTATTTCATGCCATTAACTTCCCAAAAAGAATATTGATTAATGACATAAAAGCATATTGAATGGTGTTTAGAATTTCAAATTACTTGACATCCATATTTGCTTTTTAGTTGGGTGAAGCCCATTGTTGCTTTTTTATGAAAGTGGTGGTTGGATACAGATGTTTTCTTTTTAAAAATGGTTGGTACACGTGTGCGGGATAGAATAGGATGATGAAAAGGAGAAATTTTCGGTACATATGTGTGGAAGAAAAATTTCTAGAAAGTGGGGTTTTTTTTGTTTTTCTTTTTTAAAACAAATCTCTATAATCTCTTACTTGGAGAGTCCTAAACTGCTGATGCTTAGAAGCCATAAAATTGTACTGGAAAATATTAGATGTTTGTGTGTCTAACATCTGAAACTGGTCAGTATTGGAAGTCACCCAAAAAACATATGCAATGTAAGTGTTGAGTTTCAAAAATATTCTCCTGTATTTCTGGCACCAAGTGAATAGCTGGAGAGAAATTCATGTAACAGCCTGAACCATTTTCATACCCTGAGCAGTCAGCTGACTGAAATGCCTTTAACCAGTGGGATAATCCTTGTAGATGATGTGCATTGGGTCATTGGCAAAACCTTTTGTCTCATACTGAAATAAAGGTCTTGTGATCATTTTGCCTATATATTAAGAATGTCGTGAGGTCAGTGTCATGCATTTTCCCTGCCTACTATATGTAAAACGTTACCCAAAGGATTTGTGCTATGAAAGAATGGTGATAGAACTAAATAAGAAGTGCAGTTTTCCAAAGCACATCATTGCCCCATGAAGAAAAAAGACTGGGAAGGTGAATGGCCTTAATGTGAAGCTTCACTTGTATGGTGTGGTTTTTCACCGTGTTGTCACGTAGGCACCAGGTGCCATCCTGGCTTGCAGAGTGGGGAGGTCCAGCTTCCTCACAGCTCCTTCACTCTGCTGCTGCTGCTCCTGCTGCTTTTCTGCTTCATTACCCTGATGTGGGCATTGTTGATGCCTTTTCACTGTCAGTCCCTCAGCTTTATCCAGAAGCTACTTTAGTGTACCTAAAGGAAAATGTCTTTCACCTCTCTTCTCCCAAAATATAGCCTACACAGCAAATACTCAGTGGTGTGATTATGGAACTATGTTCAGCTGTACCGTTACAAAGGCAGATTTAAATGAAATCCAGACTCAAATTTTAGTCCAGTTTGGTGAGAAAATGATAAATGGAATAACAGGTTTTTCATGATAGCAGCTTTCTAAATTACAGGTTGCTGGATATCGTTAAGAAGAGCAAACATTTCCGTCTCCTCCGTGCTGTTCATTACGTGGAATTACTGTCTCTTCTCAAATATCCTTACATACAAATCCTTATTTTTGCATTTCACAGGTGTTAATTTGTATATATTTCATAGTCTGAAATTAACAATGTGAGATGGTGATGTTACTGCAAACCTTTCCTTAAGTACTGTACAGCGGGTTGCTAACTTAATTTAAAATTAGTGATATCTAATACGCAACATCATTATCTAGGTATAAATGTGGTTTTACATTTCAGCTGATAGCAGTGTTATGCGCAAATTGAAATATCATTTGTGATTAATGCAGGAACGGATTGTCACAGCAATGGTAACCTAGACAGTGCTTTACCACTTCTGGGCGGATGGACTTCTTATCTGCTGCCTTCTGGCGTCTCTTCTCTTGAACTCTTTGCCCTCCCTTCTTGTACTCTTGGTCCACACTGCTTTGTTTGCTGTTTGGATTTCCCACAGTCTGTTTGTGCTCTTCCTGCTGTATTTAATTAAATGTTTTGCCTTTGTGAAATTATCCAAATGTAGTGCTTCATTGAACAACATGCTATGAAATGCCTTTCATAGGAAGCAGAGGAGTCTTGCCAAATGTCAGCTGCAGAGACCTGCACCCATCTTCTGCCTCTCCCAGCTGCAGAGAGACGTTGAGTGTTATCTATAGCGTTTATTGTGACTCCTCTTTGTGCTTGTTGAAGCTTATCCACATCTTTTATTGGGTACACTCTCTTGCTTTATCTCTGTTCAGTCATACATGATCAAGCAGAAACCTTCTCCCTTACCTTTGGGAAGAGCTTGCTCCGTTTGGACAAGGCTTGCCTGGGTGGAGAGAGCAAGTGCCAGCCCTAACCTAGGATTTACTAGGTATGCTCATTAGATATTACAGACAGAATGTAGCCTTGTCTTTTAATGTAAGCTTTGAAGAGTATACTTACTGTGTCTATATAATTTATGACTTGTGCTGAGAACTGCCTTCAACATGAGATAGTAAAGGGAGTAAACTTCCTACGTGTTCATTTTGAGCTCAGAGTTGGCATTGAGCCTGAGGAGATGGGATTCTTTGTTGGTCCATCACTGATCATTTACTGCAGGTACACTTTTCAGATGGAAGTTGGCTGCCAGCAGGATCTGACTATGATTTCATGCAGGGTGTCTCCTGGGCATGAGTCATCTCTTTGAAAGGGAATGTTTTAGGCCTTGTTAGGAAGGATTTGGGTTATACCTTGCAAAATGATAGTAGGTCAAACTCAAATTGTAATTTTAATAAAGTTTGCAAATTATTTTAGAGCAAAAGTGCTATTTCATTCCAAATAAGTAAACCCCTGACACAAACAGGAAAATCCTACTCTGTATCTAGATGAGACAGATCGCTTTCTGTGCATAATTCATTATATTCTGGCTTTTTTTTCCCCTTTGACTGGAAGCTAAATGTAGCTGCTTCTGCAGCTTGCAAGCAGAGAAACTGCTGTCTGTTATATAGTTAGGTTGTACTGTAATCTGGTGTGTGTATGTGTGTTAAAACAAACTTGTAGTCAGAAAAGGAAATAGTTTATGGATATGAAGCATGAAAATTATTGTAATCTAAAAAATGTGGAAGTATGAATTGGACATTATATTCTCAAGCAAATGATACTGAGTAGTGTCACTAGCGTTGTGGTGTTTCTTTAGTTGAGAGCTTAGATACTTGTTTGAAGGAAGCATCTCTTCTCATCTTGTAGGTCTTGATTTCTGTTGATTTGTCTTATCAGTGATACATAAAAAAAGAAATCGGGACTTTACTTCTGATTTCATTTTCCCCCAGATACTAAATAGGTAGCTAGATTTCTAACAATTTAAATTGTAAGGGTTTCTTTTGCATCAAAAGTTAGCTGACCTGGACAGCACTATATGTAAACTTTGTTAATTGTGTTATTGTTATCAGCGTTTGCTTTTGTTGGAGAAGAGTCGAAGTGACATTGGATTAGCTCAGATGAAGTCTGGGCTATACGATATTCCAGAATGTCTGTTTGTCTCTTTATTTTGGAAGCAAAAGCCCTGCTGTCAGGCGCAGCTTTGCCCGCGGTTCTTGTCGGTTTGATGAAGGCTGTTTGCGGTGCTGGAGAGGCGTCTGCAGCGCCGGGGAGCTGCCAGGACCTCATTAAGCGCAGCTTGGACCCCAGCCAGGCATTCAGGGCAGGGGAGCCTCAGCATTTTCTCTCCCAGCGAAAAGAAGCCCTTCAGAAAGGGAGGGGAAGAAAGAAAAGACTGCTTCGCCCATCAACTACTGTGTTTTCATTGTGCTAAAGGGGTTAGCTAAGTTCTTGGAAATAGACTGAGGCTGTAACTCCTGCTAGCTGTTGTAGAATTTGAATGTGTTCCCTCCTGTCCATTGCCTTTTTCCTTTGCGTTAGTGACACACAGTCACTGTAACAGGACATTCAAAGGTCTTCCCGTACTCTTAGGAAAAGGGACTTCTCTTGTTCTGTACTATAAATCAAATGAGAAATAAAACATTAAAGATGTAAACCTTGCCACCTTAGAATAAAGGTGGTTCAGCTCTCACGTTTCTCATTCTTTGCAAGCTGTAAATTGTTTTCTAAAAATATTTTAATCCATTAATTTTCTTAAGCTATAAATTGCTGAAATCAAAATTTCTGTAAGGCATAAAGCTATTTTTTTAGATAATATTAAAAGTTATATTCTCTGTATCAGTTATGGGGAAAGTATCAGGTAATTTGTAACTTTGGTGAAATTGTAACTGAGGCAACTGTGTTTTAACAGATCAAAAAAAGAATGCTTTCTGAAATTAAGTTCTGCTAGACAGAAAAATTTTCAACTCTGCTGCCATGTTTTTCCTTCTGTATTTAACCTGTAATATTCATCTGAGTAAGGTTTAAGGCTTTCTAAAAAACACCATAGCTCTGAGCAGCACCAATATAAAAAGTGTTTCATTTAAATGCTGCCTTGCTGAATGTTTTGAACAACTAAGATATAAGACTTTGCCCAGAGATATCTGTGCAAAGACAACCCAGAATAATTTAGTGTAGCTGAGTCATTGTAATGTGCATTGGTTTTAGCAGTGGGCTGGATGAGTGTGTTACATGGATGTGTCTGGATCTCTCCTCTGTGTTTTGCTTGTATTTTTACCCAAAAGTACCAAAGAAGATTTGAGGAGTGGGGAAAGGGAAGCGTGAAAATGAGTTACAGCCTGCTGCCAGCCAGGGCTGTCAACTGTGAGAGGTACTGTTTGCTCATGTTAGCTGACTTGTTTTGCTAATTTGCAAAAACAGCTCTCTTCTAGACTTTTCTTTAGAAATTGCAGTCCCCTCATCAGTTTAATAGTTTATTTAGAAAAATGATGGCATTCTTAGCACAGCTGGTGAAACTCTTCTACCTGAAGAAATAAGTGGTGGCTTTTGTTGATGGTTGTACTGGGTGTATGGTAAAATTTACACAGTGCTGTTTGTTGGGAGAACAGAACCTGAAAATGAGTCAGAATATTCATAAAACGAACACATGGCCCCTCAGACTCCTCGGGATTTACGATCTCAGCAAAACCCCTTTGTGGAAATGCAGTAGACAGACTGTCATACAATTTACTGTTTGAGACCTGCCGTTATTCTTTTGTATAGCAGGGAGTATGTCTTGAAGGTATTTGTTACTGTTTTTCAGATGCTGGGCTTATTTAAGTTCATGGAAGTGCTACTGAATGAGATAAATTGTAGTGAAGGAGACTCTCTGCTGGTGAAACACTGCTGTTTGTACAGCTGCAGATCAGTTAATACAGACATAAAGAAGCAGGCCAGAATTGGGGGCTGAATAGTCCTATATTGTCTGAAAACTGTACACATCCCTAGTTAGCCGGGGGTGACTCTGAAGGAGGAAAGCAGCCTGTCCCATACCAGGTTGTTAATCATTTTCTGGGAGCAGGGCAATGCAAGCGACAGTACTGCTGAGTGGTTACAGTTAGCTTTTCAAACAACATTTGTTTTACAATGCAGATAAATTGTCTGCGTTGTCTGAAAGCAAATGTGCTTCTTGTTTGCTTTTTCAAAGCGATTTAGAGTTACTTGCAAAAAGGCTTGCCCAAGCTGATGGTGAGGCAGTGCAATGGTACTGTATTTTACTAGTGAGTTTTAGGATTGTGGGGAGAAAGAAGAGTAGCGAGGAATGATCACCAAGTAGTCAGCTGGCACAGCAGTGTACAGCTGGTACTTGAGCTAGAGGTGGTTGATTTCTCTGTAGGTTTCTTTTACAAGAAATGGTAGTTCTGCAAGTATTTTAAACAATATAGTCAAAAGCTAAACATCAGAAATATTGCTGTCTGAGCTGACAACTTAAGATTTTTCCCTCCACTCTAAAAAGTTAAGTTACTTTGAAAATTCAGCATGTTAATACTAGATGTTCAACAGTTATTGATAATAGAGTTTCTTTGTTTAATAGTGCTAGAGTGGCTGAAGTATAAAATAAAACTGAAAATTATCACTATTTTTCCTAAGCTTGAAAATGGCACATATGTTTCATATTTATCCTGAAATACCTCTCTGGTGGTTTAGAAGGTTGTAGCTCTCCTTGACATAACCTAAATCATGCTGCAGGTCCCAAGAGCCATTTTTGTGACCTGGGAACTCTACAGCCATAGGTCCTGCTTGCCATCTTTATACCTAAAATTAGCTGAGATAGTTAGAAGGAAGTAATTTCAATGAAGTTTCGCTTTTTTCCCCAAAATATGCACAAGGGAGAGGTGATTTCCTTGAACTTGTTTAGATCACATACACACACACACAAAAAAAAGCGTTACAGATTATTTGTATTGGTACTTGTTTTCATTTTTGTGAACTGGAGGAAAAAAGGGCTGAATCTCCAGGGCAGAATGATGTTACTAGTATGTAACCATAATGCTATTTGAAAATCAAGGCTTGCTGACATCTGTGCCTGCCATAAGCAGATGTAAACTGCTCATCTTTCCTTGAGCTTCCTGCCATTTCATTCAGGCCAGGAAGGTACAAAAAGGTGCAATAAATATCAGAGGTTCACCTTGGAACGGAGGGATGGCTTCTATTCAGAAGAGGATTAAGCAAGAGCTGGATGTGTGTTGTCTTAATTACTTTCAGAATAGGGACCATGCCAGAGAATACCGTCAGGAGTTTTCATTGTTTTTTCTTCCATGTGTTTTTTTGCAATGGGGATACAATGGTGAACTGGTGCATTTTAATGGAGTGTTAATTTTTACTTGAATATAATAATGACTGTTATAATTCATAGTGGTATCTGAAACAATCTTTTGGTTGTTCTTGCTTCCATAAGGCTGAATTTCCCGCAGAACAGTGGAACCAATGAACAAAATTCACAATAATTTGTCATTCATCACTGGATGGCTGTATAAAAAATATGTCAATGGTGCCTTTAGAGGTAAAACAACCCAGGCTTAGTTTACAATGTCTATAGGACTTTTAAAAATTTTCTTGTTATAATTTTCTACGATTTTGACTCAAGGATACACAGCCACTTCTAAAATTGGCATCCAGGTAGTTAGGCGGAGTTGATAAGCAGCGGGTATATACTCTGGATGCAGTGTAACGAGTCAAAGAGCTGGGCTACCAGAGAAATATTCCATGAAGGGCAGAATTCTGCCTCTGCTGACATAGGTTGCAAAACTGCTGCTGACTTGAATGAAGTCAGCCCTTGGGTTGTAAAGGGACTTGAATAAATACCTTGTGTAATACTTTTCTTGTTCTAGTGGCATTTCACACAGGCATTTTGGTGCATATGTCATGTTATTGATTGGGTTTTTTTGTTTTCAGAACTGCAAGAATAGGTAAATATATCTGAGTCTGTGTGGTCTTTGCAAGAGCAAATTCTGAGGCAGATGTCCCCCGCTAGTCTTCAGAGGCTTTGTAGGAGAGAGGCACCTTATAAAAAGCAAGATAGACATGGCATTATGTTCCATCTGGAGTACGAGTGTCTTGCATCAAGGAAGCTTCAAGAGCTGCAGTTGCTATAGCGATGCTTACAGTGATGTTTTTCAGTACTTATTTTCTCTGAACACATATAAAAAGTAAAGCTTAAGAAAATAAAAACTGATGACCTCAGACTCATTTAGCTTTAAATGGTGGCTTGTGTGGAATCTTTTAAATCGATTTATACATATCAGGAAAAATGTATAAAATTAAAAGAATGTCTGTTCTGTTCATCCTACTGCCAAGAGTAAGTTTTGGGTTTTAATCGACGAAATTCTTGATTCTTTTAAGATACTGCTTGTACTAGTGTAGGATTAGTGTTAGTGTATGCTTCAGGAGGAGGTGGTGGGGGTGTGCGTGTGTAGGTCCCGTATAATTCAATTGTTTGTAATGCTTTATGACCAGACACTGCTGTGAGGAGCTTATGTCTGATTTTAGATTAGAACACAGGAAGATGTTACGCATTACACACCTTCCATTTCCGCCCCTGTTCCATTGCAGCTCGTCTTGGTTGGGGAGCCAGTCTGGCTGTGCTGAAGAGGAGCAGAGACCTCTGCAGTGTTTTTCAGCTTCTGTCCTGACTTCACCTCTGGCTCCAACACTACTATTTGGCATTTGACTGGAATTTAACTTTATTACAATTTAAATAAAGCGCAAATGGTTACAGGTGTATTATAAAAAGTTGTAGAAGTGAGAAACATGGGTTAGATCTGGGGATATGACAAGCCCTGTCAGAATTGGGAGTGTCATGCTTGCCAGAGATCCTCTGAGAGTTGCTGTGCTGGTATTAAGTGGGAGGCACTTCTAAGTAATCTTTATTTCCCGTATCTTGTGTCTGATAAGTACATCTTTCTGTTGGAGCAGTTGTGGTGTCTCTCACCTCAACCCAGCATGCTTTCATTGAACTCTTAAGAAATTAGTATCCATGTGGTCTTTACTTTTCTGTCAAATTTGGTTTAAAAAGAAGGAAGCAAGCAGTTTTTTGTTAAGGAGGTAAAGGAGAACAGAGCCTTAAAAAAATCACTTTTACTGTCTCATGATCTGGTGTCTCTGGGTTATAAAGGAGACCTGGTTAAAGAGGGAACTTGTAAATTTTTGTGTAGGCATGATCCAAACCAATATGGGAAAAATTTCCACTGCTCTCTGTTCCTCCTGCAGCACCTTGCCTGTCTGTTGGTGAATACATACAGGCAGAGGCTCTTCCTGATCTGTTGGTGGGTTTGGCTGGCAGGCTCACTCAGGGGTCACCAACAAGGTCTTCCATAACAGGTGCTCATGCCAGTCACGTAACTGCAGCCCTGGGAGGTCTTCAGAATGTCCTTACCTTCCTTTCCCTAATTCTGTAATTACAGAGGTGTTAACCCATGAAATGGGAGAATGAATTGTGTCCCCTGTATAGGGACTTTGATAAGTGCTTTGTAGTAGCAGACAGCATAACAGTAACTGGGACAGTTATTTTAATATTTTTGATACATCCTTGGAAAGCCTGAATTGGTTCCTGTCCCGGTTTCTTTATAGTCAGATTAAAGACACAGAATAATGACTCAGGGTAGAAAAAATGCCAAAGTGTGTGTGTCAGGTCACAGGCTGAAGAATGCCAAAGATACACATCAGCTTAATGCTGCATGTGTTAGTAAGGGGAGTTTGTTGATACCTTTTTAATGGCTAAAAAAAGGGGAACTTACTTCTTAATTGTGGGCATGTATTGTGGTAGAAATGCATTTCAGCACAAGCTTGAGTGGAGAGAGTGACTTTGTGACATGGCAGCTGCTCGTGGGAATTGTGGCGTATGCATTACTGAGTGACCTAGAAAAGCTTTATTGGTACTTACTGGGGAAACTGGCATTTGCTATCAAATGCATCATGCAGGGAGCAAGCAAGTGCTAAGCAGATTGAAAAAAAAAAAGTGAGACTGAATGCTATAGGACTATGAAAGGAAAGATGGGAAGTATAATGAAGTTGAGCATTAAGCAGAGAAATAGCAAGACAGACAGGGAAGCTCAGTGCTTGAGGGGTATGGAAAGGGCATCGAAGGAAACACAATAATGAACTCTGCACTGGAAAAAACCTGCCTGTAACTTTAAATGTTGTGGGACGGATTCTGCACCCACTGTTCCGTTAGCTTTTAAAGGCCAAATACTACTATTGTAATAGTGGTGTTTTATGAGTAAACTCGGTGTATTCAGAGATTGTAGAGTTTAATTGTACTTATATTTTCTGTGTTTTTCATTTACAAGTTAGTAATTTTGCAAAGCCTGCGAACTCTCATGTCTTGTTCACATTCTTCTGTAATGTTGCAATACTCACAAACCTGATTTTCATATAGAAAACCAAATTCTTTTTGTTTAGGACCTGATTTACATTTTTCCTTTGCTTTCTTGTTTGGCTTGTATCGAATCAAAAGAGCTTCACCTGATGGGAGTGGTGGCTTTCTGCTGAAAGACTTAACTTCTGTCATTTTTGTACTCATTCATTGGGTAGACAAAGCTTAGTCATGACTGACTTAAATTCCTAATTTTTCATCCATGGAATGCTCTTATCGCTCCTTAATTCACAGTCACTGGCATGCTGTCAGTGATGGGAACAGTTGCGTGTTCCCTCTGTTTGACTTCCTTCATTTTCTTCTGGTATTACCCTACAAAGGTAACCGGTCCTGGATTTTTGTTTTATTCTTTTGTGTTCTGTTCTCTTTGCAGAGAAGAGGCTTAACGTATCTGCCCACATTTTCATTATTTTACTTCCAATTTTGCACTGATAACCATGTTGCACATCCTTATGGTCCAGTGTTCTCAGAGAGCACTTACGTCATACTAATTGGAGGGGGTGAAAGGATTAATGAAGCTGAGCATGAGCTGCTTTTTTCTCCTCTGTGAAATCAGACTGATTCTGTTGTTGGGAGCTTCTTCAGTTCCTGTTAGTGTTTTCTGGTCCCTGAATAATACAGTGACGAGGTAATGTTAAAACCCACATCAATTGAAGTATTTCCTGTTTTCTCATCCTCATTGTCCTTGGTGACATGAAACTATGATTTAGAAAAAAACCAAGATATAACGGAAAATGAAGCTTTAAAAAATAAAGGTATGGATTAGCTGTTGAGTTAGACCTTCTTAGCAATCTTGTATGGATGATCTTTAAGGTCCCTTCCAACTCTAACCATTCTATGATTCTAGGATATGTAGGAGAATTTCAAAAGCTTTTATATAAAGGTGAAAAAAGCTTGTGGTGGGGCAGAGACAGCAAGCAAGATTTGGTGAGTAACCACATTGTAAACAAAGAAGCTGAGGATAAAACTGTCATAAGCTTCTTTTCTTTAACTACTCTGCCTCATTCAGACAGAGCATTTGAAAACTGTGAATGGCAGTTGTTTCATCTCCTACAGAGGATGTTCAAAGACCTTTAAATCCCCAGAAGGTGAGGGAAGGAAGACAAACTAGAGAAAAAGCAAGTAGGGGAGGAATAATCTATGTAATCTAATTGCTTTGTGGAAAGCCATGCTTTGAATAACCGGTGCATATTTATACTTCTGTAGTTACCCCTAGGCAGTCTGCCCTCTCTTGACTAGCTGTGAAATTCTGACTTTGGCTTCCTCTTCTGAGATACAGAGGCCATATCAATAGCTGGAATCTGCGATCAAGGTGATCCTGTTTTTCTCCTTGTACAGGAATCATAGGATTCAATATGTAATTCCAAATGATACAGACTAAGCCAGTGTTAAAGCAAAACATATGCAGCAAAAAATGCCACAGCCATACTTCTGATAACAACATACAGCGCTACTGTCTGCTAAAATTGCTTCTTTTACCAACTACCAGAGGAACACACTCAGTTACTAGTCTTGAGTTTGCTTCACTGTCATCTCAAAGGAATGGTTTTATCAGATGAATGAATGACTATTGTAATTTCCTTCCACATCTGAATTTTCTTTATGGTTGTATCCAGTTGGAGTGATGCACACGTTCTCCCATTACCATAATAAAGATGTCGAAAGAACATGATGCTGAAGTGTTTGCAAGATGTTGGTAGAAAACTAATGACATTTCCTGATCTTTGGTAAGCAGTGCTGTGAACACTTCAGCATCTTGTTAAATGCTGGGTTTTGCTGCTTTCCTGTTCAATAGTAGCTCAGTCTCCAGCCAGAACAATGATTCTTATAGTCTTAAGGAGGAAGTGTTTGGGCATAACAAACTACTTGAATGCTCTTTAATAACAAAGACTCTTCTTTTGTGGAGGGCTACTGGAAGTTTATATTTTGCAAATTTTTCTACACGTGAACTGTAAAACTATGTGAAAGGATTTTGAAGATAAATCTGTAACTTCCAGATTGTTCATTTCTTCTCTTTATGTGATTTTAATCCTAGCATCTTATAAGACATAAATTTTGGCACCAGTTGAGTTTTTAGGAAGATTTGGGGAGAATGTTGAAAAGTCAAACCTTCACTGCTCAGCATCCTTAGCTCTGAATGGCAGTGTTCTGTAATTCTCTCAACTTGTTCATTTTGACAGGTTTTACTGTAAGTGGAGTTTATAACTTTAGATTTTCTAAACCCACATGTAGTTCATATTCCGTAAGTTTCATTTTTAAAAAATGTATAATAAATAAAATAATGAGTTAATATCACACTATCCTGCCATACCTTTCTCTGTGGCAACTGTGGAGCATTCCTAAAAGCACTCTCCAAGTAAGCTAGCTGTCTACAGTCTATGATAATCAGCTGTAATGGCACATAGGCAGCTGGTTTGCTAATCCTTTGATTGCAGTATTAGTTTGTCTCAGAGATTCTGAAAACCTGTCTGATCCTGTAAACGTGTTTAGTGAATATTGTAGAATAAATTATATCTTGCCTTAAGACTAAAGCACATATTCAGGTTATGAGTTGTGTATTTTTGCTGTGCTTCTGGGTTTTTCCCTTTTTTGATAGCTATGTTTGTGTTTAAAAAAAAAAGAAAAAGACATGTCTGTTCTAAAACTATTTAGCAAAAAATGGGACTTAAATTCATTTAACATTTGAAGGATTTGTATTTTAATCACCAGGAATTGTTCTTATCTGGCTTATCACCATGTCAAGTAATTCAGACTCAGATCAGGATCTCATATTTAGAGAGAGATTTCAAATAGGATTTCCATTATACGAATCTATTAAAATACTTTGTAAGTGTGGCTTATATATAATATCTAGTATTCTGCACAACACTGTACTTTTGATAAACATAAATTTAATAAAATATATGTGAACATGACCTTTTTTCCATGTTTTACTTTAATTTTCATAAATTGAAGCCAATTGGCTAAAAAATAGTAATTTACTCAAAAAACCTGATCTGAATTTCCTTAAAGCTGCTTAAATGTTTACTGCAAATTATATTGCTTTCTAATGTTTCTAGTTCAAATTAAAGAAAAAAATGTTATTTTACTCAGTTCATAAATGATGACATTTCCACTAGTGACTGCCATAGCACTTAATAATTTTCTTTTTCTGTAGAGACATCTAAACCAATTAAGTCGGTGTCCGTGGAGTAAATATATATACCACATTGTGCTTTTGAAAGACTAAAGTCTTCCTAAAAAGTTGAAAATGTAGAGGAAGAAACTTCTTTATTAGTTAATTCTGCTATTATGAAACCTATTTATTTTTTTTGTTCATTGTTAGATGAGATTTGTCTTTGTTCCTTCCTTATTAGTCCTGGATGCCAAGATGCTATTTGTGCTTATTTCCTGCCCTTGCAGCATGTCTGGTTCAGAAAAAGCGTGAACTCCAAAAATCATGATCTGAAGTGTTTATCGAATCTGTGTCTTTGGCCAAGAGCTGCAGTGGGCATGGGGAAGTCCCCATGCAGTCTGGCTCTGTGCTCACCCCTGGAAATGCTGGTTGGTGATTTAGGCTCACTGGTGACCCAAAGAGCCTGACATTTTCTGCTCACGCTACCTGTTGTGTCTTGTGAGCTGTTTTAGCCCATGTTACCTAGAGTGTAGTAAAGGGTGAGGAGTTGAGATGGTCTTTGAACATGAATTGTAGTCATTGTCCTCAGGTGTGTAATCCAAAATACTAAGCAAGTTGATTATGCTATTTTCTGTGAGTCTGTATTTTGGGAGTGCCCTTTTACATGTTTCCTGTCATTAGCATCAACAAAGATAATTTAAAACAATTTTCTACTGTTTAAAATTATTTTGTTTCCATGTCCCCAGAAGTTTCTTTCTTTGGTGTGACGTACTGCTGTACGTGAAAAACAGTCTTTGAAACAAAAGTGTATTCAGTAATCTGAGCCTGTCTGCATGTACCAACCATACCCTTTTTAACTGCCTAAGTTTAGAAACCAGAAATTAATGAAGAGCTTGTCTTGACTAGACACTGATTTTTTTGACTATACAAAGTTTGAAAAAGTTGGCTTATAGTACCTTCTTAGCTGATGAAGTTGCTGTTGGTACAACAGAGATTTTAATGGCAAAGAATGAATGCATAAAGCCAATGTCTGAATTGATTTTAAGTAGTTGAGGGCTGTGTCCATAAATTTCTAACAAGTTAAGCACTGTAACACCAAGTAATATATGAACAGTGACCTCTGTTCAATAGGCTGATAACCTTGAAGTCTAGCAGAAGCAAAAGTCAATATTTTTGGGTTCAACCTGGTTCAGCAAACACCCATAAATACCTTTCGCTCACAATTCTTTCCATACCTTCCCTCAGTTAAGGAACACAGACAAGGAGTGTTTGAAGTGGGTCCCGAGTTCATGCAGCAGACCAGTCTCTTACTAGTCCTTGATAGTGCCCTGTTCTCCGCGTGAACTGGCTTTCACCTCGTGTTGGCTGAATTAAGGTGCCTGGGGAGCTGCCACGTTGACGGTGGTTTTGACTTGGGATGATGATGGTTTGTGGAATATTCCGTGCCATACCATTAAATGCTTTGAAAACAAAAACTTGAGATGTTTTTGAACTTAAATATGTATTCTTTGAGGAATTCTGAAAAGGTGAGAGGCTGTATAGCTTCCACCTTGATATGCTTTATGCTTTATGAGGGTCCCTAATTCCTGCCTTTTGCTCTTCTCATTTTTTTCTGACTTAAAGTCAGGGTCAAATAGATTATGCCTTTCTAGTCAATCAAATGATAATAGAATGTATATTACTGATGGCAAAACATGATTACGATTTTGGAACTTAATTTCCTTGTAGCTTCACGTCGTAGAATGTTTTCTAGTTTTCCAGTTTTCCAATGTTTCAGTGTGTTGCCAAAGGTGTTGAAAACCTTTAAAGGGAGACTTTGTGTAATATGCTGTAGAAGACAGGCTGTGTGGGTACTATCTTTCTCCAAACTGAAGCTACTGAAAAGCTTTTGAGAAAATGTTTTAGTAATACACGTGGTAGAAATGGCATCCCTTCTTGTTAGAAAAGTGAGTATATTCCATGTTTTAGGGGAAATCTAGTAACAGACTTTTGAAGGGAATCTAAAGTAGACACTGAAATAATCGATTTTGCTCTGGGAAGTTTGTTACATCTGAGTTTGAGGCAGAAATATCACATCATTAGTTTGCTTTACTGTTGCTTTTGCTGCAGAGTTTCCTGTGTTATTCCATGCAGATACTTCACTTTGACAGCCCAGATAAACAGAAGCCAGACGCTCATACCCAGAAAAAAATCCCTGAACGCCAGTCTAGGGTAAAGATAAAGAATTCAGGCTTTTTCAGTTCTGTGAATAGACACTGGCCACTGGAAAAGATTATGTGTGACTAAGGCTGTGATGATTTCTGTTGTGACAATTGTTAAACAGTAACATGAACATACTTATTTTTGAGGGTTTTTTAACATCTCTGAGTGGATACATAGTTGTTTAGGAAGTGAATAATATTTTTTCAAAATCAGAACAATTCTAGGTTTGTTAAAATTCTGTAATACACATACTAATGCTTTTGTAAGATTAAGTGTAGGCTGAGGTTTTTCCAGGAGACCTGGAGAAGTTGGATATCCAAAATCCTATTGAGTCAGTGAAAGCCAGCTACTTCCCTATGTTTTTCTAGAAATCTGGGCTTAAATGGCCTTTAGCATGAGTTGGAGTAATACTTAATAAAGTGAAAGATATACGTTAAAGTTGACTTACACGATACTGTTCGTTGAGAAGGTATCATTTTCTTTTGCCCAACATCATGAATCTGCAAGTAGATTCCTTCTGAGCTGATTCAGTTATGTGTAGAGACTGGAATTCCTGTTTGCTCATGGGGTAAAATAAACAATCATTACTTCTTGAGACAAAAAGACGGTGCAAACTGGACAATGTGATTTGAAGCCACAGAGATGCTTTCTGCCATGTGGACTCCTACAGAAAATCATTGTCTTCAGTTTTATTTAAAATTGTGGGATCTCTTAAGATTGTTGCAAAAAACCAAGCATTCAGAGTAGAGAGAAAATGGTTTTATGCTTTATACTCTACCAGTGTGCTTAGATTCTCCTTTAAGTGAGTGTTAAACATACTCCATGATTTGGCACTTTCATGGTATTTAGGGGTTTGATCGTATAAGTTTTATGCTAATTTACTTCAGCTTTCCAGTTTTTGAGCTTGACAGTTTTTTCAGAAGGCTATTTGAGTATGCTTGCACCCTTGCGTCTCCACATAGGACATGCTAGCTGGATTTTGCTTTAATATGGAATATGATGTTTTTGAAAATGTCTGTAAGCCATTTCCATAGGTTGAAGTCTGATGACAAATATGAGTATTTTAAAGCTAACAAAGTGAGTGCCAAAATGCCATGATGTTTTACTATTTTTACATTTAAAAAACCACAAAGCCTGCTATAATCGCTTGCTGCAAACCCTGTAACTGTTTTTTTAAGTGAACAGTTGTGTTATAAAACGTTGTCAGTCCTGCATAATCTAAAACTAAGATAATGCTAGCATTTTTTAACATACCAGAGTGGGTTTTTCACTGCTAATATGTGATATATCTAGAAATTTCATATTAGACAGATTGATAAGCTTCCTCCACTATCTGTGTGTTACATATATTTCATTTTAATTCTGTCTTAAAAGTCAGTGCTAATTTAGCATAGTGGAAAAAGATGAAAGGAAGAAACCTCTTGAATTAGATAGACTTACACAATGGAAACAAATGTCCTGACTGCGTACCAGCTGAACACAGCTAGAAAACAACGTTAAGGAAAATGCTGAATCATTGAGGGAAGCGGATTCTTTCTCTGGTTTAGATATCTACATTCTGGTGGAAATCTTTTAAGTTAAGGACCAAAGTGGCCTATTAGTAGCTTAAGTAGCAGTAGTCGAAGGTCAGCATATTAGGGCTCTAGTTGAGACTTCAGGACACTTGGTTTTAATTCTGTAGCTTGCCCTTCTCTGACCCTGGCTGAGTCAATGAGGTATATCCTCATCACAGATTCAGCTTGAATCTTGTACGTTATCAGCTGAAAAATGCATCAGCCTCTTGATGTAAACCATGAAACAATATTAACCCTGTTGGTTCAAATTTGCTTAAAATTCTTGAATTTTGTCCCATTGGATCTGATGCCAGAACACAGGTGTTGCTAGCTTTCTTGCCACTGTATCTTGTGTTCTTACTCATTGGATCGAGTTTTGGTTCTGTAATAATGCCCGATTTGGATGAGGTTTGCACAGCAAGGTGGTCTGGTTGTCCTCAGAAACATTTAGAAGATTGTGGAAATAAGGCGGTGACAGTTTATAGGTATTAAGATCAGGTATTTTTGCATAAAATCTGGCAGCATTTAGGGACTACGTAATTTGTCAGCTGCTAGCAATAAATCTCTGCCATCCTGTTGCTGTCCTG
The DNA here is from genome assembly GCA_013400375.1 of Thinocorus orbignyianus. Lineage (NCBI taxonomy): Eukaryota > Metazoa > Chordata > Aves > Ciconiiformes > Thinocoridae > Thinocorus > Thinocorus orbignyianus. The sequence goes on from VXBW01004283.1 coordinate 596,012, forward strand.
CATGGCTTGTCTTCCTTAAGCTGGGTTCTTCTAGGCTAACACTTCCTTTGAAAGTAAATTTGGGGGAAAAGAGAATGAGGCCTTCACTAAACAATTTGAGTTGACTGTTACCTTTGGGGCACTCCATGATGCTCTATTTACATTCATTCTGATTAACAAAAATTCCCGATACAGCCGATGCATCTGGGCAGAGGTGTGTAGCACTAGTGGTTTGCAAAGGGGACCACATGTTGGTGGTCCAGTAACAGTGAGGCTGTGCTAAGGCGGCCAGAACATCTCAGACTGGGCCAAGAGGAGTCCATGGGCTATGTACCACAGTGGTGCAAGACTGCAGCCCTTGGGTGGGAAGCAAAGTGTGAATCTTCTGCAGACTGTGCGAGATACAAAACAGCTACCACGTGATCTAGTTCTGTTCTATTCATTTACTGCTAACAGATCACTGGTACTTCAGAATGCAGCTGATACACCAACGTACCCACGTACTGTTGAAGAATTCACAACAGTAAAAGGTTGGTGTCTCTATTACTGCTGGTAGTGTTAATCGGCAGACAACACTATGTTAGAAGGAGAGTAAGAAGGAAGAAAAGATTTCAAATTTACCTGCTTGCTTAAAGGTTAGATTGAGAAAGAGGAAAGACTAAAGTATAGCCATGTACAGAAAAGATGACTGTTGAATTTTCTGGTCTCATGCTATTTTGATGGAAAAGGGTCTTGCAATGAATGTAAATGATTGAGTTACCTGCATGTACAGTCACTAAATCACTTTGAAATGGGCACCAGTACTAGCAGTGATTTTAGTGTTGGCGCTGGTTCTCAGTCAAAGCCTGGCTCTGTGTAATTGCCAGCATTTGAAACTCTGATGTTACACAGCAAAAGCACACAAAGCCAAAATAATTTTCATCAGTAAAGGCTAAGGATATGCAGTGCTGTGAAGAAATTATTCCAGATTTTAATGTTGATTATAAACTGTAATGGTTTTATTGTCAAAATATCTATTTTGCAGTATTTCTTAAGGTATATAATATGTCCTGTTATAAACATAGGAGGAGCTTTAATCATTATGGTATTTTATTCTGTCTTTTTGTTATGAGAGGAAAGCTTATGACCACAGATAGAATAGAATAGAAATTTGCATGAGAGAATACAGTAGGAACTTCTAGGAGGGAAGCAGGAAAGTAAAAAAAAAATGCTTCAGAAATTTCTGTCTTATTCATGTCTTTAAAATATTGCTCTAATGGTTGCATTTGTGGAGCCCAGTTGGAGTGCTTGTAGTGCAGAAGTTTGCTGTGAAGCAATAAGCTGTCCTGTCTGCCTGACCAAGCACTCCCAACCTGTGTGTTGCCCTGTGCTGTTCCTGACCTCGTGCTCAAAAAGTCTCTGGCCCATTTCTGGTTGGTTTAAACCTTCATGTTTTTGTGACCAGTCCATAAGTGAACAATTTATTTCCCTTCCTGACCCGTCAGTGCAGATCGCTGCTGTGCAATTGGTCAAACACACTAAAACAAAATACTGGAAGTGTAAATCCATGGGAGATTACCAGCAGTTTAGCTTTTTTCCTTCCACTCTAGGTTAGTCTTAAGGATAATCTGTCTGTAGAAGAATGACTTATTTCTAAAGACGTCTGCTTGTGATATATTTTTGTATAAGTCTATACATATTTAGAGATATTTGTAATTAAAACCTCTGAGGAGAAAAACATGAAAAAGACAGCAGTGGCATGCTTGCAAAGTGATGGTTTCTTCAAGATTCTGTTTCTGTATATCATGCCAGATTTCAGCTATCAGTAATTGAAAGAATATACTCTAAGGAGCCTCCTGATATACATTACTTTAGTCACCTTCCTTTTAATAGTCTGCATTATGAAGATGTGCTATCTCATAACCCTGCCTTGAGGGTGGTGATGCTTCCCTGTATTGTGTAAATGAAAGAACTCCTTAGAGAGCTGACAGGGCCAAAAGAAAACAGGTTCTGTGTCTATGGCTGTTCTGAAAATCTCACTAATTCAAAGGACAAGTTACAGAAAAAAACCTTAATCTTTTTAAAAAAAACCTATTGCAGCTTAATGAGATTCCCAGTTGAAGGTATGGTGACCTGTATTTAAATAAATCCCATTAAAGGCAAACAAATGCTTGGAAGCCTTTTTCATTTTTTGTCTTTTTTCAAGTCTTCACCTATACGCTCATGAAGGCAGTTGGACATAATTACGAAAATGGTACCCATATATGTGGTGTGTGATGCTAGCAAGTCTGTTCTTGTGGATTATGTGCAACTTTGTCTTCTGACTTGTTATTCTTTTATTCGTGACTGTTCCATCATGAAATGCATTGCCAGGCTTTAATCATAAAGTGGCAGACCTTCGTTAGTTTATTTTTGATCCCGACAACTAGAACATGGAGTAGAATAACTCTGTGTAACATTTGTGTAACATTTGTGTACTTTTTCCTTCCTTTCCCCCTCCCTTTGCATTTGATACAAATTCCATGTACTGCATTGAATAGATATAAGGTCAGGAAGCGTCGATTAAGTACTAATGGAACTGACTTCCTATGCTATTAATGAAAACATGAGTCATGTTCTAAGGATTTGCAGTTGGATTCCTGTAACTTTTGGTATTTTCATTGTAATTGTTTTCAGTAATTATGTGTTCCTAGAACACAAAGTGATCACAACAGAATTAGTATATTGAAAGCAGTAACAGCCTGTGCATTTGTGTAAACTCGTGCTAGTACACATGAATCGTATTCATAGCACTTGAGATTTCAGATGCAGTAGATAACACTTGTAATTTTCTTTTGACCTTTGCTGTCCAGAAATACCTGTAGCGGGGAACGAAGGCAAGTATTCAAATAGTAGACATATCTTAGGGTGTTTTTGTAGCAAACCACTACAGACATCCACGATTGATGTATTTGTGTGAATCAGTTCTGTTCCTGAGCAGTGGGAAATAGCAGTGGTAGGGAAAAAATATTGAAAACGTCAGGATAGTATTTTTGCTATAATAATTGGTTTTATCAGCTTTTTTTGTTGAGAGAAAAACTGATAAACGCTAAGATTGTAATCATATCAAAACCTGAACCATATGCCAAAAGGAAATTCCTGAAGCTGTGTTGCTTTTTCTTGAGGCTGTAGAGTGGCACGGGGATGAACTCCATGCTTCTTAGAGCTCTGTGGCAGTAGGAGTGAGCCACAGGATGGACTTCGGAAACTATGGGCAATTCCCAGTTCCTTTATGATTTCAGGAAAGTAATTTAATGTAGTCTGTTTCCCCATTTTCCTTTTGGAATATAATGATAAGGTTTCATAATCTGCTTCAAGTTAATTCTGTTAATGTGTGTGGTGATCTGACACATCTCTAACAGCAGCCAAGGAGGAAAACTAAGAGCGTTTAATGCTTCTTAGATTACTTCTTGAAGCACCCATACTCAATTGTAATGCTGCTCATGTTTTAAGCATATTTTTTAAACTGGCCAGTAAGGAGTTGTTTGGTTTTTTTTATAAATATAGGTGTAAAATTGTCTGGAAAGCAACAGAAAATTTCTGGGTTTTTTTCTGGTTTATGATAGGGAACTGGAGAGCATGCCCCACTCTCACTGTTTTTTTTCCTTGGTAGAACTTCTGAGAATGGTGCCTTCCCTTCTTGTCGTTGTTGGAAATATCTGCTGTGTGAGAGAACAGAAGTTTGAGTTTTTATTGAATTATTTTGACAGTGTCTACTACACAAGTTGAAGAAGAATGGAGAACAGGCATTTCATTATGAAGCCTTCACAATTTGTTGTTCAGGTTTTACTTTTTGTCCTCCTCAATGTCCACCTATCCGTTGCTACTATGCTTGTATACAGTAGCAAATTTTAGTGATATATGACATGTAGGCATTCAGTTGCCATTTATTTCATTCAAAATCTCTCATGTAGCTTTTTATTAAAGGTGAATTAGAAAAGACATGAATGTATAGTGAGTTCATGTCATGAACAAATATAGGCTACTATGAAATTTACTTTATAAAGATAATGAAAGTAACAGAAGTCCTTTTCTTATATACTATGAAAGAAATAATAATTGTTTTCCAGTTTTGGGCATAGCCTTCTATGTGACTTTCTCCTTTTCATAGTCATAATTTCCATATTTCTAAAACTACACTTTTGTCACTCACTGATTTAATTAGATAATTGGATTTAAGTACAGTGAATTCTTCAGAGGTGTTCAACACCCCACCACCCCCTCCAAAAAAAAAAGAAATTCCTTGTTTGATTCAGTAGATTTATAGTCTTTGGAGGAATACATGCATGTTTGGTGGTATTATGTTGTGCTTTAGACCTAATGATGAAAGAGTTTCTGTAAATGTGTAAGTCTATAGTGAAACTGAAATCTCATTTAATTTTAATTACTTTACTGCAGTTAGTTTTGTGACACTTAATTTGTGCAGGAGTAATGAGACAGATAGCTTGAAAGGGCCTGTAAAAGAGTTGAAGAGAGATGTGCTCTGCAGGATGACTTCAGCCATGCAGCAGATGTCCTGTGAAACCTGTACTGCCACCTATTTTGGTGCTAGGTCTTGGTTTTGTTTGTATGCATGGACATTTCCTGTCAGGGAAAATATACTGTATGGCTTGATCTGTGAATGGGTTCTGCATTTTGCTGATTTGGGCATACAATGCTGGTGCATCTTGGGCCTGTGAAATCTGTAAGGGAAGGAGCACTGCACAGCAAACTGTTCATGGGTCTTTGATATCTGGTGAATGCCTCTGTCTGCAGGGGCTTTGTCCTTCATTTTTCTGACACAGGTAGCAAATGAACTGGATATATCAAATGGATTAGTTCAGGAGCTCTTCATAGGATAAATAAGTTGTTTATGTTAATTTCTCTTGTTGTTTAACAAAGTTTTTAACATTTTGGATCTATTTGAACTGAAGACAAACAAGAGAATCCAGTAGTTCTAGTCTTACCCTACCATTTCACCTGACTTAGAGACAAAAGATAGCAGGTAGCCCAGGTGAAGAATATTGTTTTCGTCTGGTTGCTGCACATGGATTACCTTGAGACCTATGTCCTGCGAGAATCACAGAATAGTTGAGGTTGGACAGCACCTCTGGAGGTCATAGTGTCCAAGACAGGATCAACTACAGGCATTTGCCCAGGACCATGTCCAGGTGGCTTTTGGCTATCTCTAAGGATGGGGTTTTGGAAGAAGTAGCTTTGGAATTGTTTCCTGTTAAGCTGCTAAAAAGAACATTGGCACCTGTCCTTTTACCTTGCAGGTGCGGAGCTCCCAAGGGTCGGGTAGATGTGTTTCAGCTCTGAATGCACCATGCGTAGCTATTGGTTCCCATGTTGACTAAAAACTGATGTAAAAGGTCATCCATGAGGAATACATGTAAATCCAAATGAGCAACAGTATTTTCACCTTGAAGGTTAAGATTTCTGTTGAAATAGGTAAAGTTTAGATCAGGCACCCCAGGGCTTCTGTGTGTTTTTGTAGTAGTATCTCCATTTCTTTTGGGGAAGGTTTAGGCATACTCATCTAGGTTGGAGGTTGCTTTCAAGGCCTGACTTAAAAATATTTCAGTACTGAAATGTTTTTTTGAGCTAGTTTTGACTAGTTTCCACTGCCTGAAAGAAGGAAACCTTACTGCCAAATTCCCAGAGCAGGAATGTGCCGAAATCATGCAAAGAAATTGAAGCGGCTCATCTATTCTTTGTTCTTCAAGATGGTTTCTGGACATCTGAATGCCCTACCCAATTTTCTTCGGCATTACAGCTTCAACAATGAACCCACAGAGGCCACAGAGAAAAATAAAGTAGCTTTTGTTGTATGTCCCCTGTTCTCCAGATGTTCCATGCTATCAGAGAAGGGGCAGGGGTCAGCAGGGTATTGCAGTGGGTACTGCTCCCACAGGGGTTGTACTACTCTAAGTTATAATCGAAGCAGGAATGTGCAGTGATCAGCATGAAAACTCTAGTTGTTGGGCGAGTAACCTTTATTTTTTGTTGGAAAAGTTTCCCACTGAGATCATCTGACATTAAATTGTGGCAAGTTAACTTGCGTTTTTATTAGTTTGCTAGAAAACGGATAGATGCTCAGGTTGCTAGCAGTGGATGTTGTACTTTATTATTCTTGCCCCTTCCTCCCTTCTGCAGGTATTCTTATAGGGAGATACAGGTCTTTTTGAATGAAAAGTCTTTGGTAGCAACTTTTATTTTCTATAGTGTATGGTTTGACAGCATCTAGCGTGATGGTTAACATCATCTCTTTTTTCAAGTGTCTTCTACATGTTCTTGCCTCTCATCCTTGATCGTAAGAGATTTATAGAAAGGTGAAGAGAATAGAAAAGTTGGCAGTTAAAGCTGTCTCTGTCTCTGGAGCACTGACATGATATGTGTAACTATTTTTGAGAAGAAATAGTTGTTTTTTTTCTTCCATTAGTTCAAAGTTTGGGTGTGTGTGTGATTTTTGGGGGGTTTGTTTTTTGTTTGTTTGTTTGTTTTTAAGTCCATTGACCTATTATGACAGTGCACTTTCCTGAAATGACTTTTTTTTTTCTTTTTAACCACAGGTTTTTGGTAAGAAAATCAAATCTGTGTGGCTGTTGTATAAATTCTGTTCTTTAGTTTATTTTTCACAATAAGGGCAAATTATGAAAGGGCTTATCTTGCAACAATTTGAGCATTCTGTAAACAACCAACATCCCAGATAACCTTAGTCCCACTCAGCTGTCACACACAACTGATTTTCAAACCTTCCTAGTGTTCCCTGGAGTAGATATGTCATATTTCACAAGGCCGTATGATTCTGCCCTGTTTTCTCTTAAATTACAGGTCCATGACAATTTTTTCTCCTTTCAGTTTTCAAAAAGTTAGTCAGCTTCAGTTCTCACATGGTGGTGGAGTAGTGTCCTTTCATACATTGTTTCTTGGCCAGTCCCATGTCATGGAGCAGAGAATGTAGGACAGATGCTTCACGCCTGGCATACTCAGCTGTTCCTGAGAATAAAACTACTACGTGTGACTGGCAAGTACTGCTTGAGGCAGCATATGCTAGCTGTTAATGTGTGACCTTTTTGTCCTCAGTAACTCGACTAACTCTACTCATTTAGAAAGAAAAAAAAATAAAAATGCCAAGTTTAGGCAACTGAGTTTCTGAATATCAAGCCACTGCTTTATAATAAATGTATTTATCACTTCAAAATTGTAGTGCCAGATGTAATGTGTTAATTGTACACTTACCAGTGTACAGAGAGGTGGGTGAGTAGCTCAAACTGCCAGCCAGGTTATTGGAGTATATGAAGCTGCAAGTGATTGAATTACAGTGGCTTAAGAAGTTCCTGCCTCCTCAGCTCAGAATTTTACCACCACTGAACTGACATGCAGCTCAACTAGTTGTACATGTCCTATTAGACCACTAAAAAATAAGCTAAGTTGTGCTATTTTAATTACTACTGCCACAGAATAAACTGGGAGTTACTGCCAGACTTTCTGGATGGTGCAGCTATTAATGGTTGTCTCAGCATAAAAGAATTTTCAATTTTGACTCTTTAATAAATGATAACTGCCTTAGAAGTGAGACATGTATCTCAGACTCTTGATTTGTCTTTCTATGACCCAATAATCTGCGCTGGTGACACAATGAAACAGCATTTTTGCAGGAAGTCTGTCTTGCTGAAGCATGGCTTCTTTGGGGCCAGTGCTGCAGAATGGTCAAATAAATCCTTGGTGAGCAGATATTTTATACATATGAAGTACCTTTTAATAATTTACAATTATGTATGCTATATTTAGCATATTAGTTCAAAATATGTTTTCCCAAAAGACCAGTCCACTCTACCTTGTATCTTTTCACTACCAGTGCTTTCAGGGGAGTTGAAGAACTGGACAAAATTTAGCTGTTGAGATACGTAGTACAAATTCTTACTGCAGTTGGATGCTTGCTGAGCTTGTATTACTGAGTAATACTTACGAAGTGCCTTGTAATTACACACCTAGCTTTCCACATATTTTATAGAATTATTCAAGGGAAGAATGAAAATATTCTAAATATCATATTCGTTAAAAATGCAGGGTTTATTCATCTCGGACTGGATATTTTTCTGAAGCATTTACTGTTTGAATATGTTTATTCTTTTCATCCCAAGATAACAGAGGCATATCAGCATGGTTGATTCCTTTCATTGAGGTGATATAAACAAAAAAGTAGTAATCATATGGGTAAAAGATATGAGTTCTTAAGATACTAATTTTTTTTTGAAGCTTGTTGAGTAAATATTCTTGTAAAAATCAGTATGCTTTTTGTGGGTGGTTTTGGGTTTGTTTTTGTTGTAATAAAAAAACCCAAAGATTTTTTAGGTGATCATGGTTATTTATTTTTGTGCTGTCTTTGTATGTTTTATAATGTTTCTGCTGGACGTTCCGCCGGGAGACTTTACAGGCAGCATGCTCCTTTTCTCTGGCAGTGTTTTCCCAGAACTGCTGGTCAGTCATACAGGTTTTACTCTGCTGTTGGTATTTCTGTTGGCGGTCATTAATGCAGTTGTGTGAAAGAGCCCAAGCTCATTTGTTGTTGGGCAAAAAGAAGTAAATGTCAGTGCAACAGCATGTAGAAAAGAGAGATGGGTCCAATAGAGAGTGGGGAAAACCCCTCTGAATTAGGTAGGCACTGGGTAGAATGGCAGTCTGAAAAAGATCATCTTGGTTTAGGATCTGGAAACAATTAAGTAACGCATGCGGTTGCTGAAGAAACCAGCTAACAGTTGTGTAACTTATGCTCGAGGACAAATGATGCAGACTGTAATGAAATTTTTATTCTGCACCTGTGAACTTCAAACCTTTGCACATTCATTTGGAAACATCTGCTGCATTTTTTTCTAGCCTCTTTATGAAGGTAACTTTGGAATAGACCCTTTTTTTATTTCTGACTGTTGAGTACAGTTTAAAGAACAGATATGTATAATTCAGGATGGTTTTGAAGACCTTAATCATACTTTTATTAAAGTTAATATTTTATGCATAAAATCACTGACAAAAGATATTATTTTCTTTGTCTAAAGCTGCACAGAGTGAGGAGCGGCTGTGTGCATTTAAAGACCCGTATCAGCAGGACCATGGAATCAGTGAGAGCCGAATCTCCCAGGAGAATGGCACGATTTTGTGCATGAAAGGTAGTACTTGCTATGGACTGTGGGAAAAAACACGAGAAGGAGACATACATCTTGTAAAACAAGGTATGTAATGTTTTGGTGTAAGTGCAGTAATTTTGCTACTCTTTTCACTTTTTTGTGATCTAGCCAGCTGATACGCAGATGTACAGCTCCAAAGCTATACGTTTTTTTGTGTGTGTGTTGTACAAAAACATAATTTTAAACTTCACATTTAGCAATTTTAAGTACGAACAGAAAGTTTGTTTGAAATAAATGACGTCTAAACAAGACCAAAAAGATCAATGCTTAGTGGAAGGAAAAAACGCTCAAATTGCTCATGCTTAGGATGTCCAGAGGAAAATCACTTTCTTGAATATATATCAGTATAATCGTAGATTTAAAATTAAGTGTCTCATTAAGAAAAAATGTGTGTTTGTGTTGATTTGGATGTTTTTTAATGAAGGAAATTGCAGCTATAGCACAGAACTATCACGTATGGCTAAGCGTTAATGATTAATCACTGGTGTTCTGTGGGGAGAGTGGTGACAGGGAGGAGAGAAGGCCCTTGCGGCGGCTGGAGGTGTGTTGTGATTACCATTCTCAGGGACTCCGCTCTTGGTTACTTGGGTACCAGTTAAAGTAGTATACAGCGGAATGAAAATGTTTCTATTTACAAACATCCTGTGCAGTTGTACTCGGTGTTGTTGTTTGCTCCATCTGGTTATTCGCTGAAAGAAGCAGCGGTCTGACTGCTCACATCTGCCCCTGTGCTGCCTCCTTCCCTCCAAGGCGTTTGTGCATAACCTGCCATTGACTGAACTGGGAGAAGGGACCTGCGTTAACCAAGAAATAAGTAGTGATACTGTAGAAGAGTCCAGTGATGTTGATAATGAGGAAGGATAGAATTTTTACAAGTTATACAAGGAGCATCAAACACTAGATGCAGTCTTGTGGCCTCGCTCTAAGGAGGGGACTAGGTCACAATTTCGTCTAGGCTGTGAGCCAGAGCGGTAGTACTGTCTGTGGTATCAGAGAAATGGGGAATGGCATACTTCTGCTTAGAAGGCTCAAAAATTCAGGTTTCGTCATATTGTGGCTGGCAGCTGAATACCTCTGAGGTTCGTCTTTATCACTGCCCGAATTTCTTCTTCTTGGGTGTGGTAAATTCTGAAGGAAATTCTTCAGGTTTTGGTTTAAAAGGTGATAGTGATTCAGACAGGCAAATTATCATAACTGTTTTCAACCCACTATGTGAGATTTGATTACCTAATGCCTGCATTTCTATACGTGTGTTTAATTGTCCATGCAATAGGATTTATTTTATGTCTTTTTTTTAAAAGAGTTCTTTATTTTGCCTCTTCTTACAGGTTGCTGGTCCCATATAGGAGACCCACAAGAATGTCACTTTGAGGAGTGTATAGTTACAACCACCCCTTCCTTGATTCAGAATGGAACATACCGCTTCTGCTGCTGTAGTACGGACTTGTGTAATGTCAACTTCACAGAAAATTTTCCACCTCCTGATCCTACTGATACAACACCTTACAGTAAGTTGGCCATTTCCATCTGTCATTTCAAGGTTTAAATAAACGAGAGAAGGATTCTTCTTCCATGGTACTGCGAAGTGTAAAACCTGTGACCTTTCTGTTTATACGCAACAGAAATTGCAAACAGAAGAAATCTTTTCCATATGAGGTTTATCATGTTTATATACATATATTCCACAGTGCAAAGAATGAGTTAATGCTTACAAGAGAATTACTTGTATAGGCAACTGCTGAACGCAGATTACATTTTCCAAAATGGTCTCTAATCTTGGATGCTTTGATATTTGAATGTCCCATTTGGGAAGCCTGTGGGGATATTCAGAAGGAATTCAGACTTCTGTTAAAAGCAGGCCAGTAAATTCATTAACATCATGGCACCTTTGAAAAGTCTGGCCTGTTTATTCAGTCATGGCTCTCAGATAGCTTTGAGCGGTAGAACCGGTCTTGTATCAGGCTGTTGAGATTCTCTCCAACAGCTTTACAGTGCTTTGAAATCTGGCTTCTTTCTTTTGCATATCTCTGGTAGAGATTAACTTTGGCATAACTTTCAAAGAGTACTAGTTTGAGCAATGTAGTTTTCTTGCAGATTAGATTATCTGTTATTTATTACAAAATCAACATAGCACATGGATCCAAATCAGGGGATCAGACCCCTTAGTCTCCTATTATTGAAGTAATACTAGAAGCGGACATGTTGTTATGCTATGTTCCAAGCATTAAGAACCTGTAAAGAAGCCAAGTTCATGACCTGATCTAAACATTTGAGTAGTCTTTTCTGAGTAAGAATTGTGAAAGAGAAATTGTATATAGGTACATATGTAAATGGCGGTGTAACTGTTTCTGTACGTCAGGAGTCCTTTATCAATGTATAGTGTTTTGTGAAATGAAGATGTGTTTAGTTAGATAATCTTTATAGCTGTGGAATTGTGGAATGCAAAAAGAATAGTTTGTGTTCAGGAATGATATTATTTGAATTAAATTAAGTTCTAAAATGGTGAAGATGCTGATGCTTTCAAAAGTAACTGTAGGGTGGAGTCTTTGTTAGGAAAGTACATATGGTGTAAATGGGTATAAATGGATAAAGATAGTTCCTAAGACATGGTGCCTTTTGGCTGATAATACTATTTGTAGAACCAGTAAACAATCATCATTTGGAATCTGTGTCTGAACTCAGCACTGTGCAGTGCAGAACAGAGTCTGCTTCACCCTGGTAATAGTCCTCTGATTGTGCTCTCCAAATGTGACTGGAGTTAATACTGTGCAAGAAATTTAGACAGTAAGGAAAAAAGGTGTAAAGATAATTCCATGTCCTTTCCGTCACCCCAAAAATAGGAAGACAAGATTCCTGCAAAATGACTTGTGCTTCTCCATGGGTAGAAATTACAAGCTGAATTAATTCAGTTATTGGGTAATAACATCTTCAAATATTTTTTAAGTGAGATTTTTAATACTGAAAGATCTAGCTTGACTTGCAAAGTGAGGTGGGAGGGAGTTAAATCTGTAACACAGTCCTTAATTCACCCAGCTGTAATTTGGCGCTGCAGAATGCATTTCTACTGACTCAAACTGTTTCGTGTTACTGTGTCACCTTTCATTTTCATAATATGCAGATCTGGCTTTAGGCATAAGCATAACCAAACTAAATTGCTGCCTAGCAAAGTTGTCTGTCTGTTTTGACTAGGTCAACAGATGGAGATTGGCCATTCCAACAGCAAGAATGGCCTCATTCTCCAGTCTGGTGTTTTATTTGTAAAGCTCTACTGCTGCTGCATCCAAAAGGGATGGGCTACTCGTGGCAGTGTAAATCCTGTACATCCGCAGCACTATGGAGGTAGAGAATGTTCTAGGAAGCAGGAAGAGTGAAAAAACAGGGAGACTGTGGCACACAGACCCCTGCAACGTTACTGACCCCTGATCTAGGCACTGGGGTCTCCGTGGTCCCTTTCCCAGCCCTCTTGACTCTTTCTAGAGCCCATTTTGATGCTGTAAGATTTAGTTTTGCCACCTTAACACTCAGGACAGAATTCTCACTTTGTTGAAGTTCAATTTTTATGAAATTGTTGGGAAGCTTTGGATTATCTACTAGATATCTTACTTAGGCGCTCTTCCAAGGCTTTCTATTAAAGTTGTCCGAATGCTTTAAGGACATTAGTAAGCTTAGCTACGCAGACTGTTGCAATGTATATTAACATGCCTTTCAGGTTATTAAATGGAACAGGCCACAGTCAGGTGGGAAATCTGCAGAAGGTTCTGTCAGTGTAGCCCATGAACTGTAAGAGCACTTTTTCATCTATATCTTTGGTAAGGCATTAAAAATGTACATCAAATAGTTATTGAATGACGGCGCATAAGGTATGTGGCCCCCTAGAACTGTATTTATGATCCCTTACGTTTCAAAGCGGGTTTGACCAGTATGTGGTAATTATGTGAAGCCTGGTGGATTCAGCCAACAGTTAACAAAGTATTCATACTGTTTTTCTGCCAATTTCCAGTAAAATCATGCAGAATAAAAAGTTGTTAGAATAGCAAGTAGAAATTCAGCTATAGTTTAAATACTAATAGAACCTGAAAACACTACTGACGAACCTAGTTGATTTAAAACTTCAGTATTAAAAAAAAATGTAGTTCTGTTCTTCAGAGTATTTCCTTGCAACTCTATGAAGCAGAATATTGTTGGGCTGTTGAACTAAATCCATTGCAAAACTCCTTCATATGATCTTTTGGTTACAATTTTTTTGTAGGAAAATTAACAATGGTCTGTTAAAAGATGTAGCTTGAGTATAAATTATTCGAGACTACAAGTGAGTTAATTAAGATTTTAATACATCTTAGATATAACATTTCTTAAAGATTACACTTAATTTTTATGTTATTGTTGTCTTTTAGAAGGGCAGAACATGTACTTCTGGCAACCATATCTGTGCAGAATAGAATATGGGTTTGGTTTTTTTAGCTTATATTTGGTCAGGGCATAAATATAAGAAACTTATTTTGTAATAATACTTTCATAAGAATGTAAAATAAGAGCAGGGGTGAACAGGTTCTTAAATTTAATCCTACTGCTTCTTAATGTGCAGCTGGTAATTCAACAATCTTACATCTGAATAGTCATAATATTCTTCTATGTTGAAAATAATCGAGGCAGATTTGAGTAGTTGTTGGTTGCTAGTCCCTCCAGCTAGAATTTTGCAAATGCTGTAGGATGGGGTATAGTCTAGAGCCCACAGTCTGGAGGTACTAAAAATGCAAAGATTCAGATAGCTGTTTCCTGATGCCAGGAGAAGTAGAGGCTGAAGGGTGTTTATTTCAGATCTGAAGATTTGCTTATGGAGTTTGGAGGTACTGAAATGCTGAAGTTCAAAAGCAACCTCTCATTCCCAATTGAAGCTTGCACTTTTGGGGGAAAATACACTTTTTAATGCTTTGACAAATCACTCGCAAATAGATTCATTATTCTTCCATCTTCTGTTTTCAAAATTGACAAAAAAAAATATATTCTGCCTTAACTTCAGCCAGTGTGTGTATGTACCCATTAACCTGGCCTAAAAAGGACCAACTATGGCTGCCTGGGTAAATGTTTTGAGATGTATGTTTACTCTATTGGCTTTGTCAAATATTCATTTTGAGATTTGGTAAGTATCTGCCCATTGTGTCTCGGAAATGCTTCCTAAATTCTGAGACTGTTTTGAAGACAAATTCATTAGTTCTACAATCATTCGTAATGACCATTTAAATAGAATTTAAGTAGCTGAAGAGGTAAATGATCTCACTCGTTGGTCATAGATATATTGCTGTAATGAAGCGCTCATGTTAAAATAACATCAAGATGAAAGCAACAATGCCATTTTTTAATTATTTTTTTCCCCTCAAGGCTGCATTCCTGGCACTGCAAATAAATTAACTTTATAGCAATTGAGTGTTAAGAATGTATTTTTGTATGACAGGTGATGTATTCACATGATATATGGAAAAAATCCCCAGCAGCAACAGTTGAGCATTATATATAATTGTTGAAATGATGTAGTTTTTTCTCCTCAGAGGAGCAAACGTTGGCTACAACTTTAAGAGGATTTAGAAACTTATATTAAAGAAGAGCACTAAGATTTGGATATAAAGAAACTGCCTCAAACAGTGAAGGTATTTCTTTGCTAAACCACTGATAGTTGGGTTTATTTTTCCAGTGTATTATTGTGGTGCTTCTTTGCCAGCCTGCTGCTATATATACTTATATAAAAGTCTGTCCTTAAGTGTTCACAGAATTCTGTGGAAACTTTGAGGAAAGCTACCTTTTTAAAATAAATAAATAAATAAAAATTAATGCATGTGGCTGGGTCAGATTAGTAGTAACAGACAGTTTTCATTTAACTGTTGCTTTTGAGAGGCAGCAGTTAGACTCATGCTGCCTTGGGCACGTGGCCTAATCTGACTCCCATTGGAGTTCAATTAGATCATGTCAGGCTAATTTTTGAAAGTTGAAACCCTGCTCACTCTCGGTTGTTATTTTGAACTGCTTTTTTCCAGAGAGCAGCATCTGATATTAATTTATCATTTTAGCATTTAGCATTTACTTCAGCTGGGTTCTGCTTGCGGTACTTGATCAGCTTAGTTCGTAGCCCATGTTTGAACCAGTCCTTCATTTCTCATCTGCTCAATCTAAGAAAGCACTCTGTAAATAATCATCTTCCCTTACTTGCACTATATTGTTTTTTCAGGTGATTTGGCCATATAGCAAAGGGGAAATTATGGACCTTTGCAAAGTGGCAAATCTATCTTGATTCACACAAGGATTAAACCTTGCACCGTTGAAGTGATAGGGAGTTAATCAGGCACATCTTCCCTTCAGTGAAGAGATAAGGCATTACAGAAATGTTGTTAATGTACCTTCACTGTAGTATAAGACGGGAGAAAATATTAAGACAGTAATTAAGGGCCTTTTTGAGACAGCTAAACATTTGATGCAGGAGGATGGTACTGTGCCTCCCTGGAAGTTATTTTGGGGCACTGTAGAAATGAAGATGCTGAACTGCTGAAGGAGAGAGAGAGGAATGTTCATGGATATTTCTAAATATTTATCTCTGTAAAAAGAGATTGTTTGTAGAGCAGCTAATAGAGGGGAAGAATGAGAAGTTTTTTGGGGGAATAATTCTTTCAGATACTGACCCAGTGATGAAATACTCTGCGTTTTTGGTGAACTATTGACAAACGTTTGTTTTCTCAAACATTCAGTTGCCTTTCTGTCTGAAATTTAATGCATGTTTAAAAGAAATTTTTGTATTATTTATTTTTTGTTGCTTATTTGGCTACAGGAAATGAATTAATTGCAGAGCGGGTTGTGACACAGGGTGCGCATTGCTACAAATACTGAGTGATAACATTTTGGAAATGTGTGCTAATTAAGGAGATTTATGTTGCAACTGAGGAAAAGGTGACAGTATTGTAGATGAATGCATGGTATAAAAAGTAGAAAAAGATGTTGCAGGGAGCAAACAAAACATTAAAGTAACTAGTATAGAAGGATATATAGAAATTCAAGTGAAAGCCTTAGTTCCTGTAGAATCAGTGGAAGGTTTTGCAAGTCACCCAAGATAACTGGTCATGCTTGTTGAGTAACTTCAGTTCAGGGGTTCCTATTAGAAATGGGTATATCAAAAGCAGAATCTCTTAAAGATTGTTGGTAGCAGCACTTAATGTTTTAACTTCTAAGGCATCATAGTCTCCTGAGATGAAACTTGCATCTTTACTGAATTTAAAAGTAAAGCTTTGATGTGCAATTGGAGTCTGAATGTGAAATGTTAGCTGTGAAGGCAGAGCCTACTTAGACAGGAAACTGTGCATGTAAATTTTTTCTTTTACAGAAATGTTTAATCAGGGAGATGAAATTGGAGTGTTTTACTTACACTAAGATTGAAATGCTTGGGAAATGTTTTTAAATTTCTGTTATGCACCAAGTCCACAAAATGCTAAAAACTAGGTTAAATGAAATAAGGACAAACATGTTTATTTGAAGAAGGAGAAACATTTCAAATATTTTTACCAAGAAAACCCCTTGGGTTTTTTATGACTACATTTCCTATTTCTTTGTCAAACTGCTGTTTGGACTGCACTTCATAGCTGTGCAAGGTAACTGTAGAGCTGTGCCAGCAGGAGTTAATACTGTGTTATGACCTGGAGGTCTAAGAACAAGGACCTTCGCAAAGTTCTTTTAAAGGTCCATTGGAATCTAAAAAAGAGCTTTTGGAAGCAAAGTGTGGGATTTTAACTTTATCTTGACGTTGCAGTGCTGTGTTTGTGAAGTGCTAGAGCTGTAGCTGTGCTTTGTTTTAGAGGGGTAAAAATATTTTACTTCAGACTCCTCAGAGGTCTCAATTCTTCACATAGATGCGAACATAACATCTAGCTTATTCATTTTATATAATTGTCTGATCTGCATCTTTGTAATCTTTGAAGTATCCTGCATATTTGTAGTACTACAGCAAATATTTTATTTGAGTTTAAGATGTAGGTTGAAGAAAGGAAACATCAATTTTCTGAACTATCAGTGATTTTTTGCCACCTTAAATAATAATAAAAACATACATTTAAAGCCAACTAGTATCTGTAAATAGGTGATTTGCAGTTCTTGTGTCATGCAGTTCTTGAGGTGCTAATGTGCATTTCTGCTGGAAGTCAGTTGCTTATAGTTAGTACGTTTATGCACTTTAAGAGTTTAAAGATCTGCAGATATCTTGGAGTAATACAGATACAGTAAATAGTTTTTTCCATTTGCTGGGAATAAATTTGGCGTCATAATTAGCTGTTGTGACAATGCACATTGGGGCTTTATTGTGAATGCCTTATAGACACAAGGCAAAAGTAGATAAGGCTTATAAGAATGGGACTCTTTCAGGATGCGTCAGTGGAAAGTTGGGCTGTAAATAAAAAGGTACTAGATAAATTGTTTTGCCTCATCTCAGGGCAGAATGGAGAACGGATAACAATACTGTACTTCTTATGTCTTTATTCAGACGCTGCAATATGCTATGTAAGACGTATACAGTGTATACAGTATCAACACATCCTACACTGCTATTTAACAACCCAGATAATTCAAGAAATAGGGAGGAGCCATCTGAAAGGCAGATTGACATATCACTGTGCCTTTTGAGGACATTCTGGGTTGACAGGCTTTCTGATATAGTAATAATAGGCCTTTAATAACTATTCACCTGCTGTAAATCCTAACACTTAAGAGTACACTTAAGAGTGAGTTAAAACTACACCACCATGGAAGCATTTTTGTCCTGTGAAGACTTAACTGAAAAGTAAAATTACTGTAAAAAAAAAAAAAGACAGGGGAAGGGGTTCTGTTTTACCTCAAACCAGGACTAGTGGTTAGATAACTGTCCTCAGCAAAGTACACTGCCCGAGTTAGCCAAGGTACTGTACATGGTAGTTACTACCAAGCAAAATTAAAACACTGTTTATGTTTTGTGCATGTTCTACTTGTCTATGTCTCTGTGCTCTTTCAAGCAGTGTTCGTTTTCACGTTGCCTTTGTTGATATCCCCCTCGCCCTGTCTTGTCATGCTAAAGGTTTCTTGCAGTGAGCAGGAGTGGCAGAACTGGCTGTGCTCAGGCTGCTCCGCTGCTGCAGCGCCTGGCAGAGGACATTAGCTTCAAAGTGCTACAGCTCTGTCTCCCTGGGCAGCCTGGAGCTGCCAGGCTGGCTAAGAACGCTGCTCTTCCTAATTCCCTTTCTCCTGTGACATTACCCTAGGAACATTCCTCATACTGGATTTTTAGCTTGGCTCTACTCTTGTTTTCTTTAACAGTGTTGAAGTGAATGGAGCTAAAATTAAAAGGAAGAAGAATTCTGCAAAGTTCAGCTATAAAGCACTGTTTGGTGCTCCCAGCTACTACTAATAAATTCCCACCCCCACCCCATCACTAGTTTTGTCTGTCCCCAGCACAGTGGTGGTGAGAAGGGTCATTGCAGACTACTGGCGTAGTAAGTGGCAGACTTGGGACTGGAACTGTTAAGCACAAAACAGACTGCTTATAAATATTGGGTCTCTTATTGGTTGTTCAGTACCATTAAACTCATCTGTGCATAATAGTGTTTAGATCATGGAAAACCTTTCATGTATTTTTTGTGCTCCTTAATTAGACATTTTCAATAAGCCTCACTTGGTTCTGTCCTATGTGCTAAACTTGCTTACAAAAATCTGAGCCTATGTCATAGTTTTGTCCAATACATTTTACCTCCTTGATTGTGAAATTGATAAAATTTAGAAAGAAAGCTTTAGGTTCTTAGCATTTGACATACACGCAGACTAGCCCCCTGTTAGCCCTGCTGCTTTGCAGGCTTACTCGAGTTGCATCTGTAACTCAGCACACTGGAACTCTGCCTCCTCAGAGGAGACTGGAAGTCCAGACAGGCGATTAAAAGATTTTTGGCTCTTCAGAGTTGGTCATTAATCACTGTTCCTTTTTGAGTCTTTTTCAGTGAATTTTTTTTCTTTATCTGGAAAAAATTGTGATCCTGAAAATCCAATACATCATTTAACATTGATTTCTGGCTCCTTTCTTTATATTATAACATACAGTGCATCTTCAGAGAGGACACTATCTGTAGGTAAAACATTAATGATATTTCAATCTGGCACAATCCTATGAGCTGTAGGTAAAAAAAGTGCTGTGCTTGCCTGGCTCCTGGGTCGGGTCTGGCTTGCAGATGCATTCAAAGCCTGAACTCAGGACTGTCCCTGTATATATGCACTAAATTATTGTTCTTCATGTGTTTTGATTTCTTGTTACTGTTTT
The DNA here is from genome assembly GCA_013400375.1 of Thinocorus orbignyianus. Classification (NCBI taxonomy): domain Eukaryota; kingdom Metazoa; phylum Chordata; class Aves; order Ciconiiformes; family Thinocoridae; genus Thinocorus; species Thinocorus orbignyianus. The sequence goes on from VXBW01004283.1 coordinate 615,488, forward strand.
CACAAACGTGCTGTTAGAGCATCTTCTATTTGGAGTATAAAAAAGGTTAGGAGTCATACTTGATATAAGTGATAGTTTATCTCTTTACCTCCACTGTATCAGACAAAATCTCTGCGTGTGGATGGATTCTGAGGATCAGGGCTTAAAATTTGTTTCCCTTACAAAGAAAGGCTTATGTCCTTTTAATTAATAAAGTAAATGGCAAAATTGAGTAAGTGGCTCAGGTGTTTGAATTGTGAACCTAGTTCTGTATTTCTAAATGTGAACTTCCATTACTTGACATCTAGCTCCTGACATGTGTCATCCTGGCTATAGATGTCTCCATTATTTCTGACAAACTGAGCTGTTGGGGCTGTTTTGAAGTCACAGAGGTCTGAGGTGATCGTTCAACTTTCTTGCTTACAGAAACCATGTGCTTGAAAAACAAAGGGTTCATAGAGCATCCATGGGGACCAACGCGGACAAGAAAGCATCAGTGTGCTCCTGGTTACGTACTCCTGATTATACACCAGTTGCAGGTTTTTTCAAAGCTGTCGCTATCAAGACCAAGTAACTCCTATTGTTGCTGTCTGAACAGGAGATGATGACAGTATAGTCACTAGAATCTTGATGAAGATTCCCATTAATGTAATTGTACTATCGAAAGATCTTCAAACAAACAGAGATTCAAGTTGATACCAGAAGTCTGTTTATGTTTGTGTTGCTATATAATAAAGAAAACTTACTGTCGTTAATAGGGCTGATTAGGGTGAGGGGAGTTCCAGAAAATGTTATAAGGAGACTTAACGTGAAATATAGAGTGGGGTTTTTCAATCCAGAATTACTTCTGTATACCCATACTGACTCTTTCTTTGTGTCTTTTCATTTTAGCTTGAGGTTTTTGTGGTATTTTTCCCAGTCACACTGCAGTTTTATTCTCTTTCCACGATGGGTTTGAGAATGTTCCTTCCTTACCCACTGAAATGGCTGTTGTTGATGTATACTATTTACTATTATTATTTTCACTGTTCTGTATTTAATAAATGAAATGAACAGTGCTGTGTTGCTATGGTCACTAATACCTAAGCGCTGGAGTTGGGAGACTGAATGTTGTGTCTATTTTTGTGTGTGACAGAGACTTTCCCTTGTTGCAGTTCTCATTTGGACTGAATTTGTGACAGGAAATCTGACTTTTAATGTCAGCTGTTAGAAATCTGCAGAATGTTCTTTTTTGGAAGCCTGTTCTGATTATCAGTGTTTTGGGATACTGAGATATGTATTCTGTAACACATTTGATAATTTGAAAGAAATCATTAACCTTAAAAATCTAACCTATATAAGTTGTACCTTATTTCAGTTAATTTGTATAGTATACTTCCACACAAAATTGATTCTTGGAAGAACATTTGCTATACAGTGATGTGTAGAGAGGAGAAGTTAGAAATTCAGTCTCTTAAGGGCAAGAAAAGATACTGAAAGAGGGAAAGGTGAAGACTTTCTGTTGCTTTAGCTTTTTTTCTTGTGCCTTATCTTTTTTTTTTTTTCTTGTTTTAGAGTAGGAGGAGAGATTCAATGTTTTTTGAGAACTCTGAGGAAGGATTTCTCCTTCAAAGATCTCATACCAAGTTGTATTGAGACTGAATAGGTGTCTGTGATTCAGTTGTGCTGAATTTCTTTGAAGGTTTAAATGAGGTGGATTCAGTGAGTCAGCACTAGTTTTATGCATTTATTTTAAAGTTTGAGCCTACAAAATATTGCATATATGTTTCTTGGCATTAGGCCAGTTATTTCCTAAAAGTTTCTGACATATCTGTGGATGACATTAGACAGCTTTCGATTGTGGCCTGGATTTTTGCCTTCTTTTAGACTGGCAGCTTGAGGCTCATTTAGAAACTGCTTGCAGGCCTGTAAATATTTTCTAAGACTAACAAAACATTCCTTCTTCCAGACATTCGTATTGACTTCAAAACTATATATACTTTGAGCAAGGGTAGGGTATCCTTGTATCCTTATATGTAAAACCACATCTCACTTTTTTAACACTTCGACAGGAAATGTAAGTTTTGGACTTGAGGCAGTGGAAACATTTTTTTTCCTTGTGCCAAATAAAAATATTTCTGTTTACCTTTGAGTGGTGGTTCAGAGCCCTGTCTATCAATCTGTTCCCAAGGCAGATGCTCCTATCAAGGGATACATGGCTGATAGATGTTCTAGACAGCTGGACCATCTGTATAGAGCCAGTAAGTTCATTGTTGGTTGGTTGTAGTTCTGTTTCTCCCATTAAATCATTAACTCTAAAAGCAGTGATGTGGGATGTATTATAGAATCATAGAATGGTTAGAGTTGGAAGGGACCTTAAGGATCATCAAGTTCCAACTCCCCTAAATATGTAGAAATAGAACTTCAAATCCCAATGAGTTAGTACAAATGTTATAAAACATAAGTACAGTTTTCATATATATATATATGTGCCTTTGACACAAGAGGTTTTACTGTTTAAAAAAAACAACAACAAAACCCAGAACAACACACACGAAAAATCCAGAAGAAACAAAACCCAAAACTGTCCCCTTCAATTAAAAAAAAAAGTAAAAATAAAAAATAAAAAACAGACAAAACGTTCCCAAGGGTGGAGAAAATAGCCACATTCACACCATGAACTCCTGAAAGGTAGACATCTAAAGTGCAACAACTAAAAATCTGAGTGTTGTTGTGTGTTCCTCCATTTCCAGTCTCTGAGGATATGACTGCAGCGAGTAAGGCAAAATGGCTGATGCGAACTGAGCCGCAGTGAATTCCACTTAACAATGTTCTTCCTTTGAATGCAGGTTCAGGCACTGCTGCTCCGCAATGCTATGGGAAACCACCAGAAGTCAGGAATAGATGAATATATAGGAAATATTAAAACTGGTTTTTGAAAAAGTTTTTTAATGGTCCTGAAGAGCTACTCGAGCTTCCTCTGCCTTTATCAGTCCTGTCAGCAGTTCAATCATGCACTCGTTAGCTATGCAGATGAAGCTGGGAAGTGTCCACCACCACCACACATAGGTTTGGGAGAGCGGACCACTGTACATACCTACATCAGACACTCCCAGCTGCAGAGCCATTCATAGCATCTTCGGAGCAAACTAAAAATGTGTGTGGGTGAAATAAATATAGACTGTAAACCAAAAGCATTACACGTGTCCTGAGTGCTGTGCTAGGAGCTCTGGGAGGGATGCTGTCCACAGGCCTCCCAGCTCTTGCAAACACTGCATATACAAGCACGCTTGCAGTGAGAGTTCGCCGAGGAAGATGTGGGCAAACCCTGCTCAGCTTTGGAGGGTTAAATAAGAGAATTTTGTCCAGTACTAAAAGAATTGTTAGTGTGTAATGGCAATGGGAGAGAGTGCATCAAGGGAAAGGTTTTAAACTGATTTGAGATTTCAACTGTGTAGCTCAGGAAAAATAATATTTTTCCTGGTTTTATACATTTAACGGATTTCTGAAAAATTAATATTATTTTAATTTAAAAAACCATAAGACATCAAGCTCTACTGTGGGGAGAAAGTTTTCATAATAGTCTTGGGGTGTTAGATATCTGTTATGAAGACTATAATAATTTTTACTAATGGGGAAAACTCACAAATTGTGAGTTCTTAATTTCACTGAGTTCTAGAGCAGTGAAATAAGGTACCAAATGTATCAGTCTGAATAGTTTCTCCCAACTCTACTGAACTTGATCCTACGCTGAGCTAGTGTGTAGCATTATAACCTATAGTAGACTACACGGGTGGGCAGCAGAGCTGCACACAGTCCTGCATTCAGTAAGTGTGGGTGTGTAGTCACCGTGTTATGTTTGCTGTGGAACAGAAGTTTCCTATAGTGTGGGGGAGTGCATCACTAAATATTTAATTAGCTGAGATCACATGTCACCTAAACGTTCATCAAAGATGTGTTCATTTTATGCCTGCATGCTTTGATGCTAACTTATGAGTGAGCTGGTAGGGGAGCCTAAACTGGTAAATTTGGAACTTTTTCTAGCAGCCTATTCAATTCAGAAATTGAAATTATCACTTGTAGTCATTTACAGCTTCTGCTTAAGCAGGACCTGAGGAATAGCCTAGCACCTTCAGTGTCACAGTGATGCCAGAAGCATGGCAATTTCTTCACTGCATTAATGTATTTCTAATCATTGTAGTGGGTTGACAGTAGCAGTATCTTATTTCCGGAAGTGCTGTTGGCATGATGCTGGCCTGCATTATGATGGAGCCCTTGAAATGAGATTGGAAAGCAGGCTTTTCCATTCATTCTAGGTTATTATAAAATGAAATAATTACCAGAAAAGTGATTTATTTTTTTTTCTCCTGAAGAAGCAACTATGTACTTAAAAACATCTTTCAAAGTTTGACTATCAACTTACAGCTGTAATGTAGCTATATTTTAATTGTTTGGTAGAAATGTTTTCAAGTGCTTGAGAGCTTGCTACGTTATTGTGGTGAATTGGGCTCCTAACCTTTCCTGGATTTGAAATGTTACAGCAGAGGGAAGTTTAGGAACTAAAATAAGACGTATATTTTGTAAGTATCATAGAACAGTTTGATTTCCTTTTTGAAAGGATAGATTGGTAGACACAGCTCTTGTCTACAACAGTAACAGGATGTTACCTCCTCAGAGGCATAACTGGGTGATTACCTGTGAATTGTTAGAAGGGATAAGCAAGGGGAAAAAAACCAAACCCAACCACCAAGCTACAGTGCAGGCTGAAAGTGAAAAGTTGAAGTCTTCCCTTTCAATTGGCAATCATACATCTCCATTTTTGTCCTGGTTATGCATTTTCACTGTGATGGAGCTTATAGAATTGTACATTCCTAAATCTGATTTCTTTTAAGAAATGAGAATGATGGGCAAAAAAAATCAGAAGGCTGGTGATTGAGGTGTCTTAAATTCTGAATGTATTGAAAGTGGGCAAGTTTCACAGTGTCTTTGCTGAAATCTAGAAATGCTTTGAAGGTGCCCAGTTGGGAACCAGAAGAGTAATTTGAAAACGTTGGCTATGACTGTGTTTTGTGATGTGTTCAAGCAGAAACACCTGTCAGGAAGGAGTCAGTCTTAAGTTTAATTTTATTTTGTTGTTTCACAAAAAAGGTTTTTATTTGTTTAATGGCACTTGGGGTTTTTGCCATTCATTTAACAGGATTTTGTGGTACAGTCGGGATCTGAGTAAATCAGATTGACAGGAGCCTTCTTTGTATTCATTTTTTAAAAGGCTGCATTTCCCATTCTAATTTCTACAGTATTTGTGTAAGTAAGTGTCTTATGAAGATACCAATCTTAGTCTTCCAGTTTAATTGTACAGCATTATTAAAAACAGGCTGTGACAGCTTCAGGGATTGATTTAAGAAATTTTTTAATTACATCCAAAATATGTTTAAAGTAGAACAGTTACAGAAGCTGTATCATTCAGTATGTAAAAGTGTTTTATTCAATCTGTGAAATTAGTCTAGCAATCACAGATTCGTTGGAATCTGTGTTTAGAAAAGTTAGCAAATCAGTTCGTAGGATTATGAAATGTCTCCCCATGACCTATTCATATTTGTGTTGAAATATTTATTCCTGGTTTGAAACAAGTTTGTTACTGTAGGGCAGACAGAATGTGTTATACAAATGAAGCCAGCTGTATTTCTCATGTACCCACGGTGGAACATGAATTGATAGCTTTGATACCAGCCTTCCTGCTTGATTGATGTGTATTTATTTTGGCAAGGGTGTTGCCTTAGATATCATCCTTCCTCCCCTCCCATGGTGTCCCCCGGTGGCTTTTGTACCCGGATCCTCGATCCACATAACCGCAGCTGTACAGCACAGCTGCTGGGCTCCGCGGGGCTGGAACCGGCACCTGGGAGTAGGAGGCAAGGGATGCCTGAGCTGGCACTTGTGAGGCAAGAAAGGAACATCAAACGATGTCTGTATTTCATCTGAAATCAAGCACTTAGATCTGTAGAAGGATTTTGCATAAGTGCAAACTAAGGATTACTATTTATCGTTATTGCCTTTTTCATCTTCATGCTATTTTAAAATAATCAGAATAACCTTTGAAGTTAGGGAAGGTACTGTTTTTCCCATTATATAACTGGTTAACATCAAGCACAGAGTAACCTACCTAGGATCAGGCTGTTCTGTGTCGGAGCCAGAAATGGAACCCGAGTTTCTCTTTGCTTTGTATTTCAAGTTCTGGACAATGTTTCTTCCCTTTAGGGAAAGAAAAAGCCATTACATATTTTTAACATATGCACTTGTGTGCCCTCATACAAGATGCAGTTGTCCGTTTGAAGAGGATCACTCCAGCTGATGCCTTGGAAACAGCAGCTGTGTGTCAGTGGAGATTATTGATCTTGTTGGGGTCCTTCTGAGGTTAAAGCCTTTCTCCTCATTGGGCTGTTATGGTTGTTTCAGTGGCTGCCCCCACTCAGTGCTGGCCGTGCCTCTGTCTCCTCCTGATGGCTCTGCTGGGCTTGTCAGGTTTCTGCAACCTTTTCTGTCCTTAATTTCTTTCTACTTAGGGATGTCCCCAAATAGTTGCATCTGTGAAGTACCTTTGAGAAGGAGGTTCTTCCTGCCCGAAAGGCAGCTGAATCGCCATCTAAGCAAGGATGGAGATAGAGGAAAATAGCCTTAGCAAAGGCCTCTGAGCTGGGGAGAATAGGTGGCTTTCAGCAGGAACCAGGAGAGAGATTCAGCTGCTCCACAGACCTCCTCTGCTCACTGGCATGGACACAGAAGGAGAACAGTGTCTTCAAGTGATGGCGCTGTGCTAGATGGGAGCTGGGTGAGGAATGGGAGTGAGAGAGGAAGACTGAGAGACACTGATGCTAACTGAATGAGAGTGCCTAAAGCCTCAAGGAAAAGAAGGGAAGATGCAATTCACTCAGTTCCTCAGGGACACTGCAGGGAGATAGGAGGGGGATTTTTGACTGGCCCCAAGCGTCCACTTTCTGCTTCATCGCTCAGTTCCTTCTAACAGTAATTTCATCTGGGAAATACCTGGTAAGACCAATTAGTATGATGTTAGAGGGTGGGGAAATGTAATGATTATTGTTGTCTTAAGGTTCCAAAAGCCTTCTAAAACAAGTCCTAAAAAGAGAATCTGATAAAGGTTAGAGATTATATTGCCATGCAGAGAAGATGGTGGGGAGAAACAGTAGAGTATGAGGGAGGGATAAATAGGAAAACAGGACATGTACTTTTGTGTTAGACTTTGTCCTTCCTCTTTGTCCTTTGCTGGAGCAGATGCATACCTTTTGGAATACCGCAGATGTTGTTTGAATTGGCATTAGCCAGACAAATACAGTCTTTAGTAACCATGAATGTTTCTAAAATGTCAGACAGGTTTAACTCACAGCTCTGTAGCATATGGCTTCAAATTTAAAATTATGGAACCTTTTACATAGTAGAATATACGCTATACTGAGTTGTACTGAAAGTGTAGAAAAATGTTCTTGAATTAAAAAAAGTAGGAAGAGCTAAGTTTTAGTACTACAATATTTGCTATACTTGAGGATTACACTTGAGAATTACAGTATTAAGCTGATTTAGGACATTAAAGCTGAAGTGCTAGCACGTAAACCAGAAGTATAATGAAAGGTTTTGTCAGAACTTGTTCTCACCCTATCTGTTTGTATTGATCTCGCCTTTTTACTTGAACAGGTTAGTTGCCTAAAATTGTGCTAGAGTTCAGATTTCGTTGCATGTTTAAGGAAATAATTTTGGAATAAACACCCCATATGATCAAGTCTGTTAAATCAGTTAATTTTTCATTGCCTGTTGTGAAGGTTGACAGGAAAATAATATTCCTGAATGCCTGTCAGAGACTCCCAGCATTATTGACAGGAGGTGGGCTTACCGGCTGGCGTGGTGGCAGAGGAGTGGGCAGGGTAGTGCTGGCGGCGGGCAGGAGCAGCCAGGGCTGGTAACCAGAGGCAGCCGCTGCTCCTGCGGCTGCACCAGCCCGTTCCTGCTGGGACAGGCCTGGCCGCCCTGCCGCGCTGGGGCCTGGCTCTGCCTCCCCACTGAGGATGCTGCTGGGGAGGGGACACACCTGGGTTGTAGGAACTGGGGGAGCACGACCATTTGGTAACTGCATTTCTGGGCTTTGGAGCTCTCGCAGATGTGAGAAATGCAGGCATGTGGGATCAGAGCTGCCTTTCCTAAAAGATTTGGGGGTTTGAGGGGTGTTTGTTTTGGTTGCTTGCCCATATGAAAATCGGCATTTTAGTGTTTTGATGTCATTTTTTGGGCTCTATTTTTAGTGCCTGGGAACATTACAAACATGAAATACTTAACCGTTGAGCCTGTTGGATTTAAAATAACTTAAAATAGCTTTAAAGAGCTTTCTGAAGTACTCATTTTTTTCCGTTGCGGCACATGGATTTTTTGATCCAATGTTTTTACAGAGGCTGGAAAAGTGCCATTATGTTAAAGCTGGTGTTGCCATTTCATGTGATAAAGGAAAGACCCCCTTGTTCCAAGATCAATATAAGGGGATAATTTAAATGGTTTTTTTCAACCTTTTTATTAAAAAGTATTTTTCTATTTTATTTCAATATAGAGGATGTCCCTAGTATGTGCCTAAATTTGCTTTCCATGAGGCTTGAAGGCAAGGTTGAGGTGTACTCAAATGCAGTTTGTCTATAGAAGTAAGATATTTCTTTTATCTCTGTAGCAACTATGTATTTATTGGTATATAGGGAACTTCAGAAAGATAATATAAATTTAGATTTGTTTTTGAAATGCTATTCATTTTATGTGCGTCGTAAGGGTCTATTCAGTAGTGTTAGAAATTATAATGGAGATGCCTGAGCTCACACAAGAAAAGACAGAAAGAGAAGTTCTGTTGGGCTTCTATCAGCTCAGGAATTACTTCTGTACAAATGTGACAAGCTGCTAATTCACTTCTCTGTACGTAGTCATTAAAGAGTGAGCCATTAGAGATTGCATAACCCACTTCTCTGCCAAAGAAATTACCACACATGCTTAATTTTTAGGTTGCATGTGTCAGTGCAGCCCTCAGTTTTCAAAACAAACAAAAATGTGAATCTAATACCTGCAGCTTGGCTCCGGATCAGGTGCTTGGTGGCAGCTGGTACCCCAGAGAAGGACAGAGGTGCCAGAAGGTATTCCAATCCTTGGACCACCTGGCTGCAGGGGCAGTGAGGGAGCCCTCCTCTTTGAGACAAAGCCCAGAAAGCTCAAATCCAGACTGCGTTTTCTGATGACACATTTTTAACGAGAGATCTGCCCACTGAAACTCTCCATCACAAATGACTGACTTGTAGCTGTAGCAGGATTCCTCTGGAGCATGTTATGGAAAATAAATTTTACAGCCCAAGCTGTATGAAGTTAGAGACGTTCTCTGAGGAGGCAGACGGGACTTGTGGTGCATCGTTGCCAAGTCGTGATGTTACTGCAAGTCTCATGAGAGTCTGGTGCTTTCTTATAGCCCAGGTTCCATGCAGCAATGCAATTCTGCGGAAAATGAATTAAAATTTTAGCTCTCCTGATGTGGAGAAAAACCTGAAAAGGTGCATCATAAAGTTAAATCAATCAAATATGATGATGCTGAGCACAACATGGAAACATACTGGTGACTATTTATATCTTCTCTTCAAACAATAGAATGATTGGAACTAAATGCAAATTTTCATCTTCATCTAAGCCAATAGACTAGAAACCAAGGATTCGCTCTTAAGAACAGGGAAAACATCCTTTTTCAGTTATAAAATAAAATTACCTTAGGGTTACTGTTTGGCAGGATTAGTTTCTTAAAGAATATTGCACCACATTCCACAAAAAATATAATTCCTGTTTTGCTTTTCAACTCTGTGAGCACCGAGTGCTCAGTGCTCTTCCGTAGAAGTTTTCTCGCTAGCTTCATTGTGCACCCAGGTGCCTTTCAAAAATTGAAAGTGAAATCACATTCCTTACTGTGACTTCGGTTTAAGTTCTGAGGTTGATAAGTATCAGATGCTTGCATTCTGTACTATCTTACTACAAAATGTGGACATGGATTTTGATTTTATTAATAATTTGTCAAGCGCTTACAGAAGGATGCAGCCTCACTTGAAATGTACGGGCTCATAAATGGGAATTAATATGATAGTTGTTTTTAGAACGTGCACCTATAAAAGCTTAGGTGAATGGCAAAAGTTGTTTAGGAAATGCTGCTTTTTTTTTTTTCTTTCATCATTGCAGCTGTGCGCAAGTTTAATGGAAACCTGACAACAGCTCCTGCTCGGGTTCATTGTAAAAATCTGTAGAATGTAGCATTAAGGTTTTCTGACCTTGTAGTTCCAGCTTAACTAAAAATGTGGGGTTAAATGCATTTAGTTACATTGGTGGAGAAGGCTGCGTGATTGGGATTCTTGTTTGTATATATGAAAGTCTAGCCTACGTCTGTGATATCTAAAAGGATGGTAACAGATTTCTGTTACAAGTTCTCTACTTCTTTTTTTTCTTTCCCATTTTCTTCCCTTCACTGAGTGAATTTAAAAACTTAACTTAAAATAGTTTGAATGGCTTTGGTATAATGCTTGTATTGGAGGCGTTCTTGTAATTTGCTGTAGCGTGATGAAGTCTGAACTCTCTTGCTGTGTGACAGTGGATCGGGAATGAGATAGTGGTCAGTTGGTAGGAAAGAAATGTTGATTGCTGCCCAGAAAAGAAGAGAAGAAAGACTTGATGAGGTGTTTTGGTTTGGTTGGAATGTGCTGCTAGAATGCAGTAAAGTATGAGGGCTTATTTTACACTTTGTGGAAGATTCCTAGGACGTGTTTGATATAAGCTACGTGTAGACAGAACAGATAAACAGACTGTGATTGAGATCTGTAGGCACTTGGAAAAGATTGCTAATTGTATGTTTTTTCAAAAGACCGTGATCTTATCGCTAGCATGAAAGTTGGTACAGCGCCACAGTGAAAAGAAACGCAACTTTAAAACATGTAGAATTAATTATACTTGAAAAGTCTCTTTTCCAGTCTGCGGAGCATATTTGCAGTCATCTGCAGCTGAAGGCCATATTGCCCCACGCTCAGCCTTCCATCTCATGCTGCCGTGGTGACTGAACCGTGAGGTTTCCCTCATGCTTCTGATCTCATCCTCAGTATCATTAAGATTCCTTAATGGAAAAGCAACTTCTGCAACAGATTGGCAATGAACATATTGCATCTATCACATCAAAGAAATAGTTGTAGGATGGCGTGAAGACTCTGCTTCTTTTTAAGGCGATCTATATGAGTAGGTCTTTGAGTCCCTGTGTAATTTTGCTGACTTTGATCAGAGTCCATACAGCTGTAGTTGTTTTGAAGAATCAGATGTTACTGTTGTGCAGGGGAGGTTAAAGGATGGTGCTTTCCTTATTTCTTCAGGGTTAACAATGCTACCTACTTGGTTATGTGGCAATTTAAATAAATATTAATATTTTGGTGCTTAGCAGCTGTAAGATCACTTGGCTTCTGGTATATTGATATCAGGAATTCTGCGGGAACATAGGATATTATTCTTAAAACTGATTTTCATTATCTAGAATAATTGTATGTTTCTCTAAAATGTTTTTATACAATACTTATCCAAACTTAAATACACACACATTTTCTAGCATTATTTACTACTGTGTGACGGATACACAGCTGTGAGTCATTTACATGAAGTGTAGGCAGATTTCTAGATTTCAAGTGCGATGAAAAGCTTTAATAGCAATATAGAGATCTGGTGGATATTTATGTACAAATGTACTTTATTTTATGATCACCCCCATATAAATACATAGCACTGAAACAACATTTCAAAGCCTAATGTTTCATATTCAGACATCTAAAATTTAGAAGGAAACAACATCATTGCTGGAACAGTTCTAAGGCCATTTCCTTGTGTGTGTTTTTGTTGTGATACAGCCTTTAATTATACAATAAAATATTTTCCCATGGGATTCCTAGTTTTAAAATGTTTTCACTCCCTGACTATTCTCATGGCTGTCTGAAAATGTCTCATTGTAGCAGTGAGGGGAGCTCTACCGTGTCCCAGGGAGCTCCGGCCATCATGGTATAGCACCTTCAGTATAGTGGTAGAGAGGCGTTTTCCAACAGCTTTCAGCTGCTCTGAGGAGGAGAATGTCCTCCTCCACCTCATTTCCCATTCCATTCACTTCATACTTTGTAATTTTGGTAATAGTATGGGGGGCAGCAATCTGCTGAACAGTGAAGTAGATATGAAAACTCTGCATAGGTTCCTCACAGTTTGTCAGGCAGGTTGGATTATTTTACCTTCGCAGCACAGAATTGATGCTTGAACTGACGTGGTAATGGTGGTGGTGGGTTAGTTGATGCTTTATCTGGAGTGGCCACAGAGGGAAGATGTTTTGGGGTGGGGGGAACTAAGGGGATAGCTGGCTCCAGCTTTCACAGGATTTGCTCATGGGAAAGAAAAATAAAGGAATTGCACATCCTCTTTCTGGCTCCCAGGGAAGTGCTCTGTATGTTTACAGGCTCTTTTGCCATTGGCTGTTTTTACCTGGTTTTGTCTTAGTTTTCTCGAATTTCTCAAAATGTTCTTTGATGATAGGGTAAATGCTAATTTTGAAGTGCGGAAACAGGAAGCATGCAAAAGAGGCTTTCATTTTTGAATGTTAAATTGCAGAGAAATAAAAGAAGAAATTTTCTCAAGCATAGGCACAGTTTGGAATACTTTTGCATTAATTAATGTTAAAAGCTTGTGTTTATGGTGGAAAAGTTAATTTTATTATTCCTTCTGATGCTATTAGCGCTGTCACCATTCTTCATTCTGTGTCATTCTTGGGGAAGGTTAGGAGGGCAGCAATAGCCAACCTCCATGTGTGGCAATAGGGGAGCTTAATTTAAAATACTAACGTACCAAAGATATTCTATAAGTGTTTGGAAACTATTAGGGCAGTGATGCCTGAAAAAAAGAGAGAGAAAACCCTAAGGTGGTAGAAGTGCCTGCCAGGAGTATCTGAAGTACAGGACTGGGTTCAGCCAGATGACTCACTTCTCAGCGAGTACGAGGAGCGTTCCCCTTCACAGTTTGCTCTGAAATACATTTTCAAGTATTTGTGTGTACCTTTGACAAAATTCTCTCCATACACAGGAGCTGTTGTACTCAGGTTTTTGGAACCAGAAAACAAGCTCTTTATTGATGGTGAGGTCAGGGCGCTTCTGGGAATGGTGGCTGGTTGGTTACCAGCTGCTCCCCAGCCAAAAGGAGGTCATGTCTGTTTTAATGAGTCATGCTTTGTTTCTTTTTCTTATTTAAATAATTAAAAAAACCCCAAACAACCAAAAAAAACCCCAACAGACTGTTACGCTGTTTACTGTGATATTTCTTTGTGATGGGATTGGTAGGCTTCAGAAAAAACGTTGGCTAATACCAGAATTACTGGCTGAAACATTGGTTATAGAAGTGTGTATGTGCTTGGTGCCTTCTTGTTGGCATCTTCATGCTGCTGCTTCAGTAGCCCTGTGAGCGGTGCTCTCACTTCCGCATCCAAGCAGGATAGAAGTTGGCTTTTAAGGTGTTGAGGACCTTACAACAGTTTCTGTTGGTTTTAATTTTTTGTTTTGGCAGATTTGGTTTAGATCAGGGAGCTTAAATGGAAGTTGGAAATTAAAACCTCATATATAAATAGCAGTGAAACAAGCAACTATGTGAAACTTCTTGCAATTACAGCAACATAAACTTGAGGAAGCTTTTCTGGTATCTTCTGCATGTAAGTGTAGGTAGAATTTGTCTCAGCAGTCAACTCCTTATTCATTGAATTTTCTAGACTCTGCAGCTGGAAACTGCTAACTCTGGAGAGTTAGTTAAAACACATCTCCAAATAATACCAAGAGAAATACAGCTTGTGTGCATATGTATACCTATATATAAAATATGTATTTTACTTAGAAGTAGATAAAAGACGAAATGTGAACCTCTGCAGATAGCTTGAGAGATCCTATCTGGTTTGGCTTTGCTAGCGTTTCTCATGGAGGCGTTTAAAGGAAAGTCAGTAGATGGTGTAAAAGGCTAAAGATGAAATACATCCGAAGAAAGAGATGGATTGAAAAAAAGTGAATTAGTTAATAAGAGTCTTTTTAAGTTTTAGAAGGTTTTAAAACTGTGTCAATAGGTGACATATCCTTTCTGTTCTGTTTAAGAAAGATTGATAATCTGACAACATCAGAAGTGATTAACCATACAACGCAGATATATAATAATACTTTTTGTGGGCTTTTAAGGGTCATCTGAGCTTTTTGTCAATGTGTTTGTTTTGTGCTTTTTTTTTTTTAATGTAGATTTACATGTAAAAGCTTGTAAAGCTGTCCTGGCTGGGAAATGACTTGTCGTCATATGCAGTGTTTTACTCACTCGTGTTGTTTTGAGCTGCACATTACTACTCATTGAGAAGTTCAGTTACCCTTATTAAGAAATCTATATTTATTCTTAAATTTATAAATACTACTCAACAACCTGACAACAGGAACTCACACTGTAGGACTCACTTGGCTGTTGGAATGTTGACAACATTATTTTAAAATGTTTATAAGAAATAAGAACTGGTTCAAGAGAAGCCAATATGATTTGTTAAGAAACAACTCTATTTAAAAAAATAAATTAAAACATGCTTTCCTGTTTAAGGCCAAGGAAGTTCTTTGAGGTCCATCAAGGAATGAGAAAGCAATGATCCTTTTTCTCTGCATGTTATCCTGTTGCTGATCAGCACAAAACGGTGTTATTTGGAGATTTCCTAGTAGCTTTCCAGCCTGCATAATGCCACCATTCACAAGCTGCTAAGGGGAGAAGGAGCAAGCGTGCCAATGCAGCCAGAGCTGTTAAATAGCCTTGTTGCTCAGGATGCCCTCCTGGGCAGTGCTAGAAGTGGAGGAACAGCAAAATCCTATTCCAGAGCAGAGGAAGAGCCTTCATGACAGAGGCATGTTGTTAACCCTCTGTTTGTAGGAAGGACTAAAAAAGAGCAATCGGGCATTAGATAGCGTTTGAGAAAAGGTGGAAATGATTACTGTGTATTTAACAGTGGGAAGGTTGTAAATGGCTGCACTCTGGTTGTGGGATCAAAGGAAATACAGTTGAGATGATACCAGAAAACTCACTCCCTCAAAACTGTCTTGAACTGATGCAAAAACCCACCATGTTTAAAAGATAGGTCGATAGGATGTAAAATCCATTCACAAAAATACAAAAGTCAAAATTACAATTTCCCTGCCACCAATTACTCAGTTTCTTACACTTGTGTAATGTTTCATATAGCTTTGTATGATGCGACAGTTTCATTTCTGATGTGTTTTTTAATATATACATGTATATGTTTTGAATTCGCAATGGAAGCCAGAACTCTTATTCCACAGTACAGTGCTCTTGTATTCTTAGTGAAATTCATTTTACCAAAACCAGTAGTAATGGTGTTTCTTTTGATTTTGAACAAATGTGAATTTGATGGTGTCATGATTGCCACTAGCTCTCCCTTATTAAAAGGGTTTATCAGCTGGAGCTGCATGTTATTTTTGGTGGGTGATTTTTCACATACTTCTATCACAGCTGAAACGCTTTCTCGTATTTTGTTTTACCAGCTTTTTATAATTTCCTCTTACTGTTGTGATAATGAAAAAATGGAAGCTGTTGTCTTTGAATTTGCTTTCTCTTCTTATCTGTTTCTCTTCTGTCTGTACTGGGAATTGGAATAAGTGAATCATGTTTAATTTCTTTAAAGTGCAGTTCAAGCCAAGTGGATTTGTTGGTTTATTCAACTAGTGTGCACTGGGATAAATTGTATTCCAGTCTCACCTAAAACTTTACCCGATGTTTAAGCCTTGTGTGCATTTTATATTTTGTGGTTTTAGCATAGTTAGGCCTCATTACAGTCTTTTAAGGAGTACTTTTAGCAATATATGACAAGTTTAAACATAGTTCCCAAACTTTGTGTTGAAGCCAAAGTAAATGAGGTCTTGTAGTGCCACATTCCAGTGATTCTGACATCAGAGGAGTATCTGCAGTAATAAATTTTATATTAAAGTGGCTGAATTTTTATATGCCTGCAAGAAGCAATACTGGGGTCTGACATGGAGAAGCATTAAGCTAACTATTTCAAGACACTAAAAAATTTTTTCATTAAAACTTTTTCCCTCTCTGGAAGGAAAAAAAAAAAAAAGAAAAAAAGAGAAAGCAAGGTACTTACAGTTTGACAAAAATCAAGTGTGGGTTGGGTTTTTTTGTTGTTTTTTTTTTGTTTGTTTGTTTTGGTTTGGTTTTTGTTGGTTTTTTTTTAAGCTAGCTTTAAAAGTAACTAGTAAAACTAGTTACCTAATTTTGTTTAGTGCTTTACTGTTTCAGGCTTCTTGCTACTCTTGTCCAGTCTGGGGAGATGTTTCTGTCTTTTTGTGAATTCAGGAGTGAGAATGACACTAATAATTATCTGAGCACTGACATGAAACAAATCAAAACCCCAAAGTCTTTTGAAATATTTGCTCAAATGGACTTGTATCTAATGTATGTTGTGGTTGTAGATATTTGAATACAGAACACTCATCATTCATCACATTTGCAGCATTATTAGCAAACTTTTTTGAGATTCTCATTCTGAGAAAAATAATTTAAAATCCCTTTGTAATGGTTACAGAGCTGTTTCATACCATATAACTGGATTAAGGCACAGATAGCAGAGCAGGACTGCATCAGTGTGGCCTTGCATGGCTGGGCTGAACTTTGCCAGCTAGAAAGAAGATTTTCTTTTTGCTGTTAGTGCCCCTCTCTGTGGTGACAAGGGAAGGCTGGAAAAGCTGCTGATGAATGTACACTCAGCTGTGTTTGAGCTGATTAGCTCTTTTGCTATCCTTAGATTTTAGGAGGAAAAAGAGTTTAGTGTGATGTCTTACAATCCAGAGCAGAATTCTTTCCTCATTGTTGTAATAACAATTACATGTTTTACAGTGCTGATTCTTGGAAATTTACAATTAAAAAGTCCTTATCTTGCTTTCTTTCAGATTCTTCTCATCCTCTTCATCGAGATGAGACTATAGTTATTGCCCTTGCATCTGTGTCTGTACTGGCTGTTTTGATTGCTGCTCTGTTCTTTGGATACAGGATGCTTGCAGGTAGGGTTTGACAGTCCTATTTTTTAAAAAATTGTTCTTTTGACTATTTCTCAGCATTACACTTATGCCTTCTGTTCTCCCCAGTCCATATTATATGTTTGTACATAATATTTCTCCTCTCTGACACTTTATGGTGATATTCCTTTCATAACAGTTCAGAGAGATTTATCATTTCTCCTAGCTGGCATTTTGGGACTCATTTTTCTTCAACAAATCCTCTGCTCAAAACAGCTTAAATGAGGTTGTGAACATGCTTTATGTTATTGCCAGTGACATTTAATTATCAAAGTAGTTGTGTAGCAGGTAGCCTTAAGTTTGTAGCTATCAGCACCTTCACTGCTGATTTTACTGGAGAATTTTTTTGGAGAAGATTTTACAGGATTCATTTTTATTTGTTATGTCCTTGCCTACAGTATGAATTTGTCAGATCCCAGGTAAGTTGTATTTTTAGTTGTAGCATGGAAAAAAAAGGAAACTAATTCCCCCTTCCAAAAACACCTTCCATAGGAGACCATAAACAAGGTTTGCACAGTATGAACATGATGGAGGCAGCTACATCAGAGCCCTCATTGGATCTGGATAATCTAAAGTTGTTGGAGGTAAATGTTCAACTCTGTTTCTTAATCTTTGTTTTTATTCAATATAACACTTGTAGTCATATCACCTCCCAGGTATAGTTACACAAATAAATGTATCAGTGCTTCTGTAATGTTTTCTTCTAAATCAGAGCTTAAAATAAAATTAAAAAAAAAAAAAAAAGAAAAAGGGTTACAACAGTTACATTTTGCCTGGGGTTTTGTTCGTAATAGTGTTGGTATTAGCTGTTCTGCCTTGAGAAGAAAATAATATACACTAGGAAGTAATGGGGGTAATTGGAATGTGCATTAAATGATCCATCTTTTTGCTTGGCATGGCTTTAAGTGCAGTATCCTACCATAGTCATTTGAACTGCTTTAGTAATGACACGCGCATAGATGGACTCTGCATCAAGTAACACTATTATAATATACAGATGACTGCAGCTAGGATGGTATGTTTTGGTGGTGGTGCATTTATAGAATCATAGAACCATTAGAGTTGGAAGGGACCATAAAGACCATTGAGTTTCAACCCCCCTGCCATGGGCAGGGACACCTCCCGCTGCAGCAGATTGTTCAAAGCCCCATCCAGCCTGGCCCTGAACACTCCCAGAGATGGGGCTTCTGCAACTTCTTTGGGCAACCTGTTCCAGTGTCTCACCACCCTCACAGGAAAGAATTTCTTCCCCGTATCAAATCTAAATCTCCCCTCTTTCAATTTAGAGCCATTACCCCTCATCCTATCGCTACACTTCCTGACAGAGTCCCTCTCCAGCTCTCCTGTAGCTCCCTTCAGTTACTGGAAAGGCTGCTCTAAGGTCTCCCCAGAGCCTTCTCTTCTCCAGCCTGAACAGCCCCAGCTCTCTCATCCTGTCTTCATAGGAGAGGCACAGTCATTCTTCACAGTGGTATGCTTTCCATCTCCATGGCAACTAGAGGCCAACCAGAACTTTCTACTCAGCTTGGTATTAGATGTACCATCAGAAAAAATGTAAAATGTTATGCTTGTAATTGGTATACTTGGTATAACTTCTGGAATTTGTAAAAGCTTTTAGCCAGAAATATATCAGTAGAAAGACTGAAAGAGATTCAAAGAGTAGTACTATTCCTCTTTTTGCCCATGAGAAATCACACCTAGAGATTTAGGCTGTGGACATAGTACTCGCTGCACTGTAGTCTGTGCAAATGGTGGCAGCAGACTAACCAGCAAAGAAGCTTTGGTGCCTCCTGCAAACAAAAAGAACTTGAGGCAGAGTTTACAAGAGTATAAGGAGGTGTGTTGTAGAAGTGTGCAGAGCCCCAGATGAAATTATTCGTACTGATATGCAGTCTTGGAAAAAGCATTGACTTTCATGGTGGAGAGATGTGCTACAGGGTCTTCTATCCTCTCTCTTAAATCCTAAGGAGCTGAGTCCTCATCCCTGGTCATAGAGTGTTGCAGAACAAATTGTCTTAAGCTGTGCTTGCCTTTTCACATCTCTGTGGGTAGAACGAATTCTGGGTTTGTACCTTGAAGTGACTCGCTGCTGCTTTGCAATCCATTGACATGCAAAGTCTGTCTGTTAAATGGTACTTATTGTTGAAAACTTTCCATTTTAGACAATTTTATCATCTTTAGAAGCATTACTTTTGTCATCCTTTGTTTTTTCTGTTCTTCCACCATATAAGAAGTAAAGTTAGGAAGTAAAAAAATACTGGTCCGTGAAATTCTCAGTTTCGTCTAGGTCTTCCTGAAAATTATTTGGATGAAACAGATGCTTGCATTCCTATGTAGTTAGACTTTCTTGTGCTTTAGAAACTAGGACTCTTCCTGAGGGTGATCCTGTGTTTTGGTTTAGAGTAGAGATTGCATCTTTTTCAGTTGCCATGGAGATGGGACAGGCCATTCTTTGAAGACTGTCTAACATAGTGGGGTCTAGAATAAAGGTTCACAGGTAGTAAGGAATTAATTATTCCTTTCTGTTAAAACCTGTGTACCTCTCCTGGTGTCTATTTTGTACTACAAATGCATGTATTATTACTACTAACCTAAACAGTACAGCTTATAAAGCTATCCTAAAGCTAAATGTTTAGCTTGTTGTCTGTGGTCTCTGGAATCAATTAAAATTGATCACAGAAAAGCTATAAGCGTTTAGTAGGCAAAAGTTTAATAAGGGAATTAGCAGCACAAAGCACATGGATGTTATTGACTCCATATATAAAATGGCTGAACAGATTATTTATGATTTATTTACCAGATATTCAGACTATAGATCAATTTAGTAAGATCTAAGTTGGCCTGTGCTGAGGTTTCCAGCTCCAAAATAACTTTTATGATAGCATTCTAATTCTAGTTTTCAATATTAAATAATCACTATATTCACTATTTTTTATAGTGTAAGTCAGTATAAAAGTTGACATTCAATCTTTGTAGATTGACAACTTGGATTTTGTCTTCATTTATAATTTAGTGAACTAATTATTTACTTTTTTTTTTTCCAGTTGATTGGCCGGGGACGATATGGAGCAGTGTATAAAGGCTCCCTAGATGAACGTCCAGTTGCTGTGAAAGTATTTTCTTTTGCTAATCGTCAGAACTTTGTCAATGAGAGGAACATTTACAGGATTCCACTGATGGAACATGACAACATTGCCCGCTTCATAGTGGGGGATGAGAGATTCACTGCGGATGGCCGTATGGAATATTTATTGGTGATGGAATATTACCCCAATGTAAGTGCTTCCAAGAAATCAATCAGATTGGTCTAGATTCCCAAGAATAGCCACATAAAAAGGATGTACTTTAGTCTTTGTCAGTGTTTTTCATTGCTGCTTCTTGCACAGTAATGTAAAAATAATCTATATAAATTACAATTTTAATGAACCTAAGTGTGGGTTACTGTAATGCCCGTTAAGATTTCCCAGTTAGTGCTACTAAATGTAGTCCTATGAATTCTTAGCTGTAGTATTTGCTCTTGGTTATGGTGCAGGGGCTTTTCTGTCAACAGTGCAATATTCAAGGACAAAATTTGAAGTCATTTTTATTTAAAAATAATTGAATAAATTTAAAACTTCCTAGTTTTAAGACACTATGTCTCTATTACAGTGGCTATGACTTACTTCACTCAGTAGCTGTAAATGGTGGGGTTTTCTACAATAAAACATAATAGATTCCGTATTGTTGTCAAACTGGTTTGTGGTACTGTAAGTTATGTTGGCTTTTTATATTGTTATTTTCTTTAAAGCTTTCTGTGGCATACCATATTTATTTTGATGTCCCATATATTGATGATGTACGAAGTCTTAAAGAAGGCAGCCTTACTTTCCAGAACCATGTCTTCAGATCCCTGTAGCTAACCGAATGCTTTCATCCCTCAAATTCCTTAATTTGAATTACTGATGCTGTGTTTGGGTGTGTACACATGCATTGAATCAAAAGTGTCCTAAAAAACACAACAGAAATGGGAATAGTTTTCATGAAAAAATATAAAATGTAATGTAGATGGGGGTTATATATATGAAAATGCAAAAAAGTTGTTTCACAATTTATCTTGGGGGGAGGTTGCTTCTGTATGGGGAAAGGACTTTAACTGTTCAGCTAAATACATTTTTTAATGAGCTTTTTGGTCTCAAGTAAGTGAACTCATATTGTATTTCCTCCAGTGTGCAAAGGTCATGGCTGAAGCCTGATTTGTTATGGGGACAGTAGGACAAAAGCTGCTTATTCAAGTAGCAAAAAGAAACAAAACAGCAATAAAGAGCAGTAATGATGGCCTGTCTTAGGGTGTTTTAGTCTCTACATATATGCATGCACATGTTGAAAGTTAGAATCGTATGTGTATATAAGTATCTAAATAGGTATGAAAATTTAAGGCAACATAACACTTCACAAATACGTAAAGAGTATCTTAACTGAAACTTTTAAGTGAGAGCACACTTAATTGTGTCAGCTTATAAGAGAAGGTCATCTAAGAAGAGACTGTAGAGAGTAGAACCGACCGTAGAACAAGCTCAGTCTTGCCTATTCCAGATGGACAGTGGCAAAACACGTCAGCTCTGGCCTACTCTGGCAGAGTAGGCTTATTTTCAGCTAATTGAGTTAAGTGAAATCAAGTGAGTATTCTGCTCCTGGGAGGGCATAGCGTAACTGTCTTAACAGATGATCTGGTTTTGCTGTTTTCTTGAATGAAAGGACTTTCAGCTGAAATGTAATTTGACTGAAAATTGTTTCTTGTTGCTTATATACAAACAGGATCTGTTAACAATCAGATTAAATGCACAGATGAGGTTTATGACATCATATTATCAGATTCTTTCTCAGTATGGTATTAAGAACAGTGAGATTAGTCTAAAATCAATCCACTGGTGGTTTGGAAGTCATTGGAAAAAGTGCACAGCAGGTGTAATTAATGCACAGTGTGATCCTTAATTCAGTGAGCAGATGTTCTGCTGTATGCGGAGCCAGCAGTAGAGCAGGAACCCTGCTGCGGCAGCCCTACTAAAAGAGAATTGCAGTGTTCAAACTGGAGCCATAAATCTTACTTCAATAAAGAGTAATCCATACAAGATGTGCAGGTGAAATACTTCCCATCCAGAACATCATTCTCTTCGAAATACTTTCCTTCTTGGAAGTAGGAACACACAAACCAGAACTTGGTGTTGCCTCAGTGAAAGCAAGACAAATAGGTTTGGCTCAAATCATGTTATTATCCAAACGTGCCTTTAGACCAAAGAAAGTAGATGAGCAAGTAATAAAAGGAAAGATAGGTGTACTTAAAATCCATGTGCTTTTCTGATGAGACTCCAAGGTGTGACAGGTGAAGAAGCAGTAAGTTGCAAGGGATGATGTAGTAAGGAATATATAACAGCCACAGAATTGTCCCTCCAGCAGTCAGACACTCATGTCTTTTTAGAACAATAGAAAAATTGTTGTAAATCACATAGTAGAATCTTGTGACTGTTAAAAAAACGTCATCGATTTTATCAAAAGTTATAATCAGAACAAAGTCCCTGATTTAACATGTAACTCATGACTCTGACGAGAATAATCTCAGTTACAAATACATATATATCCAAATTTTGACTAAAAATGTTCCTGGTCATCATTTACATTGTACTTCACTACAAGCATAAAAGCACAACCCTCAGAAAGCTCAAAAAAATCATGGAATCATGGAATTGTCAGAGTTGGAAGGGACCTCTAGAGATCATCTAGTCCAACTCCTGTGCTAAAGCAGGATTGCCTAGAGCACAGTACTCAGGACTGCATCCAGGTGGGTCCTGAAGGTCTCCAGGGACTCCACAACCTCCCTGGGCAGCCTGTTCCAGTGCTCTGTAACCCTCACTGTAATTAAGTTTTTCCTCATATTTGAATGGGGCTTCCTGAGTTCCAGCTTGTGCCTATTGGCCCTCATCCTGTCACTGGAAACCACTGAAGAGAGTCTGGCTCAAGCCTCTTTCAACCCACCTTCAGATACTTACAAGCATGAATAAGGTCTCCCCTCAGCCTTCTCTTCTCCAGGCTAAAGACTCACACTTCTCTCAGCCTTTCCTCATAAGGCATCATCTTTGTTGACCTACACTGGACTGTCTCCAGTAGATTAAAATACGTGGTGGCTAGCAAGCTCTGCAGCAGAAAGATCTTGAAGTTGGTTTGAGGTCTTTATGCAGTTGAGTGTTTCCCAATCACACCACGACAACAGTCCTGTGGCATCAACTAGAATGGGCTGGAATCTCAGCGCACAAAGTGAAGACGAGCTGTTACTGCACTCAAGTTTCTGGCAGTTGGAGGCTAATAAGGGTGTTTGTATTTCTTAAAAAGCTTTAAATGATTAAAAAAAAAAGTGAAATTCTTTAACTAATTTTTAGGTGCATTCTCAGCTGTGTTTGGGTTGGTTTTTTTAAGTACCTAAGACTAGTTGAAGTTCATAGAACAGCATTTTAAGCAACCGGAAACAATGCTCTTGTAAAGCTGTATGAATGGCGCTTGGCCTGTGTTTTCGCCGAGGAAGGTTATCTGTTTATGGATTCCCTGTTCTGTACAGGCTAGGTCTGAGAACCTGCAAGACTTCTGTAATTTTATAAAGAAGTGCCAGGAACTTGGTTTTAGTTTTAGCATTGAATTATGGGGGGGGGAGGGAGGGGGGGAAGGCATAATGGTTCAGTCTTTTTAAGTTATTGTGTCTGTGTGCCTTCATCTGAACTGTGCGTGCATTGCAGCCCTGAATATCAGCTCCAAATGGCACATACCAGATTTTTTTTATCTAAATGTTATGTAACTAATTTTGCAGTAGTGTTTCTAGTTGTGGCTGGTAAGGTGTTACACATTGGTGCATCTTTAAGATTGCAGATTTAAACAGGCAGAACTGGAATGGTTTGTAATCATAAATAAACATTATATAGTAATATATATGCAGAAACAGCTGGATGACTTGTTCTTCATGCACAGGGATTTAGTTTTTTTAAACTGAGTATATTGTCATTGGCGTCATAGTTTGCAGGGTCTGGCTCTTGTTTCAGATAGCAGTCTCAGTTTCTATAATATCTCAGTATCATCATTGACACCCTTCTGGTTGTCTTGGAGATTCCACCACAAATTACTAAAAAATCCCCTATATTACACATTTAACTTTTCTTTTAAGAAAAAAGGAACATGAGGTTATTTTTTCCTCTTTTTCAGTGCATGTGGACTAGCTCCTGTTCTGCATTGCCTTTTGGCTTTTTTTCTTTTTTTAATATATGAATAGATTATAACAATGAGAGATTCTGTAAGTGCTAATGGACGACTGTTTATTAACCCTGGCTATTAAGTCTGCAGTTACCTTTTTTTTTTCCTGTTATTACTTGAAAAAGTCTTGTTGAACAAATTTAGTGTATGGTATGCTTTTATTTTATAATTAATATTGTTATTCCTAAAGG
The DNA here is from genome assembly GCA_013400375.1 of Thinocorus orbignyianus. Lineage (NCBI taxonomy): Eukaryota > Metazoa > Chordata > Aves > Ciconiiformes > Thinocoridae > Thinocorus > Thinocorus orbignyianus. Next base: position 640,080 of record VXBW01004283.1, read on the forward strand.
CAGTCCCTGTTATTTTGTGATAAATTTTCTGTTCTTTAGATAAACCAAATGGCACCACTAGAAATTAATGAAACTTTGGCCCAGTCTTGTGTTTTAGAATATCTGGGTGAACACAGAAGCAGTTGGAGGATTACACCTTTCAGGACCAATAGATAAAATGAGACTTTCCTAAAGATTTTTGAGTTATTCAACTGGGAAATGGTTTTATGGTATTTATGGGTTTGTGGTTATGTTGCTTTTTTTTAGGGTTCTTTGTGCAAATATTTGAGTCTCCACACAAGTGACTGGGTGAGCTCCTGTCGTTTGGCACACTCTGTAACTAGGGGCTTGGCGTACCTGCACACGGAGCTACCTCGAGGAGGTAAGGCTGGGAGGGGATGCCAGGATGTTCAAGACACTCTTAATTCTATCAGGTAGCAGGTTCCTGCCTTTCTTTTTTTCTCTGTGGCAGTACGGTAAGTAGGGAATGATGAGTCCAAATAGAGAGTGCTCAGAACTTCTGATATATTCTTTCCTTCTGAACAACCCCATGTTGTGGGCTGCATCTGTGATGCTTGTATGAAAACATGGAGCAGGAGCCGGCAGAGCCCCAAAGAAAGGCAAGAGGAGGCAGCAGAGCTGTGCGGTGCTGCTGTGTCCTGGCAACAGAGTACTGGAGACCTGAAGCACTGGATGTCTGTCTGGCAGAGAGCAAACAGATGGGATGCTCTGTTTGTTTTAGCAGTTCAGACACAAATCACCAAAGCAATTTTTAGTTTGTGTGTGAACTGTATACACAAAGATAAATAATTAAATCTGCCTCCACTGTAGTTTTATTTATCATATCTCCTAATCCTTGTCTGAGGTTGTGGGCCTAGCCTTTGCTGTGTACAAATGGTACTGCTGAACTTACAGTGTTTTAATAGAGCACCGAATAGGACAACGTACTGATTTATATCTTTATAGCTCTGCTTGCATGCTTCAGCCAGCATTTCAGCAGCTGAAGTATCATGATTATAAAGCAGGTATTCTGAGATCTGTGATGTATCAGGCTGTAGAGTATGGCGTGGCACTGAAGCATTAGCTTTTTGGCAGTAAATTAAAGGGGAGTAGCATTAATTCTGTGTTAAGGTGCTAATGTTTGGATTAAAATTCCAAACTAAATATCTCAAATGTTAAGCATCAGTTCTAGCAAAAAATGACATCTGAAGATGCTGTTAAAAATGCAAGGCTGAAAATACCTAGGTCAGTATTCCTGTGTGCCATTGAAACTGCAGCTATCATCTAAACTTCATCATTTTGAAATGTGCAGACAGATGTCTCCATTAGCAGCCAGAAAAGGTGTAAACCTTCCATCATAAAGAAGAGACAGCCATAGGCTACTCTGTGAATGGTAGGATGGATCACGTGAAGTAGAATAAATTTCACAGTAAAACTGGTTCTGTAGTGCTGGCTGCTTTACTAACAAAAGAAATAAACTAGGAACAACTGAGATAATTCTTTGGTAAAGATCAGATCTCTTGCAAGATGAACGTGTTCAGACTTTCTGGAATAATACTGTCTACCTATCTTCTGAATAGGTTCCAATCCCACTCATTATGTAAATAGTTGGTGGCATATTTGACACAGGTGTGTGGATATGAGAGGGAGCATTTGGAGTGGCTGTCAGGGCTGTGGCAGGAAGTCTGTGCTTAAGTAAATGATTTCTCCCCTGCCAAAATCATGCTGATACATCCCTTGGAAAAGTGCTTATTGGCAAACACGAAAACTCTACATAGAGCAGTAGCCTAATATATTGTATAGTCACAGTGTAACTCTAAATGCCAGTCAGTCTTCTACAGATAGCACACTGGGGAGCTTATTATAAAGAAGCAAAAAATTTAGCTTTCTAAAAGATAAGTTGATTTTCTGTTTGTAATAACTGAGTGGATATAATGGGGTTCTCTCATTTTGCCAAACAGTAAAACTGCTCGAATAATAACAAGCACTTCCATATGTCCAAATAGACCATTACAAACCTGCAATATCCCATCGTGACTTGAACAGCCGCAATGTACTGGTGAAGAATGATGGAACATGTGTAATTAGCGATTTTGGACTCTCCATGAAGTTAACTGGAAACAGACTGGTACGCCCAGGTGAGGAAGATAATGCAGCCATTAGTGAGGTAAGTACAAATAGGTGTATAAAGCAAGACAAATTGGTATGGAAGTAACACTGAGAAATAGTTGGTTTTGTTGTTTAAGGATGACTGTTACAAGGTGGTACGATTCCTGTAAGGGGGAATTGCTGCAATATGGGTGAGAAGTGGCTGAAACCTTGGTAGGAAGAAACAGGTTTTAGTCTCAAAACACTCAGAAACAAACGTAGCATTTTGAAAGGTGATAGGTGGGCAGCCTCAGAGACTGACATTTGCTCTGTGAGATATTGGAAGATTCAAGGTAGTTCCATGTTGTTTGTACTGCAGTCTTGTACTGCATATACTAGCTGAAGACCAAACATTCTTTGCTGGGTTTTGTTTTTAATTTTTTCAAAGTGGTGACATGAAATATTTTATACCTTACAACCATTTCTCTGTGTGTCATCTGCAATTTTCTGGACTGCAAATGTGTACACTGGGGAGAATAAGTTCATGTATAAAGACATGGACCAAATAAGAGGGGGTGCTTGAAAAAGGACCTTATGGGAAGAGATGAAAGAATGAGGGTTGTTTAAGGAAGTAAAGACAAGGGCGGGTCTTCAAATACATAAACAGTTGCTACAAAGAGAAAGGAACAAACTGCATTCAGTATGGGTAGGACAAGAAATAATGGAATTATGTTGTAGGAGGGAGAATTTAGGTTAGGTATGAAGAAATGCTTCTAATCTATAGTAGGCAGCAAACATCTGGAATGGACTGCTGAGAAAGGCTATATAGAATATGCATCATGTTATGAATTTAAGGAACAGACGGTGAAAACATCTGCTAGGAGTGGGCTGGAATGGATTTTAGGCAGAAAGTAGATTTCTTAAGCTTTCCTTCTTAGGATGTTGTGATTCAGAGAGTGGGGGTTTTGTTGTTTTCTTGATGTATAAGCACAGATTCAGTGTTACCTGAATATAGGCTACTGAAATACAGTGAGACTAATTTAAACAAAGAATGAAAGTCCCTAATGGTTCAGTATATTTGTAATCTTTTTGCTTTTACAGAAAACTTTTGTGTTTCATTCAAAGAACGTGTTTTACGGTGCTAATCACCTTCCCTTATAAAGCCAGTGCTACAGTAATACCTAGTGTACAGATCCACTTTTTAGATCTCCCTTTACTGAACAAGGAGCAGGGAAACCAGTTTAAAATGCAAGGATATAGAATAGTTCTGTGACAAAATGCTGTCCTATAAGTGCTGATGAACAATTGCTCTAATCTAACATAATTCCTAGTGGAAAAGTATAGATATCTTCTGAGGCTGTTAATAACCTTTGACCATGGAAGATGTAGGGAAGAGCCTTGCTGACAGTCCAGGAATAAAGAGAACAAGTTCAGCAGCATTCTCTTCCATTATGACAAGTACCTTGGTGTTCAACAAAGTAATTTCAGGAAAAAACAAACAAACCAACCAACCAAAACCTTTTCTAGTGTATCTATTGCATATGAGGTTATTGAGTAATGGACAAAATTATTTTGTTTTGGTACATACAAAAGTCACAGAGTAGGGGTAAGGGGTTTATTATGACTAGGCTCTTGATAAGAAGCAGAGGACATTGATAAGAAGAGAACTGTATTTTCCTTAACTGTAGAAAATATCAAAGCAGGGTATTAAAGGAAATGAGTGTAAAAATAAATTGAATTTGAAAATTGCTTCCTGGTTTGAAGCTTTGATTTTATGTTTTTCCAGGTCGGTACGATCCGCTATATGGCCCCAGAAGTGCTTGAAGGAGCAGTGAACTTGAGAGACTGTGAATCTGCTTTGAAACAAGTAGATATGTATGCACTAGGCCTCATCTACTGGGAGATATTTATGAGATGTACAGATCTCTTCCCAGGTAACTAAAAGAACTGGAAAAACCGTAAGTAGTAGAAAGTGGTACCAGCACTCAAAGCTACCCCCTAGCCATAGCTTTTTAAAGTAAAAAAGGGAAATAATTTTCTCAATTGTTTTTGCCATTAAGTCGGTGCCATCTAGCGTTCAAGATGTTTGTTGTCAATACTCTGTGCTGTGTATGTCAGTACAGTGTGAAGCGTGGTTCATGCTGAAAGACTTAAAATTACCCATTTTAGCAGTTTGCAGGCCTCGTGGTAAGTGAAATTAGAGCATCATTATTACTATTGTCCAGAGTTTACAAACATTGAGAGTTGGACTGATGGCAAAGGCAGTAGTTTCAGTTCTTAGAACTGATGAGAGTGCCTGAAGTGTCTTTCAGACTTTCTTCATGAAAGAATGGATGAGAAAGTGCTGGGATTTAATGTAACTTTAGTCAGTCATACTTATATTTATACTAGTGACATTGAAAATTCAGGGAAATCCTCCATACCTGTATGATAAAACAAGAATTAGTAGACTTTTTAAAACCTGAGATCGTGTCACAGCCACCATCTTCTTCCCAAGATACAGCACACAGGGTTAATCTGACATGGAGCATTCTCTCTGTAGTCAAACAGCTGCACTTTATGTGCAGAGACTTGTAATCTTGCTGGGCTTCCTCCCAAATGAAGTCCATGAATATATTCAGTAAGCAAAGTTTCACAGAAATTAGGTGTCATCCTCAGGCTGTAAGACATTCGGAATGTGCCACTCAACAAGCAAAATTTGAAGATGCTATCCCTTGAGAGGTTACTGAATGACATTTAAGTCATTTGCAGTTAATTCAGGCTTTTATGTGAAGTCAGACTTTGGGGAAAATGGAGAACATCTCGATCAATAGCAACTTCGATACTACCTTTCATCACCTGAAAGCCCTTGCTCTGCCTTTTAATCTGTGATGTTTCTCTTGCTAACAGGGGAATCTGTGCCAGAGTACCAGATGGCTTTCCAGACAGAAGTCGGAAACCATCCCACTTTTGAAGATATGCAAGTCTTAGTGTCTAGAGAGAAGCAAAGACCGAAATTCCCAGAAGCATGGAAGGAGAACAGCCTGGTGAGATAGAATATTTTCAATGAAACAATCATGTAACCAGCTTTATGGTGTACTTACTTCTTAAAAGTGATTTTTGAATATGTCCCTTTTATTATAATTATTTTTCTTAGTACTTAAGGATTGGGAGCTGCTTCTGTCTGGACTCCTTAATTATTGAATTCATTTTTTGAAAAGCCATTGACGTGAAAGCTGGATTTCTTTTAATGAAAAATACTGTGATTATTATTAGATCCTGAAGTGTGATACACAGAAGGCAACTTGTTATATTAATTGTTAGACAGTATTTGCAGTATTATGCATGAAGTGCCCATATGTTCTCTGTATGCTGGATGGAAGCATAAAGGCAGTTTCTGCCTTTTGACATCTTATAAACTAGTAACACCCTAAAATATTTGGCAAAAATGTAAATATACTCTTCCAAAACTAAAATATATAAACACTGCAATAAACTTTCTGAAGTTGTATAGTCCCCAGAATTTGCAGGGGCTACAACTTCTAGCAATCATTTCATTATAACTACATTAGAAATTTTATATGACTTCATTTGATCTACAGTTTTTGTTTTCAAGACTATAAACATAGTGATGTTGTTTGTTGTTTTGAGTTAGTATAGCTGTGGCTTAGAGCCTTGCTTGCTACTGCAGGCCAACAAGTTACAGCAAGTTGGCTGAACTCTGGTGAGAGTCGATGTGTTCACTTTCATCTGCAGCAAAGGTGAGGTAATGCAAATCCCCTTAGCTTGGGGAGGGTTGTTTGTTTTTTATTCCATGCAAAATGAAATGCAAACAGTTAATGGGTTCCACCTGATACATGGTGATTTCTGTAAGCTAAAATAGCTTCTTTGCGACTATGAAAATCATACAGAATCATCCAGTGGTTAGAAGTTGGAAGGGACCTTAAAGATCATGGAATTCCGACTCCCCTGCCGTGGGCAGGGATGCCTCCCACTAGAGCAGGCTGCTCAAAGCCCCATCCAGCTCAGTCTCAAACACTTCCAGGGATGGGGCATCCACAGCTTCTCTGGGCAACCTGTTCCAGTGCCTCACCACCCCCACAGTAAAGAATTTCTTTCTAATATCTAGTCTAAATCTCTCCTCTTTCAGTTTAAAACTGCTACCCCTCATCCTATTGCTACATTCCTTGATAAAGTGTCCCTCCCCCTGCCTCCTCTATGCCCCCTTTAGGAAATGGGGAGACTGCTATAAGGTGTCCCTGAAGCCTTCTCTTTTCCAGAGTGAACCAACCCCAACTTTCTCAACCTAACTTCATAGAAGAGGTGTTATAGCCCTCTGATCATCTTCATGGCCCTTCTCTTGACTTGCTCTAACACGTCCACGTCCTTATATTTGGCACTCCAGAACTGGACACAATACTCCAGATGGGGTCTTACCAGAGCAAAGTAGAGGGGCAGAATCACTTCCCTTAACCGGCTGACCATGCTTTTTTTGATGCAGCCCAGGATTTGGTTGGCTTTCTGGGCTGTGAGCNTTTAGTTGGCTTTCTGGGCTGTGAGCGCGTGTGGCTGGCCCATGTTGAGCTTCTCATCAACCCACACTGCCACGTCCTTCTCAGGGCTGCTCTCAATCCATTCTCTGCCCAGCCTGTATTTGTGCTTGGGATTGCCCTGGCCCACATACAGGACTTCGCACTTGGCCTGATTGAACTTCATGAGGTTCACACTAGCCCACCTCTCAAGCCTGTCCAAGTTCTTCTGGATGGCATCCCTTCCCTCCAGCGTGTCAGCTACTACACATGGCTTGGTGGTGTTGGCAAACTTGCTGAGGGTGCACTCAATATTTGACTCTTATTTATAAAGATAATTCTAGTTATTCCCTTACTGAAATTATGCCCTTCAATTATGTCTTTCAGAGAGTTTGCTAGTTGATAAGTATGTAGCTACTGTGCAGGTAATGGGCAGCCTAAGGCCTCATCTATGCTCATACTTGTAAATATGTATGAAGCCATTTTCAGAGAGGAGCATAGCCTCCAGGATTAATGCTGTCGTAAAACATGTTATAACTGAGTTGAGGGCTTCATAGAGAAGTTCTTTTATTACACAGTTTCGGCCAGCCAGTCAGGGAAGAGGAAGAGAAAAAAGAAAAAATACACACCTAAATTATATAGGAAATCAAGCAGCAACTGTTTTTAACTATAGCCATGTTGGCAAATGCAGTGTTGGAAGAACCAAGCTTGACAGCTGTTTTTGAAGACAGTTATAACTAAAACAGTTCAAGAATGTTTGTTTTGTTTTGCAGACTACCATTTTAAATGTTAATTATGTTCTAACAAGCTGGTAGACTCCAGCATTATTAGGCACTGAGCTAGTAATGATGCCTGTATTTAGACAGCCTAAAACTTTCTATGTGTTGTTGCTAATTTTTTTTCAAAAATTCAAAATAATAATAATAATGATAAGTCCAGCTGTAAGGGTGGGCCTACATCATTGCTTTAAGAGAAAAGAAGAATAAATAAACAATCTGTAGTTCTCTTATGTGTATCAAACATCCTACTCCACCCTATGCCAGTCTAGGATAACAACTGAGTGAGCCCTCTAGGGGAGATACTGTAGAAAACTAAGCTCCAGATAACCTCACCCAGGTCCTAACCTCCTGCACGTAAGGCATGGGATAAAAGACTTCTGTCCACTATTTACAGCTACACTGACATGTTGGGTTGTAACACTTTCATACAAATTCATCTATTAGATAAATGTATTTGCCCTTTTCATTTGAGAAATGCAAATACAAAGCAATGTTTTGGGGTTTAGATCACATAATTAAAGCACTCAGAAGATACAGATTTGCTTTTTGAACATATGCATTATGATACAGACCTTGACCAGCAGCATTGTTTTTCACAGTATAAATCAACAATCTGAGCAGATGATGGGCATAAAATAATTCAAGGGCTATAAACTGAGTTGAGATGTTCGCACCATTTTTGTGTCATTTGCCAAAGCCAAAACAGGGCCCGAGCTTGACTGCAAAGGTCAGGACTGAAGGATAATCAGATTTCCTGTCATTTCTGTCTTTTTTTGAGTACTAGAACTTCTAAATAGTGCATTTTAGTATAGATCTCTTTGAACCTAAAATTCATAGAAAAAACACTACTGTGGTAGATGTGAAGCTCTAGAACTTTGGGTTTGTTAACTGTGTGCAGTCATCCCTGTGCTCCTTTCATGATTCTTAAAGCATCAAAAGGAAAGGTTCTGATAGAAGAGAGACAATATTAAATTAAACGCTGGTTAAATTTATTCTGGTAAAACCTTCAGGAGAGAGTCTTACAGAGGGGCAAGACAGGAGATTAGTGTGTCCACTGACTTAGATGCACCTAAATTGTGGATAAATCAAGTCCTAACAGCCAAATGAAGGCTTTTTATTTCGGGAGAGAAAACGAATCTAGTGCATTATCCTGTCATTGTCCCTGAGAAGTGCTTTTAGACTCAAGTCCCTCAGCTAAGGGAGGGTGTAGTTGCTTGGCCCCTCTTCAATCTACTGTGAGAAAGGAGAATAAAGGTTTGTTTGTGTGGGAGCTCATCCCCACCTGTGCAGCCGTAGCTGCGTCACTAAGCAGCAGTGACTTGCCAGATGCAAGTGATGCCAGGAGCCTGCTCTGTGGGTGAGAAGCTCTTGGCCAGCACACGGAGCCAGCTTCTGCTGCCTTTCACTGGCAGAAGGGAACAAAGCAGTTCTGGCACCAGGGCAGTCAGCGGGACCCACTGAAGGCCTTAGTGCCCAGCTGGGGTGATGCAGTCATTGGTGCTGGAGAGGTTAAAGCTGGGCTGTAGATGTGAGATGTTTTGGCAAACCATAGCCTATCCATGGCCCATAGATTGGCAGCAGGGACCAATAAATGTCTGCCTGGTTTTGGTACTCTGGATGCAGGGGAAACCGAAGTGTTCAGTGCTCGTAATTTCAGTTGTCTCCTCTCCAAATCTCTGACCATATGGCAGCACGTTTTGGAGGCCTTGAGCTCTAATTTTGACTGCACCATTCACCCCACAGTGTGATCCCTGAGAAGTGTGTCTGCTTCTGTTTCTCCATCTGTAAAACAAGGGCAGCAATAATCTCCCATAGCACGGACAGATTTACTGATATTTATGAGGCATTTGGATGTTACAATATTGAACAAAGGAGGAAAACCGTGATGAAACAAGCAAGGTTGTGTTATTTTGCATACAGTGCAGGAAAGCAAGGCAGGGACCTGAATTGGGGGCATAACAATGACATCATTTCTAGAATATTATCAGTCCTTAGTACGCAGCTTTGGTAAGGCAGGGAGAGTGAGCTGAGCAGGCAGACATCAGAGGGGGCTGGCTGAAGGTTGTATGAACAATGGTAAATGTAGCTTTTCCTAAAGAATTGTCTTCCTAGTTGGTGTGTGTGTGAGATATGATAATATTAGTCCTGCATTTTGCTGTTTCTAGGGTAAACTAGCTTTGAATGAAATTGTGTGTCTTCCATTTCTCTTCCTCACCAGCTTGACTGTTTCCATGCATACAGAATGCTGTCATAAAACAGTAAATTAGAAGCACAGTACAAAGGGAAAATAATTTAAGATAAAGGGGGGTTGTTTGTTTTTCTCCTGGCAGGCTGTGAGGTCTCTTAAAGAAACAATTGAAGACTGTTGGGATCAAGATGCTGAAGCTCGACTGACAGCACAGTGTGCTGAGGAGAGGATGGCAGAACTCATGATGATTTGGGAGAGAAATAAGTCAGTTAGTCCAACAGTCAACCCTATGTCAACTGCCATGCAAAATGAGCGGTAAGAAAAGAAAACATTTGGTTTTAGTCAGCAACGAACATCCAGTGCAGTGCTCAGCTCACACCAGGAAGGAAGCTAGAGCATGCTGCTAGCTTAACGTTTCTGCACCCATGAACTGGGTGTGTTATGTGGGCTAATATACATATGGGTACTGTATGACACAATTCTGATTGCTTGTGTTCTTAAGACCTCCTGTATGTCCCTAGAATTCAGACAACTTTTATGTCAACAATTGTACTTCTCACAGAGGGGCCTTTTAAACTGAACTTAGGCAAACTGTCCAGACAGGCTTGCAGAGGTATGATGTGACAATGGATTGTCCTTAAGACTTCTTGATAAATGATGCTCAAAACCATTTAAAACGTTCTTCTAAAAACTATGAGTTTGCAAGCAATATGAGTTCAGGAAATCGCAAAGTCTCAAGCCTGTAGCTTTTCAGTTAATGAACTGCAGGGCTGTTGTTTAAGTCATTGTTATTCTGACCCCAGTGAGAGAGATGCTGCGCGTTCTCTGTTTATATATTGATCCAGAGGGAGTGAGAATTTGCAGAACTGACATTAGTGCTTAATAGTATACACTAAAGATCTGGAAAAGAATAATGTTGCTGCATGTGGCACTGTGTATTGTAATAATAATAATAAAAAAAGATACTCAAATTGTAGAATACTTATATTGTTAAAATAATAGATTTTTCATGATTTAGGACCTTGTGACTTTTACCCAGCATGACTTTCTCCATCTTATGTGTTGAGTTCTTGTTGCCCTCCTTCAGCATTACTTCTCTGTAACTAGAGCAGTACCTTAGCAGTGAACTGGACAAACAGCATATTGGACAAATAGAAGAAAATTTCTGTCATCCAACTTAGTTGTAGAAGTAGCATCCGTGACAAAATTGCTGTCCTAGTAAAAGCAATTTTCTGCTGCCCAGTATTTTTCAAGGAAGTTACTGAAGGATCTCAGTTTTTATCGTATCTGTCTTTAGTTTATGCGTTAAAAGAAACAGAAAGAAAGACATTCAGCTCTCTTAAATGAGAGGCTTTATAACATGAGATGTTTTTTACATATATGATCTTTAATATCACTTATCTTTTCTTAAAGGAATCTGTCGCATCATAGGCGTGTATCGAAGATAAGGCCATATCCAGATTACTCTTCCTCTTCCTACATTGAAGATTCAATCCACCACACTGACAGCATAGTGAAGAACATTTCTTCTGAACATTCAATGTCCACAACACCATTGACTTCAGGGGAAAAGAATAGAAACTCCATTAACTATGAGCGGCAGCAAGCACAAGCTCGCATCCCTAGTCCTGAGACGAGTGTCACCAGTTTGTCCACCAATACTACCACCACCAATACAACCGGCCTCACTCCTAGCACTGGCATGACCACCATATCTGAGATGCCTTATTCAGATGAAACAAATTTACATACCACAAATGTCATGCAGCCGGGTGGGCCCACCCCTGTTTGTCTGCAGCTAACAGAGGAGGACTTAGAGACAAATAAATTGGATCCAAAAGAAGTGGATAAGAACCTGAAAGAAAGCTCTGATGAGAATCTGATGGAACATTCACTCAAGCAGTTTAGTGGGCCAGATCCACTTAGCAGCACTAGTTCCAGCTTGCTTTATCCGCTGATTAAACTTGCAGTAGAGGTGACAGGACAACAGGACTTCACACAAGCTGGCAATGGTCAAGCATGTTTGATTCCAGATGTCCCATCTGCTCAGGTCTATCCTCTACCCAAGCAACAGAACCTTCCGAAGAGGCCTACTAGCCTCCCCCTAAACACCAAAAATTCAACAAAGGAGCCAAGGTTAAAATTTGGTGGCAAACACAAATCAAACTTGAAGCAAGTGGAAACAGGTGTTGCCAAGATGAACACTATCAATGCTGCAGAACCTCATGTCGTGACAGTTACCATGAACGGAGTGGCTGGGAGAAGCCACAGCATAAACTCTCATGCTGGCACAACCCAGTATGCTAATGGGACAGTGCCATCTGGCCAGACAACCAGTTCGGTAGCGCAGAGGGCCCAGGAAATGCTTCAGAACCAGTTCAGTGGAGAGGATAGTCGACTGAATATTAATTCAAGTCCTGATGAGCATGAACCCTTGTTGAGGCGGGAGCAGCAGGTTGGCCATGATGAGGGTGTTCTGGACCGCCTGGTAGACAGGAGAGAGCGACCGTTGGATAATGGCCGAACAAACGCTAATAACAACAACAGTAACCCATGTCCAGTGCAAGACACAGCTACAGTCAGTATCCAGAATGTGGCGAGAAATCCTGGGCAGACCCAGACTAGGAGAGCACAAAGGCCTAACTCGCTGGATCTGTCAGCCACAAATAGTTTGGACAGCAGTAGTATGCAGTGTAAGTGCCTGCAGGAACTGAACAGTTTCCCTGACACTGTTTTACTTACTACTACTATATTTGCTTGAATAGAAAATACTTTGGTTGTCTCCTGTCCCTCCTCAAAGCATACTCACTAAATCCCATATAAATTTAATTTTTGTCAGCGCAATTTCAATCTTCTCAATTAAGTCCTGTCTCCATCAACTCCAGCACATTAGGTCACTATCCTCCTTCCACATACATGGAATAAATCTGTCCCTTTATAACCTGTCTACTCTGGCTCTAGGAAGGCAGTCATTTCTAACTTTCGTTATTCATTGCAATGCACCTACCTTGACAGCTGCAAAGCATATTGAAAAGTTTCCTATTTCTTCTGTCGGGGATACATTATACCTTCTTTTCCTTACTCTTCCTCATTCTTTTAAAGGTAGCTGGCTCTAAGATGCATTGATTAAAATAATTTAGTATAATAGGTACTTAAACACTTCATTAATTTTAAAGCAACTTATTTTACTATATTAGTCCAGCCTAGGTGGACAGTCAGGCATTCTCTACTTTGCTATCTGAGCTATTATAGCAATCCTTCATTAGTTGATCATGTACGTATTAAAAATTAATCAGAGTAGTTAGAGAGAAGGAATCTATTTTAATAGAATCTCTCAGAGTTACTGCCCTAAGAGTTTAATGGCCACAGATTTAAGATGTTACAATGGGGCTTTTCTTTTTACAGTAAGGATGTAATCATGTAGTTAAATTAAGTACATCCTCTAAGTTTGTCTTTGGGCCTGTTGGAAAGGCTTCCTGTATGCATTTTTAAGATAATATGTTTCCAGAATGCACTGTAGTCTTTGAAAGGTGCTTGCACACCTCTGAATATATCTAGACAGGTGCTGTGATACTGCTGAAATGATCTGGGGTGCCAGGCATGTCTGAAAAGAATAGGTTGAGAAACAAACCAGAACAGATCTTTCAAGAAATGTAGTTGAATATTCAGCAGTGGAACGTTTAAGTCTTCCTTTTAAGTAGGAAGCCTTAATTTTTGTCTTAACATGTTGACTTGAGTTGGAAACTTATTGAGGTAAAGAAAAAAGATTATTACAGTTACTTTGTCATGCCGCTGCCACACAGTTGCTTTTATGTGGTAAGATAATATTTTGTTCTTTTGCTCTGTTTTGCATGAGTAACAACCCTGGACTCTCCAGTCTAATCTTATCTTCCTCATAATACTATTTTCTTCTCTGTTTTTGTTTGGGTTTTTTGTTTGTTTGTCTTCAGTAGGTGACTCTTCACAAGATGGCAAGTCGGGCTCAGGAGAAAAGATCAAGAAACGCGTGAAAACTCCGTACTCGCTGAAGCGGTGGCGTCCGTCCACGTGGGTCATCTCCACCGAGCCGCTGCCCTGTGAGGTCAACAATAACGGCAGCGACCGGGCAGTTCACTCTAAATCCAGCACGGCCGTGTACCTCGCAGAAGGAGGCACTGCCACCACAATGGTATCCAAGGACGCAGGAGTGAACTGCCTGTGAAACACTTTAAAAGCCGACAAATGACCTTTTTTTTGCATTATTTGAAACAAACATGCAGAAGACATTTAAAAAAAACCAAACTGCTTTTTCCTCCTGTCAGCAACCCCTACCAAGGACTCGCTTTAAATAGATTTCAGCTATGCAGAAAATTTTTAGCTTATGCTTCCATATTTTTTTATTTTGTTTTATTTTTTGAACATTTTTGCACTTTTATTTAGTATCGCTAAAGTTAAGTCTGTCTGTTTTGACCACGGAATATATATATGTGTATCAAAAATGTGGTCTCAAAATATTTTTTTAAAAAAAGGAACAAAAAAAGTATTGCTGATAATCAGTTTGGACCAGTTTCTTAAGGTCACTAAGATCATAAGCAGACTATAAGACAGGTTTGACTGCAGTGGTGTCTTGTAACCATGTTTTGATTTCTGTGCACAAGCTAGTCTGTGTATTTCTATGTTACGAAGTGTATCCTCTTTTGAACCCCCTATTTTTCTTGTGTCATGTTGAAATGTGCAATAGTCTATAGTTCACAGTATGCTTTTATTGAAAAGTGTGTTTCTAAAACTGCCACATGTTCCCCTTTATGTATTTGTTAATTTTTTCCCTGACAGTTGAGCAGTCAGCCAGTCATGACAGTGAACTTTGCACACCGTAGCCAGCTTGAAGCAGCTGCCTATACCACATTGTGCGCTGAGGTGACAATGCATGAAAGGGTTTTAAAAAAGAAGCTAAGGAAAAAAAAATAATACCTGAGCTCAGTACCTTTCCTGTGATCCTTCCAAATCAAAATGTGTTTCCTATATAGTAGTAGATGCCAGCCTGTGAAGTTCTGAATAATAAAACGTTGAACAAATGTAAGGAAACACTCAGGCATTTTTTCAATTTTCTTTTGTATGCATTTTCACCCCCTGTATTTATTTAAAACCTTATTTAGATCATTAATGATGCACGTTGAAAAATACATTTTATTCAGAAATATTAATACCTGTCATCCTTAAATGCTGTAGTGAAGATAGGTTGCAAACGTGTTTTGTTTACACAGAGGAAAAATCGTGAATCTTATTTGGCACAAAACAGTTTTATGATGAGTCACAAATCTTTCCTCATTTTACCTGCTTACTGACAGTCTGGGGTAAAATCAATGTGACTACTTACGCAGGTAGGTCATCCTAATTGAGTCTTGTTTCCGAGTCCTCCCTTCAGAGTTTCTAGACCCTCTCATTGTTAAAATTCATTGCATGCGTTTAAAATTCATGGTTATGAGTGTTTGTGGGGGAGCATTGGGGTTTTCTCTCTGCTTAGACCCTTCAGTTTGTATGCGCATTGATTTTAGATGTCGGTGAACATGAGTGCAGTATCTGTTGAGATAAATTGTTTTTTCACCAACTCAAGTAAACCTTACCTTTTTTTTTAATTATTGTTCTTACTGTCTACTGAAAAAATAATTTGCTTATTCTCCTTGGGACCTCCTTCTGTCTAAGAAATATTCTGTCACCTGAGACATTGTTTCTGCTTGAAAACACTTCAGTAAAAACTACTTCGATTTTAAAAAGATATAATGCACATCAATCTTTGCCACTGAGTAAAGTTTTATCACTGTATCTGAAAACCGGTGATGTTCAAAGAAAGAAAATATATTCAGTCAGCCTGCCAAACTCCTATGGCAGGATACTGGCAGCAAACAATTGCCTTCCCCCAGCCTGTCTCCTTTCAGCTGACTGAAACAGATGCTCTGTGCTTTCAAGCTCATTTGTTTCCTTGCTGTTACATTATTTTTTTCCCCCTGAGGTAAACTTTGCCAACCCTGTTCTTCTGTATCTGATGATACAGCTAGCATAATATATGCCTTCCTACATCAGATTCTTGCTGTTTCCCAAACTCCCTTGCTTATGATTTTGTCTTGTAGTGCTTCTTAATGTTTCTTAGATTCTCCAAGAGATAAATCTATAAATAGAGACTTTGATTAAATGTAGTTGTAGAAATACAAACCATGAGACGTGTTTTGGGCTCCCTGTGTTCTTTAAGCACCAGTTCAAGGAATACTTTCTGTCTCTGAGGCATAATTCTATTAGCTGCCTGTGCAAACAGGCATTTATATCTCCCCTCTTCAAAAATACAGCCTTTCTCTGGTTTTACTTTTAATTCATTCTCTGGTTTTCCATCTGCTGCAATCTCGCATCCCAGATGTTGAAAACCTGCCAGTTGCTCAGCTGGGTTTCAAGACCTGAATCAGAATTTTTGGCATTCTGTTCGTAATGCTGGCTGTGGTTTTCTTCTCTTGGCCTTCTTGGAGTCTCCATTTGAAGTACAGTGTGTTGTTCTGTGATGATCACTGTATCATGCATATTGAAGATTATCCACTCCTTTCCCAATCACTTTTTGCTTTGCTTTGCGTGTATCATCCATCAGCATTTCAAAATGTGGGCTGAAAAGTGTATTTAGGACTCGTTTATCTAACTTGAAACACTCTGGGGAGAGAAAAGTTACTTGCTGTAGCTCCTGCTTCTTTCTGCTAAGACAGATTTGCACCAGTCGTCTAGCCTTTCTTTTCAGGCCAGTCTTTTCTAAGAAATCGAACTTTCTCATGCTCAGTGCAATCAAAATCATTTTAATACCAGATGAAACTGTTTTTCTCTAGTTTTCCTTAAATATTCTTAAAGCAAACTTAATACTTTTTCTTCATCTATTTCTGTCACTTAATGGAAGGCCTTTGGGAAGAATTATAATTAGTAGAAAGTATTGGCTTTGCAATCTACCGTGGATAAAAATAATTTGTAACACTGTAGAAATACGTACTTTATCACAAAATGCCTTAATTAGAGGAAAAACTTACATATTTTTAAAGGTCAGTCAGAACAATCTCTTAAGTAGGTACCAAAATACTGTAATTCTGCACAGCTAGATGAGCAGTTTCGTTTTAGTGCTTACTTTAGTAATGCCCTTTTTTTGCTCACAGCACATAATCCAATCTCCACCGAATACTTTCTCTGTAAATTAAATGATACTGGATTGTATCTCATACCATGGGGAATCATCCTTAACCAAGCAAAATATATGTCAGAGAAAGAGTTCTACAGATCAGACACATGGATAGTTGATAAATGTGCTATAACGAGGGGAGACAAATGTGGTATATTTCTTTGTGTGTGTGTTTGTTTTTTTTTAAAAAAAGAAAAAGAATACTTATGAAAATTGATAATTTTCTATCAATTTCTCATGTATATTGCAGACAAGATAAATATAGCAAAATGAAAATAGAATGATAGTGTAAATACCTATGAATTGTGCCACTGTCAAATAGGCAGCAGTAGAATATTTGCTATGGTAATTTATAATGTATAATTCAAGTAAAAATGTTAGAGCAAACATTTGTGATGTTTGTATATATAAGCCAAAATCCAAAATCTTACTGGTTTTAGAAAATGACGTACTAGTAGAAGCCAGAAGAGTTGCTTAGGTTAATGCATTGTCTCTCTTTCTGTTTTCTGTAATAGAGATAACTCACCAACGTAAGATGATTTTTAGAATGTGAATTCTAACCATTTGAACAGACATGCCTCATAGTCAGATTTATTTTCTTCTAAAATTGATATTTACAAGTCAGATTATCTATCTGCAACACTTCCTCCGAGTTTGCTTATAATGCTTTATAGCTTCATGTGGTAAACAACTAGTATCAGAAATGCCTTTCTTCAAGATGCAATTCAGTTGCACAGCTAAAGGTAAAGGAATTCCTAACTTAAAAGAAAAGCAAATTATAACATCATTAGAATGTTCTCAAAAACAGAGAACATTTCTGTTTGTGTTTTCCTTTTTTACTGACGTTCATTTGTGTCTTATTTCCACATAGAAAATTACCTAATTTTCAAAGACAACACAGATTCACTTTTTTTCAGTGCACTGGGGACAAAACCCAATACAAGATGGATGCTGGCAGGTTTCTGGAAGCCAGTAAGGAAAAACACCCACCTTACATATATGTTTAGAAAGTACATATTTTCCCACCTGCCATCTCACTCTAAAAGAAATCTTTAATCCTGCCTGCCTCAGAAAGGAGAATAAGGATGTTCTGTATTTGTATGGAATAGGTTATTGGGCCAAATTTAATAATAATGAATTGTTACTTAAAAATACATCCATATGTTGTAATGCCATAGCTTGTGTCCAGTGCACTTTGCTTTAATGATACTCCTTTTTTAAATTTTAAAAAAAAAAAAAGTCCACTAATATAACATTACTAAGTCTATGTTCAGATGACAATTTTCTTTCATGAAAATGTTCAAATGATCGTAGCCATTCTGCCATTGAAACCTTATTATGGAAAGTTCCAGCCTAATTAGGGAGATTTTTTAAATTCATACATGCAGTCAATACAGGAGAAATTAATTATGCTGTAATTTTTACTTGTATAAAAAAGATGACAGCTCCCATTTCTGAAACAGGCTGTTCTGTTTTTAAGTCACAAAAATAATAATTGCCAAGCACAGTAGCGTATATATGACCTGATGCCTAATTAGAAAATTTGGAGCAGTTAATCAAATAAAATTGAAGTAGAACTGATTAGTCTATGAAAGTTGGGTTACAGACTGGACAATCTAGTATTTTGCGTAGGTTTGGAGTATTTGAATTTGTCTGATCTCCTGCTATCCATTTTAGCAGATGAATATATTAACCTTCTTTTTTTAATGTTCTTATTATGTTTTGTTCAAGTTCAAGCCTTTCTTCAGTGAAAAAGCTATACGTATTGCAGTGAAGCCAAATACGTGTTTTATTGTAAACTCTGTGTGTATTCAGATGCATATGTGTGTTCTGCATAAATTCCAGGGTTAAATTCTGTGAGTTACAGCATCAGATGGCAGCATTGGTAGCAAATATAATGTCCTTCTTCATATGCCATTTTTGAGTTGTCTTTAGCACATCACACTAAAATTGGGATCTGACTGTGACATGTAATCCAGTAGTGCAAGATCTCCCATGACAGACTTGTCACTGATTGTTTAGGGGGAATGGATTTATGAGAGGGAAAAAAAAAAAAAGCTGAGAATGCATGTGACAGACTTTACTAGGAGAGGAGTAATTTAAGGTACCCTCTTAAAGATCAAAAATATTTTATACATGATAATTTTTACAAGGCTTTTCTATGTAGTAGCTATAGTTACATATGTGGTTGCCATTTAAACATAGTATTTCTGTCCATTAAATCCAACTACATTTTTGACTTCTAGATTGTCATACAAAACTATAGCTGTAGAAATACATCCCATTTTTTATTTCCCCATCCCCCAGTAAGTTCAATTTTTATGTGAAATAGTAATAAACCGGATTTCTCATATAGAGGTTTCTTCTGTACTGACTAAAATTGGTAGCAGAACTTCCATTTCTGCAGCTATCAGGTTTGGGCACTCCTTCAAATCCAAATGGGAGTTCTGTTTGGCACAAGATCATCTGAGGAAATCGGCATCTAATGGGTTAGTGCTTGAACCCAATGCTGTCAATCAGTCTGCCATTGATTATGAGCAAAGGAGGGTTGGGTTCTGCTGGCAGTGTGGGTTTAAACATTTCTTGGGAGGATTAGCCCTGGGAAAGCTAAGGTGGGATGTGGGACCACACAGAGGAACCTTGGCTTCTACAGTCTTGAGGGGTGGTGGCTGATGCCTCAGTTCAGGCTGCCAGGCTGGGTGAGCAGCAGTGCAGCTGTGGGTGTTGTCAAGGAATGGAACTGCACCAGTGGGAGTGGAAGGTTTCAAGATAAAATTACACCAAAGCCCTTTAACGTTGACCTGGGCTTCCCGCAGGTCTGATTTAGTGGCTGCTGTGGTGTGTTACTAACAGGAATTACTTCTTATGCCCATTACTGTCTATTTCACTGTGGTTTAATCTACATTTGTGCATCATAACCAGGAACTAGTTGAAGTTACATTAATTTATAATGTAATTGTCAGATGTTTCTAAAAGCCTGTTGACCAGCAGTTGTGTAAATTTGCAAGACCTTCAGTTGTTTAACTTCAACGTGTACGTCATGCTTCAACAGATGCAGTAACTGTTACAGTGGGGAAGGATTTATTCAAAGTTCTTGCAGGCTTGTTACAGGAGTATACATCCACCAGGGACATAGCATCTTGGCTGGTAACTATTTTGAAAGCAGTAATAATTAGCCTTTTTAAGTTCCTAGTTACAGGGTCTCCCAAAAGTCAATTTTTGTAGCCCATACATTTGTTTTTAAGACAGAGCAAAGATGCGTGAGGTTTATTTCTAGAGCACTTGATTCACTTTTTTGTGCTTCAGAACTGTATCATGAAGTATCACACTGATCTTGTTTATTCAAAAGGAAAGAAAATAGTTGATGTTTCTGTAGTTCATAAAAAGTCACGGGAACAAAGAAACAGACAAGTCCAAGATACAGCTGACTTTCATTTGTCACTTTTGAATTTCCTGATTTGTGACTCTTTTCTCTCTTTCACACTGTTGAAATGTATTTAAAAAGGTTTGTATGTAATGTTTCTTGTCTGCTTTTTGTCTCTAGAGGAGAGTGTGCTCTATTCACATTTATATAAGCTGGAATCATATTTTACAATCGCTGTTGATTATTTTCCCCCCAAATGCAGTATAAGAGGAAAATGAACGTGGCAAAGACTGATTTCTAGGGTTTGGTCTTCTGTAGAAGCTGAAATAAGGAGATGTGAAACTGCCATTTTCCTTATGAAAGACTGTAAAGGGCGCATTACTTTCTGAGCGAGCTTTTCTGGGGAAGCGGGGGAGAAACCCTAGAATACGGAGTCTCATCAGAACCCTTTTGTTAACGGGTATTTTTGGTTTTTCTCTCAAATGACTGAGGAAATATCATGTATGAATTTATAAATAATTGCTTTCAGTTATTTCTTTTGTATAAGCTGCCCAATACCCTTGCTATGCTGTATAAGTTGTGTTTTATGGAACAGTGTGAGTATGAAATAAAAAGCTAATTTTTGTTTTTTAATCATCTGTGGATGCCACTATGAAAGCTGACATTGTTAAAGCCACTACAGAGTTTTCTATGAATACTTGTAAGAATTGCTTTGTTATATATAAACTTAAATAAAGAGATTGTATTGATACAGAGACATTGGATAAGAACATTTAAAAGGCTATTCTTTAGGTCTACAAGAAAAGGCTTGCTGTAAAATGGTGCATTATTCCATTTATTAAAGATCATATTAATGACAAAAACATGGTCTTTTGTGGGTTTTTCATGGTATTATTGGCCATGAGTAATAAGACTGCTCCCAGGAATGAGAGGAAAACCTCTGTTGCTGTGTGTTTTGTTGTTTGAAGGGCATAAGGAACTGCTTCATTACTGAGGGCAGAATAGGACCTTCAGAGACCTTAGGCATGTGACAGGTTGCACACTGCACTGTTATCAGATGATAGTGTGAAATAATTAGGGCTTGCTACATTAATGCAGTGCCTACACTTGCTTTTTTTGTCAATTCTCACTGGTCAGCCAGTTAAGATGCTTGTATCGGCAACTAAATATAGTTTTGTGGACATTTCAAAGCAGCAGGCCTTATTATAGCCTCTTGCACACTTTGTCTGCCAAGTGTTTAAGCAGAAAAATGAAAGGGGAAAAAAAGACTCAAAAAAAAAAAAAAAAAGAAAATAGGAGAAAGAGGCATTAAACTAAATACTTTTTTTCCTTCACTTTCGGTTGGGCTACACTTGGGTAGAGCACAGGATTGATGGAAACCAGGCGTGTGGGAGGAACTCAGCAACCAAGAATCTTTCCAGGTGAGACAAGAATTAAAATAGTAACTCTCTATCCTTCCCACAAAAACTATTGCCTTCTTTCCTCTCTCCATGAGGAGACAATGTCATGGTGTTCTTACAGGCAGGAGCATTTCCAGCGCAGAGTTGCTGTCCTGTCCAACAGAACTAGAAGGGATGGATTAAATCAGTAGAAGGACCCTGCAGTTCCTCTGCTGACTGGCCAGACCCAGGAACGTGCCTCCTGAAGCCAAGGTGCTGGGAAGAGAAAGGTCTTTTCTTCACTGCAGTCTCCTTTGTTCTGTTTCCTGGGGTTTTTCAGGTCCTGGTGCAAGAACTTGTTGAAGTTGTCTGGGATTTTTTACTTTGCAATGAAGAGCTTTTCCTCTAGTTTTCCTTTTTCCAGTTATGCTGGTGTAAGAGGTTCAAGCTGAGACATTAGGTGGAATCATCACCATACAAATGGTAGATATGCTATCGAAAGATGCCATTCATTTGATCTCATCTTTCTGATCTCCTGTGAAACCACTGGTGTGAGAGGGAATTAGCACTCCATGGCCTGATTGCCTCTAAGGCAGGCATTGGGATGCTGAGGTTCTAGGACATGGATGCTTGTCCATGTGGAGAACAAAGGGAAATGGATTAAAAATGGTCCTGAGAACTGAGGATCACTGACTCACCTTCCCTTTTTGACCAGAAAGAAAGTACTAAATCTTCCCTTTGAACAAGAAACAAGCCCCATCATTCTTTCCCTTTCTAGCCATCCAAATGCTAGCTGAGCTCTGAGGCAGCCATTCTGCACGTGTGTGGATGGAGCTTGGTTCTCCTCAGTTCTCTTTCTGGAGCACAAACAGCTGTGTTGGCTCGGGTTGTGCTACCATCACACTGCAAGCTCACTCAAGCAGTGGTCAACACAGCTTTGAGGCGAAGTCTTACACAAACTGCAACTAAACTCAATTTTATGCCATGTCACTGGGGTGGTGACCTCTTTTCTTTGGTTCCACTCCCAGTGTTCTTGGGTTTGCCCCAGTCTTGGAAGAGGTCCCATGTTAGCACCAGCTCCCTGGCATGAGCAACCCAGGCCCTACAGTGCTGCAATGTACATCTTGCACCAAGCACTCTACTGTGGGATCTCACTAGTTCCAGCACTTTCCAGTACACACACATTGGTAGGACCCATCCTGCCACCTCAGTTGCTTCAGTGATTGCATCTCTCCTCCTTACTTAATTCTTTTTATTTTTGTCTATCCACAGTGACAATTTTTGCAAGCTAATAAGTGGTATACATCTTATACCTCTGTGGCTAAAGAGCTACCTCCAAAATGCAAAGAAAGAAGGGAGACAGAATGAGGAGCTTCATATCTTGCTGTCATAAATAAGGAGGAAGCAGTAAACTCAGGCAGGTAGTGTATGGGTTGAGCACCTGCCTGTATGGTGCTCAGCCCCACAAATGAACAGGGAGGGACCATGACGACCCTCACTTTCCTTGTGGACAGCAGAATAGACTCTGTTCCAGCCTGGATCTGCAGCTACCTTGGGGCCTTCTGCCTCAGAAAAGGATTATTAGATTAGGACCATTACTGACAAGGAGAAGGTTTCCTGAAAGAGAGCGCTGTGCTTGCACGCACTGGCTTGCTGTTGGCCCAAGATGGCTGTGCAGCACTAGCTCAAAGGAAAGAGAGTCTGGCTGGCCAGGTCTTACTACTGACCCGTGGGGTGTTAAGGACAGGTCTTTGTATCCAGGGATTTCAATGACATTGGTGGGAGCCTGTAATCTCTACAGTACTCCCAGGAACAGCTCTGAGAAAGTCAGATTTCCCAGTGAGGTTGTAGCCAGGGACAGGAACGCTAGGAGCACTGGGAACCACGTGAAGCTCTTGTTTCCCTGGGGCACAACAGGCCCCTGCCCTGCAGGAGAGAAGCTGGTGGTGGCACTGCAGCAAATCAGGGAGGGATGCTGACCTGATCAACAAGAGCTCCCGCATGCCCATTCCACCTTCACTGGCACCCTGGATGGAGGGGCTGCTGCTATCAAAGAAGGCTGGGGGTGGCAGCTGTGACAAAAGAAGTAGACATCACCAACCCCCTGCCCTGCCCTGCCAGGAATTATCACTCCTTACTGACAGCATGAGCAGCCAAGTCCTGCCCTACCCTGGCAGGTGTGGCTGAGTCTTACCCTCAGGGCACCTGAGGAGCCTTGATTCAGCTCTGCAATAGCGAAGTGTTACTGGTGAATTTTACCAATATGTTTTTCACCAGGTGTGTGAGCTGCTCAGGCTTAAGAAATAGTCTCCTCGTAGATTTTCCTCTGTGACCTCACATACTCACCTCAGCCAGCTCTCTTCTGCAGAAATAACAACCACTTTTATTTGGCTTTTGCTTTGCTAATGGGAAATGAAAGTAAAACAACACTAATTATATTCCCCTTTGTTCCAGAGCAGTGATGCAGCTGCAGTATGTACTTTGTGGAACGCAGCCACGTCAGTCTTCCATTTGTTTCCATTCAGGGTTTTTTTCCCCATTTACTTCTTGCTAATTCTGATGTTATGGAAATTCTCCACGTGCAAGAGATTATAGACATCTGCTTGCTGCCATGACCCAAAGCACGTTCTATCAGATAAAAAGGTTAATTTTCCACAGGCAGGAAAACTCAACTGTACCAAAATGTTTGTATAAATCCAGCTTTTCACATTAGCCTGAAAGGTTGCCATTCTCCATCCAATGAGGAGTTGAAATTATTTGATCCCTAGAATATAAATGACACACTTGGATCTTCTGCTTTTATGTCGGGGGAACTTCCTCTCAGCTCTCAGTACTACAGGGAAAGCCTGTGAGAAATCCACAAATGGTGATCTGAGCCGAAGTCATGCTTTGGGGATCACTCATGCCTCTTTTACAAAGACAAGAGATAAGGCTGCCTGAAGACAGCTGGCAGGCTTTGGGGCAGCCTTGTCTGCTGGGAGTGGTCTGTAGAAGATGGTTAAGGAAAGCAAGTCTGTACGCTGTGACTGAGAAACACCATTTCTCTAGACAGGGCTCACATGGGCACTGTAAAAAAATTAATGATGCAAATATTGAAAAAGGTTGGAAACACATGATAAAGGCGCATTTAAATTCTTGAGGGGAAGGACAGGAGCTTCCCAAGATCTTCTATCATGATCTGTGTACCTTTTGAGACTAAGGACACCCAGTACACCTAGTATGGAGCAGGTATTGTTTGGGCAGATGATGGGCAAAAGCCAGTGGGCAGCATCTCAAGTGCATCAAGTGAATTTGCCTAAGGCAAAGCATGGGTGCAGGGTAGAGAGAGTTGTTTCTGGCATCAGCAACAAGGTAGGACTTGGCATCTGTCTTTGGTGCTTTTTCTTTGTTGTCCCAGCCAAGCGATAATAGGGAAGGATAGTGTGATAAAGAGGGTACAGAGGTTGCACAGCTCATTTTACTACTGTCACTGCTTGCAACAAGCCTGCAAGTACCTCCTAGGAATGATACAAGCTTTTCTGCTTCCCCCTGTCACTTAGTGCAGCCTTTGTTTGCAAGAAGTTCATGCCACAGGCTATCAGATTTCCTAATTGGAATGACCAGAAATATGGTTTTCATATGGTATTTTTATGTGCTTGGAACTGTGTGCATAAGAAGTGAGGTTAGTTTGTGTGCTCTTCCTGGTTTTGTTGCTGACAGTTAGTCTGTATTTTTTGAAGAGACTGGCGTTTTACCAGTCTGCCATAATAGTGTAATTATACTTGTTTTCTCAATTTCCTTCTCCCTTTCTCCTTCTTTCTCCCCCTCCCCCTTTCCTTTTCTTGGAAAGGCAGTAATTGAGCCCTGCAGATATGTTGTAAACAATAAATTCTAGCACTTCCAGTTCTCTGGACTAGTTAAAAAATCAGATCTGACACAAACCATTGCAGCAAGTTTGTGGGTCTGACTTCAGTCAATGAAGTAGGTGCTGCTGCTGCACACATCAGTAATACTGGTGCAGCCAAGGCATGTATGGGTGCCCAGAGAATCTCCTGCAGGAGGGAGGCCTTGCTGGACCTCTGCTGAGGTAGAAGGTATTTATTGGGAACTTGCATTTCTGTTGCTACCACAAATTTTTTTGCAGAACCATTAAAAATTCTGAATTGGGCCTCAAAAACAGCTGGCTTAAAATCACTATTAAGCAGCCTAATTTTATTTACTGTCTGCTTCTGGAAAGCCAGAATGCAAGTAAATCATGTATTTGAGATTTACCCTGTGATCATGAGGGATAGAAATGTGCTTTTAAGGCACAGGCAGGCAGAAGTTCCCATCTGCTTACATAAAAGCCATGAACTGAAACTGTAAGTGAAATGTGAGATATTTGCAGCAATATCAAAAGGACTTGGTTTGGGCACTGTGTTAAGCCTAGCAGAGCAGCCAGCCACAGGAGGTACTCAGCTGCTCCTGTTGCAAACCAGCAGTGGCCAACAAGCTGCAGATTTGGGAAGATTTCCCCTAATCCAGGTTGGGGCGTAGGAGGCAGGCAGAGGAACTGAGCTCTGCTGGGGGAGGGAGGGGAACAGGAGGAAGGGCAGGTTGCTTCATGATCCACCCCTGGTGGGATGCCAGCTGGGAGACCTTTGGCTCCATGCTGGTGTATGGCAGAGCGGAGGTCTCGCACATTGAGTTTTTCTTCAGCATGCTGCCACGAGGCAAGTGTGCTTAGGTGGTTGTCCCTTTCCTCATAGGAGACGCATGCAGTTCATGGTGGCTGTCATGCTGCAGTTACTCCTGCAGAAAAAAAGTTTTCTGTGAGCTGCCAGGCAGGTTGCAAGTATGGTTGGGGAAGCTAAGGAAACACATAAGGGTCAGGTGTCTGCATGACCTTCCTTCTACAACCACTGCACAAACCTGACGCTTAGGGCAGGCTGTTGAGGCTTGTTTGGAAAGATCCCGAGTAGATCTAGTCCAATATTTTACTGGTATCTGCTCCAAAGAGGCAACCTGCAGGCTTGCCACTATGAAACACCAGCCTAACCATGCCAGCCATGACTGCTGGAGATGAATGTGTGCTCCTGCTGAACAGAGTGAGCCTGACACCCTGGCTGTTCAGGGTTCAATGAACAACGTTCATTGCATGAGGTCTTGGCTGCTATTAAGCAGCAGGGCTTGGGGCTTTGCCCAGCTCTCCTTTTTTCATCTTCTCAAAGATCACATCTCTCTCAGTGATGGTTCTCTGGCTCTCCTGCAAGGAAAGTTGGGCTGAATGCAAGGTGCAGTGCACGAGGACAGGACGGCACAACCAACACAAACTGATCTTTGGTTGAGATGTAACCAAACTAGTTAGAAGCTCCCCTGCTCCCTATGGCTGAATGCAAGGAGGATTCAGAGCACTGCTTGATCAATTCTTTCTAAGTAGTTATTTTCCCAAATCAGAGAATCCCATGGTCCCACTTCATCACATACTCTGCTAAAGTTAATTAGTTTAGTTACAGGGCTAGTAGATGTTTGTGGAGAGAGAAGCAAAATCATTTTGTTACTGCCCCTCAGTGCATAAGCCATGCTAACGTGCTTCTCACAATCTCTTTATATTTTCTCAATGTTATAAAAACAAACAAGCAAAATAAGACTGTAGGTTGGGCTCTGAAGCAGCAAACTCTCTTTTCCACTCTCTTAAGGGAAGAGTGTGGAAATAAATAATATAATAATATAAATAATATATAGTATGTTATATATTAATACAAATATATAATATAATAACCACTGTAATATATAATAATAATATAAGTAATATATAATATATGCTATATAATAATATAAATAGTTATATATGCCTCTTCATCACATTCAGGATGTTTATTGTCTTAAAATATGGCCATAAAATCTACATTATTGAAAAATCATCATTTATCAAATTAATTTATGTCAACAATTAAAATAAATATTTTACAGTATACAGTTCCATTATACTCATAGCACAGAAATTGTGTTGGTGGCTTGTAGGAGCTATCAGTGTTTAATGTTTGTAAATAAAGAGTTTCCTTCCATAGTTCGTGTACATTCTTCTGCCCTGAGACAAGAAATACAAAAACGTCACATCTCTATATGCAACATAAATATAAATTTCTGTGTTGTTTTGCAAACTCTGTAAATTTGTGCTTAAAAATACTAAGTTTTTGGAAGATAATTTTGAAGAAATATTACTTGCTTCCAGAAATTATGTGCAAATTACCATTAAGCATCTCTCTTGCAGGATACCTGGGGGAAATTAAGCTGTGTCTTGTTTAAATGAACTAGGCCACTTCTCTCTATGCTATTGAAACCAAAGATTCAGAAATGTGGTGGACAACATGCCTTTGCTGCTGCTCATTCTCTTCCCTCAGCAGAACCCAAGAAGAGTTGCAGTCACTCTCAGCTGGTGAGAGCTCATGTTGGTGAATCAAGCTTGATCCCAGTTGCCCCTCTCCTTTGGCAGCCTCCCACCTGGGAGGCACCAACCTTGACTTCCAGATGGAGCAGTATATTTACAGAAGAAAAAGCGATGGTATTTACACCATCACAAGGAGGTTATTGCTTAGTGTTCCTGCTGTTGTTTAATATGTGTTCAGAAAATTGATCCATATGTGTGGAA
Organism: Thinocorus orbignyianus; assembly: GCA_013400375.1. NCBI lineage: Eukaryota > Metazoa > Chordata > Aves > Ciconiiformes > Thinocoridae > Thinocorus > Thinocorus orbignyianus. The sequence goes on from VXBW01004283.1 coordinate 668,155, forward strand.
AAACATATCACACGTAGGTGAACTTAGCACCAACTTCTAAAGAGATTAACCTCATACTTCTCCCAGGTAATCGTGTGTGCCATGAACATGAAGTGGAAACATCTCTCAAGCCCGCTGTTAAGAGCAGGATTGAGGAATGGGGCTTGTTTGTCAAAAATGTGTTATCTTAACACTGGTGAGGCATTGAAGCCTCAGGATGTTATTTATATGATAACTCTGCTTAAAGATTGTACTTCATAAAATGTGGCAAGAGCGCAATTTGCTTAAAGCTGTCTTTCGCTTATCGCATGTAGTTTGACTTATGTCCAAGGTCCCATCTGTTGTTTTTTATTGTTTTAATCTTAATACCTTATTTCAATCTGCTTCCCTCCTCAAATCCCCCCAGATACTCTGGAAAATTGACTAGGATCTTACAGGTTTTGTGTGAAGCAAATTCTATTGTATTTGTCCTATTTTTTTAACTATCTTTTTCTCCTGTTGATATTGAACACCCACACAAACAAGCAAAACAAACTCACTCAGCAGGGGAAAGATGAGAAATGCAGTGGAATATCCTGGGGCATAATCCAATATTTAGATTAGACTCACAGAATCTTTAATCTTTCAACCTTCAATATCATTTGCAACAACTGTATGTAAAGCAATTTCAAGCAGTATATTGTTCCTTTACGTGCGCTGCTTTGCATTTTTTTAATTTTGGAATAAGACAAGAACATATTTGAAGCTATTTGGAGCACAGTCATTTTCCATAATGTTTGCTATTATTACTATTATATTTAACAGTACACTTTTCATATATATATATATATTACTATGAGCAGTGAGTGGTTCTACTCATAAACTTTAAATCCTTAGTACAACAAAACTCCATAAGTATTAGTTGTTTTGACAGCCATAATGTGAGATTTGGGCCTCTGAACTTAGTTAAATTTCTTTGACCCTTGTTTCTCTGCTTTTTGTTTGGGGTTACTATTTTGACCACTTTCCTGACTTGTTTACATCCCTATTTTGAGCAGGTTGCAGATTTGTTCATGCAGCTCTTTACGTTTTATTAGTCTGCCTTTGAGGACACTCTTGATAGACTTCCAACATTTGATTTGTTTGCATCTGCAGCTTTTACTACACACCATATGTTAAGAAAGAACCAACACATTGTGTGTAAGGGGATATCTGCAATACCTAGATTTAATTTCCCAACAATGATTACAAAGCAGTACATTTTGGAAAGCCTCTAGTTAGGTGCTGAGTGCCTTCAGATTGGTGGGAGCGCTCATCACTTCCTGGGGTGGTACTTTAGAGTGGTAAGTGAGCATGCCCATATCTGCTCAGCTCACACAGGCCAGTGAGTTCCAATATGAGATGGAGACAAGCTGAAGATGGAGAGATGGATCCTATGTGTGGGGGATCACACATGACTACAGTAAATTTGGAGTCATTAAAGTGACTGTGGTCACTAAAAGACTGGTTCAAGTGAAGGCCCACAGCCTCTGTGCTGAGAATTTTTATTCCTACTTTTTAAATCATTGCTGACACCATTACATTAGGTGTTACAAACAGAGTAAGGCTGTTATGGATGTGAAGAAACCACAGCCGTTTCCATGTGAAACTGTATGAACTGTGTTGTTCAAAGTTGCCTGGACAGCGTTTGGCAAAGTCTGAAGGCAGTAAGGAGCCTGACAATTGAAACAAAACCCAGATCTTGGGAGGTGTGAATTGCAAGGAGAGTCTGAGGGGATCTGGATCCAAGTTACTCAGGGCTGGGGCTTTGTTTTGGTTTTTTTTGTGTAATTAAAAAAAAAAGTTTCAAAACTATTTTCAAGTAATTCGTAATCCTGCTTCAGTAGTTTCCATTATTTCCATAAAGTGTAGGAGTAAGATCCTGTTGTAACACATTTGTTACAGCTTAAATTAATGTATGAAGTACATGCTGCTTGATTAAGTCTGAGTACATGATTTTACATGTTGAACTTTCACATCTAATGCATGTAAAGCAACACAACTGCTGATGAGAGGTATACAGAAATGCTTTTGCTTTATATTCTCATAACAACAGTGTTGGAGCAATGCCACTTTTGGAGCGCGACAATAATGTGGGAAGCTCTATAGTTGTCACAGATATCTTCTGCATTCAAAGTCGTGACTTGGCTCCATAACATACATCATTCAAATAAATATGAATCAATATCTTTTATTTTTGGCCTCTCCGAAACAGTAACAGGAATTAGAATGTGTCCAGAATATTTTATGCCTTAAAATTATCTCTATGGCATACTGCTTCCAAGCAACCCCAGTATTTCTGAGGAGGATAAAACTGAATGACAAAAGCTTAGTGAGCAATTGCACTGGCACTGGAAGAGGGTGCTGTCACAGCAGGAAGAAATGCAAAGAGGATTGCAATCTGCTCTTGACTGAAAATTGCAGCAAAGTAATTAAATAAATGCTGTATAGGTTAACCTGCTTTAGGATAACTGTGTGCTATCCTGGACTGCCAATAAAGCATCAGACAGGTTCCATTTATTTTTCCAGATGTGCCAGGGTGCTGGTTTTTAACCTTCCGGGCATTTAGTTGTGGAACACTGTGAAGCTCAAGTTCTTTTTCAACATATACATGGAGTGACAGAGAGAATGACAAGACCCCTTCACCTCCAATGCCATCGGTATGGGCAACATACTGTTTTCTGCCTCTCGGCCATTCCTGGTGACAAGAGCACTGTTTCCTGGACATTGCACTAGTTGCGAGTTATCTGTGATTTTGATGCTTTGCCACATTGTTCCAGCTGCGCTTGTGATAGCTACAAGAAAAGGATGGGGAAGCGGCCCTATATGTGTAATTTACATGGTGACTTAAGTAAATTGCACATTCCAATAAAGGGATACAATAGGACTGATGACGATCCGCCAGGCTTCTGGTGCTTTCCCTTGACACAGACACTCTTCAGGGCTAGCCCACGATAATTATCAAGACTGGGCACAGCCTCTCACAGCCAGTTTTGGATGGCCCATCTGGGTATCCTGCAGGTCATAGTACTAGTATTTGCAGTACCTGTGAGCAAGCATAATCTCCTTCAAAAGAAATTTAATTAATCCAGAATGAAAGAGCTAACTTCGTAACAGCCTCATCACCAGAAACGCATCTGTCCTGTTCTCTTTGGCCAGTCTGATTTTTCATAAAAAGCTCTTGACTCTGACAAGAGTTTGAACCTTCAAAGCTTCAGGTAGACCAGTGTCCAGGCATCCTTAGGAAGAGCCTGTGGACATTGTCTTGCTTTTCAGGTTTGTTAAATTTGCCAGCCACAATGGAGCTCTTCAAAGGGGAAGCTGGGGCTTTTGAAGTTGGGTATGCTTCGATCAGAAAGAAGAAAAACAAACCAGCTGTAGAAAAGAGAACAGTATGTAATTTGTTGTCACACCATTTGTATCATAGCAATGGTATTCAATTGCAACATGCAACTTGTAGAGCAATACCAAAAAGAATTTGGGTATGTTCTGGTAGTGCAGAACAGGCATTTGTATTAAAGGACAGAGAGAGGATTAATTGATTCCTTCATGTCTTCAAGGTGCTAAACGCCCGTTTGCCTTGCATCTGAAGAATCCAGACACACGAACAAAGGCCTGTTTCATACACATGTTCGTTTCTCTAATGTATGAAACGGATTGAAAGGATGCTGGTGGTTAACAAGCCCTTTGAAAAGGTTGCTGCAAAGATGCAACTAATCTAATGGAGAAAAACAATTAAAGGAAAAAGGGGTCAAGTCTGCTTGGATACTACCCGCGTATCCAGTGCCACCGCCGGTAACGCTAAGCCGGTGGCAGCGCGATTGGATAAACCCCTGCCGGGCCCACGTCCCCTCAGACGGTGACTGCACCGAGAGCCAAGCACAACTGGACAGCCCCGCGTCTCCGAGGGGCTGGCTCCGAGAGGAGGGTGAGCTGCCGCAGCTGCCGCCTCCGCGCGGCCACTCTGGCCAGGCCCCGGCGCTGCAGCGGGGCGGCGCGCAGCCCCTGGCGGTCCCTCCCCGCC